>JAGFMF010011680.1:6450502-6616620 GCA_019455555.1 Galemys pyrenaicus | reverse complement strand
TTAGAGTTAATATTGATATGCTGGCACCTGTGCTTACCATTTTGTCTTTTTGTGTTTTGTTTTCCTTTACCTTATTTTGTTCCTCCTATTCATTCTTCTGTCGGTTTTGGTTTTACTGCTTCTTGTAGTATTTTTTGGAGTGGTGGTTTGGTTGTGCTGAATTTCTGGAGTTTCTGTTTGTCTGGGAAAGTCATATTTTTTCTTCATATATGAAGGAAAGCTTTGCGGGATAGAGAATCCGTGGTTGGCTTTTGTTGTCTTGCAGTTTTTTGAACATGTCCCTCCATTCTCTCCTGCTCGTAGTGTCTCTTCAGAGAAGTCTGATATTAGTCTGATGGGTTTCCCTTTACATGTTAGCTGTTTCCTCCCCCTTGACAGTTTCATTATTGCCTCTCTGTCCTGGATTCTTGGGAGCTTTACTATTATGCATCTTGCTGTATTTCTCTTTCTGTCATAAAAATTCGGGGTGTGACTTGCTTCTTGTATTTCTATTTTCATCTCCTTTTTGAAGCTTGGGAAATTCTCTTCAAGCATCTCCTTAAATAGATTTTCATTTCCTTTATTTTGCTCGGCCCTCTCCAGAATTCCAATAATTCTTAAATTTCCTTTCTTAATGGTGTCCAAGAGATCTCGCAGCATTTCTTCATTTTTTTTCCTTTGAACTTCCTTGTACTTTTCTATTTTGGTTCTTTGTATTTCTGTGTCTTCGAGAGTACTGATTCTTTCTTCCACTTCGTCCATTCTGTTTCCACTGCTTTCCTTATATTCCTGCAGTTCCTCCACTTTCTTTTTCAAGGACTCATTTTCATTCTTCAGTTCATTAATTATTGTTCTCATTTCATCAATTATTTTTTGTTGATCTTTCTGGTTTTGCATCGTGATGATTCTAAATTCTCTTTCTGATAGATTGAACATTTCTTCCGTGTCGATGTTGTTGGATTCTTGTATTTGGTTTTCTTTTTGTGGCGTGACTCCCCTGTGGGCTTACTTGGTTATTTATATTTTCCTTCTCCCTGTTGTCTGTTTTCCAATTTGTTGTATTTGTTGTGACAATGTTTTGCTGGTATTGGCAGGCATCGCTTCGGGATATTCTTGGGGAGCCCCCCGTCTGTGTGTGGGTCCTGGGGCGCACAGGTGTCCTGACTTTGGAGAGGTCCTGTGCTCATCTCGGTGTGTTTGGGCTGCGGGATTCAGACTCTCACCAAGATTGCTTGCCACCCCATATCCAGGGCTCCCTGTTTTGTGAAGATGGTGCCCATCCAGTGTGCTCCCAGCTCCCCCAGACCTTCAGATGGCCTTCTACTTGCACGTGCAGATCCAGGTGACAAATTGGGTACTGGTGTGCACTGTGCCACTCTCCTCCCGTCCACTGGGAGCCTAGTCTGCAGCTTCCAGCTATGGTCGCGGGGTCAGGCTACACTTTCTCAGCTCTTTTGGGGTTCTTGTACCTGGGGAGTGTCCCGTCTGGCGTGGATCCCAGGCAGTTTCAAGTTCTGGAGTGCGATTTCTGGATCCTTTTCCACTAGTGGTGCTTCCGTATGCTCTACCATTCAAGGTGGGCTGGATTTGTGGTTGGGGGGAGGGGGAAAGGGAGAGGGGACATGGAGTAGCGGGATTCTGAAGTTCTCTCTGTTTTGCTCACCTCTGATGAATTCCTCCTTTCTGAGTACATTGTCGGTGTCTTCGAATTTATTTTCCCAGTCCCAGTTCTCTCAAGGACACCTGTATAGTCTTCCTGTTCACTTCTTCTGAGAGCTTTGCCATCTTTTCTCCTCCCCTACAAAATGTCTTTTGAAAGACAATTGACTTTTACCCCCACCACGCCCCACGCCTCTGGCCCCAAAGGTAAGCCCTGACTCCTGCAACCACAACCGGGCCTGGAGACAGAAGGGGGCAAGGCCCAAGCCGAGGCCGGCAGCGGGGAGGGGCAGGGGCGCAGGACGCCACAACTGCAAGTGACTGGCCGCGGGCCTGTGTCTCTGTGTGATTCCTTTTTAGGGAACATTTAATCAGACACAGAAGCCAGACTGGGCTGAGCTGAATGCAGGGTCGCCATGGCAACTTTCCTTTGGAAGTTATCCAAGTCAGGTAGCGACAGCAAAGCTGAGGTAAAGGTCAGCCCTGCCGAGAAAGATGGGCATTGATAAAGGATTTTAACAAGACCCAGAGGAGCTGATATTTGAAAACTACCACAGAGGATCAACCAGCACTGGGAGGGGAGGCAAATGGCGGGGGGCGAAGGGGCGCCCTGCGGGAATCCACGGAGCCCTGGGCCAGCCGGCCAGCACCCAGGGCTGCAGAGAGCTCTTCTCCCCCAAAAGCTGAGTTGACACCCCCCTGACTGCTCAGTGGCAGAGTCACCAGCCTTTTGCCCCAGGTCCCTGGATGGTCAAGAAAGCGGGCACACTCTGCCCCCAGATACGCATTCCTGGAAAGTCCCAGGCAAGCCGAGTTTTGCAGGTACGACAGCATTGACCTTCCTCATCACGGAGAGAGGCTTTATTTAATTGCATCTCTGCGAGAACAGTGCTTCGCATCTTGGGGTTGAGAAGACTTCTCTTTGTAAAGAGCTGAAAGCAGAAACCTTTGAAGAAACCACTTAAATATGAATATCTGTGTCTAGGAAAATAAGAACAAGTAACCCAACCTACCTCATAAGGAAGTAGATGCCAGCTTAAGTGATAACGAATAAATAGACGTCCATTCAAAGTACTTTTGCTTATCCGACAAGCAGATCTAAAGGTGTGATAGTGCTGGGAGCTAGTCAGGTGTAGGGAGACAGGTATTCTCATGCATGCTTGGTGGGAGTGAGAACTGGTGCAAGTGATGCCAGGCTTTGTGCGAAAAGGCACTGGAACAGCTGAGAAGCCCATCGGTAGGAGACTGATGGACAGAATTCTGGAGCATTCATGAAGTAGAATAATATACAAGCATTAGAAACAACAAATGAGATTTAAGGGTGTCGGCATAAAGTGATTTCCCTAAAAGAGTCAATGGAGAAAGGGTGACGTTGCTATCTGCCCGCCCACGGCTACCCAGTTAGAAAGTATTCCTCAGGTCACGATGTCGCCCTTCAGTTCTAAAAGTGAGGTTTTAGCGATCATCTGGGTCCATCCATGTTGTCGCAAAAGGCAAGAGTTCATGTTTTTTACATAGCTGATGGTGGTCCCCTGAGAGTCCACCCACTCTCTCTCTGCCCCAGCGTCCGTGATGGGCGTGTAGGCTGCCCACATACCTTGGCTCTCGTAAGTGATGCTGGTGGGAACATAGGGCTACATAAATCTTTGCAAATTAGTATTTTCAAAGTCTTGAGATAAATACCAAGAAGAAACACAGCTGGGATGGAACGTCATGTGATTTCGCTAAGCGTAAGAAGTCAGAAATGAAATGAAAGACAATTACCAGATGGTTTCTGTCACAGGCAGAATATAAATAACCAAAGCAAATGAACTCACAAATCACAACAAAGACTCCATGAAGAATGCAGTGGGTACCCGCGGGGGGCGGGGGAGAAGGGGAGCGGGGGTGGGGGATCCACCTGATGGTGGAAGGACACCAGACATTGGTGGTGGGTGGGTGGGGCTTATACACACACAGAGGTGATGTTGTACCCTTCAAAATTTGCACCGTTGTATCAGTGGTATATTAGTACAAGTTTATATAAAAGTGAAAATAAAAGGTCACCTGGACCATGAATTATGGCCCATTCACTCCACATGGTGGAGCACTATTGCTAGCCCCGCCACTACCACTGCCCATCGCCCCAGAATCCACTTCTCCCCTCTGCGTCAGAACCTCAGCTTTGCTCAGAGCCCACCTCCCCCGCCCCCAAGCCACTCCTGTGACTCTGGGTCACAAGCACCCAGCTCCACTGGCGAGCCCTGAACCCAGCGGTCTCCAGCATGAGGGGACGTCAGGGCCAGCTGGGGCTTATTCGATCAGAGAGTTTCTGGTTCAGCAGAGCTAAAATGGGGCCCTGAGAAGGTTCCCTTCATGGCAGAACAGATGCTACTCATCTGGGGATCAGATTTGGAGGACCCCTGACTTAAACCAAATGCAGACAGGATTTTAGAGACAGGGCACCTACATCCGTGATCTTTAATGACAGTTTGTTTGGTAACATGTTTCCTGGGCAGAAAACTTCCTTCTCTTTGGGGCCTCCCTGGTGATGCAAGGGGTTAAGTCGCAGCACTATGAAGCATCTGTAGTCACTGCAGCGCAAGTTCGATCCCCAGCCAGGGAGCTGACCCACATGGCACAGCAGACCTCTCCTGTCTCACCTGATGCTCCCCTCAGGAGTGTGTTTCAGCCAATCCACCTGCTCTGCTCCCCACTCTGTCTCTGGCAAACCCTCTCACCCCCTGTACTTCCGGATTGTACCCCAGTTCCTGTATGCATAAGTACATAAGTCTTAAACAAACTTCTGGGCCTCCCTGTTGGCTCAGTGGGTTAAGCAACACACTATGAAGCAAACCGCAACCACTGCAGCACAATTTCGATCCCTGCCACTGGCCAGGGAGGGGACCCACATGGCGGAGCAGACCTCTCCTGCCTCGCCCACTGCTCCCTCAGCAGTGTGTTTCAGTCAGTCTGCATGTTCTGTTCCTGGCTTTGTCTCTGGTGAATCCTCTCACCTCCCTGGAGTCTGGCCTGTACCCCAGCTCTTGTATGCATAAATAAATAAAATCTGTAAAAAAAAGAAAAACTTCCTTCTCTTTAAAGAAAAGCACAGAGCAAATCAGACTCACTTTCCTTCATCCCCCTCTCTGCTACCTCGCCCCCCCCCCCATACACACACACGACCACGGCTGGGATGATGAGCTCTGACTGTTACTGGCAGGAATCCCATAGCCACAAGACAGATCAGACTTCAGATGCCACTGATCCTCCAAACAGTGGAACAGAGAGACAGAAAGATGGAGTCCTTGATCTCAAGCCCACGCGGTACTAGACTTCTTTACATGCGCTGGCATACCAGATGACAGTTTATGCGCTTTGTGCAGACAGAAACACAAGCCAAGCCAAATACTAAAAATTTAAAGTCAAGACAATTGTTTCCCTCGTGGCAATATGCCATAGACAACATGAAGACGACTGGCAGATTAGGGGGCATCTGCCGGAGGCACCTCTCACACCCACCCTGAGCCTTCCTGCCCTCTGAATCCAAAGTTGTACAGAAATGCATTTTGGACACAAAGCCGAAAGAACAAGGACTTTGTCTAATACATGGCTCTGGGGGTGGGGGTCAGAGTTCACAGAGGGAAGTTTACAACGCTCAGAAAAACTTAACTTTAAAAAACATTTACCCCGACTATCTTCCCCGCACCCTGCGGGGTGGAACAGCCGCCCCAACCTCCTCTCTCTCCATCCCACCCACCCCATACCTTGCCTGGCCCTTCTCTACACGTCCGTGCGTACGTGCATCCGTGCGTTCTGACTGTGTCAGTTGCACAGAGGCCTCCGTCCTCCTGGCTGCCACCAGCACTGCCTCTGCCAGTTACCCCTGGAGGTGTGGGGTGGGGTGAGGTGGGGGTGCAGGAGGAAAGCGTGATATTGCATGCCTGCGACACAGGAGCTAAACCTAAGATGAAGGAGGGACAACAGAGTTTAAGTGACTTAGTGTCGCATCTGGAAAATCCCAGCTCTCCACCACAATGCTTATCGGCCACCCACAAAGGATCGCCTTCTCTGACATTAAAAACAACTCTTAGAAATCAAAGAAGAGGGGAAAACCACCCGAATGGAAAAACGCACCAAGAACATGCACAAACAAATTAAAGAAGACAAACAAATTGAAAAAGATGTTCAACCTCACTAGCAATAAACGAGTGGAAATGAAAACAATATTTCAGCTAGCGGATGAGCGAGGTTTTGGTTTTTTTTTTTGATTGATTACAGTCAGTGTTGGCTAGCATATGGCAGAAAGAGGATTCTGCACTCTGATGAGAGCAAAGGACTGAAGAAAGAACTGGTAACACCGCCCAAATCCAGCACTGCCTGACCTTGCAGTTCTTCTAATAATTGATCCTAGTGAGTTCATCAAACAGACAGGAAAGAAATGCCTACATAGAACTCTACACAGCCTCTGTTTTGACAGTCAAACTTGAAAATAATGACCATCCGCATGGTACTTAACAGCATAAGATATCTGGGGGGTAGGGGGGGGTGGACCTCCCTGGTGGCACCGCACTGTGAAGCATCCACAGCACAGCAGCGAGTTCGAGACCCGGCCAGGGAGGGGCCCCACAGGGCGCAGCAGACCTCTCCCGCCTCGCCCACTGCTCCCCGTGTGTTTCAGTCAGTCTGCCTGTTCTGCTCCCCACTCTGTCGCTGGTGAATCCTCGCACCTCTCACGTCTCCGGCCTGTACCCCAGCTCTGGTATGCATAAATAAATACATCTTTAAAAAAGAAAACATGACAGTCAGAAAAGACATTAAAAAAAGACATCTGGGGTGTGTGGGGAGAGGCAGAGAGAGAAGCGTTGGGGTTCCCGATACAGACCCCCACAGCCCACTCCGCCTGCTCAGCCAGGCTGCGGTGGACAAACGCAAGCCCCTCGACAGGAACACATAACACAGAGCGGGAGCCCCGAGGCGCAACGGGGCTCCGACAGTGGGGCAGGCGGAGGTGCTGAGCTCCGCGGGCCTGTTTCTTCTCCAAGAGCCCCCTTTTCAGAAAGTCACCGTGGGAGGCCTTAGAGAAGGCGAGCGTTACTGGGTGGGAGTCCCGCCGCCGGGAAGCATGATGAAGGGGAGGAGGCCCCTGCCCTAACACGGCACTGTTCACACGAGGCCTGGCGACGGGTGTCGCATGGGGGTGGCCTCTGGCAGCAGTGCTCTTCCCTCTCACCCACGGTCTGCCGTGCCGGCTCGGTGAGCGGGGGGGGACGAGCGGGGCCTCCTGCAGAGGGGACAGGGACACGGCCATGCCACCGTCTCTGCCCTACACGGGGTGGGCTGGGCGCCGTGTGCGCACGTTGGGGCATTTTGAGGGTGTTTCCTGTGGAATCCCCAGCCCTCTTTGCTATCGGGGCCACCGCTTCGGTGCCCGGGGGTCCTGCCGGTCCGGCTAAGTGCCAGTCAGGCAGGGGCTCTCGCCAGGGCCAAAGTCCTGCATGAGGAGCACCTGGGAAGGCCGTATCCGCGGGAAACAGCAGGCAGACGCCATGGCCAGGTGAGCAAGTCCAGCCAGAGCGCCGTGCGCGAAGACCAGCAGGAGTTCGGTGAGAAGAGACTGGCCACAGGACGTCGCGGTCAGCGGCAACGACAGCCCCTGGCCACTGCACCCTGCCGGCACCTGGCGTGACACGCCCCCAAACATATCACCCCTCCGCGGACCTGCCCCCTTCTCTCCACCTGGTTCTAAATAAATATGAGCCTGCCCATAGACTGGGGCCACACTTTCCTTGGTGTGAGCCCCTCGAGGCCTCTCTCCCTCTCACTTGGACTTTGGGCTGTCTTTCCTTCCTCCCAGCTGCTCCCAGCGCTGCCCCGCGAGGCGACATTTCCCCGGGGTGCAAGCAGCCCACGCCGCTTCCCACTGGGGACTGCAGGAGGCGGTCACGTGTGGGGCTGTGGGGCTGTGCTTGGCCCACCCACCACGGTGAGGGCCAAGGTGAGCCGAGAAGGCAGAGGCTGCAGAGGGTGGCCCGAGGCAGCAGCGAAGGGCTGACGAGACTCCAAACCCCTGAGGCCAGCAAGAACCCCGAGGCCAGCAAGAACCACGGCAGGTCCATCCAGTGGGGATGGAACAGAACCAGCACCTCCCCCACCACCTACAGGTGGAAGGAGCAGTGCCCAGGCAGGACACAGGCCTCCCCCAAGGAGTCAGCTGGAATCCAGGGGCCCTCCAGGAACCAGCCACCGCCCCCCCTCTGCCGAGGAGCCGCATACACCTGCACCCGGCCGCCTTCTTGAAGAGATGGAGAGAATAGGAAAAAAACACTTGGAGGAAGAACGCCTGGCCCTATCTGGATCTGCGCATTCAGTCTGACTGGATATGTATAGACGGGGGGTTAGGACTCACTCAGAGAACAGTTACAAGGCTACAGAAATCTGCAAAAAATATTTTTGGACGGCTATATCCAGAGTTCCTAGAGGGAAAGGAAGTCTCACCCTCTGTGGATGAGAGTAACTGAAATTAGGTGATGCCTCTCCAGATGTAAAGGCAGCGCACCTCGGACCTGCGGCTCTCTGCCTAGTGATTTATGCTAATGGGGTGTCGTTTGGCAAACAAGAGAGCGGCCTGAGCCCAGTCTCTGCTGGCAACGGCACCCAGATGTTCTCCCACATCTGCACCGGAGTATGCTCACTGCTACTCCATTATTCTACCACGCTCTGGTGGCATTCAAAATTAATACAGAGGAATTAAATGCTTTGTTCATTGACGCACCTCACAGAGCTCAAGGAAAATTTGGAGATGAGAAACGAGGTGTGCGTCTGAGCGCAGGAAGCTCTGGCTGCGGAAGGCCCTGGCGTCCACGCCGGCCATCTCTGCAGGTAAACAGGAGGGTTTTGTTGCTGCTCCTGTGCCTTGCTTTTCCTCACCTTGGGCTCTGTTTACATTCATTACTTTAATGTGATTTTCATTTCAGATAGTGTTTGCAGCAGACAGCGCTGGTTGGCGGCCCGATTCTATTTCCTCCCTGTCTTTCCTGCGGGCAGACGCAGGCCAGGCAGAACACAATCCCCTCCCAAGCACAGCCCATAATTAGAGAAACCCAACAAAACTCTGGGCCCCTAAGTGCTGTCCCTCGCTGTAAAAGTGATGGAGGAAAATTCCCAAAAAACACGCGCAGGCGCAGGCAGCGGCAACCAAGGGCTGTAAGGAAAACGATCTGTCTCGAGCCTTTGTGGTGAGTTGAACAGAAAAAAAAATCTCCCCTGAGCATTTGTGACCTCAAGACAGACTCACGCAGGTGCACAGACTGACTTCAAACTACCTGGCTGATCTGAAAAAACCTCTAGGTGAGAATTTAGTTCAAATAGTCCTGGTCTGGAATTTCCGCAGACAACTAACAGCAAATCCCTTCCTGGTCTGAAGGAAGTCATCTTTAACCCACCCTTCAGCATCCCTCAGAGGAAGTTCTAAATAATATGAACTCGCAACCACCAATTAATCACTAACCAGAGCCAGCTAAAACAACAGAAAGCAGGATGAGAACAGAAAACATACTGAGATCAGCAGGCTCAGAATATGAAGAAGCTCGGTCTGTCTTTCCAAAGCAAATGAGAGTTGATGGAGGAGCAAGCGTATCTAAAAATGACTAAACCGAGTCGAAAAACATAGACTCTCTAGAAATAAAAAATAAAACTGACATAAAAATAAATCCCAGGGAATTAAACACTTGAATGTGAGAACCAACATTTTAAATTAAGAAGACAACACAGAAAGAGAACTCTCAGCCTTTGGAAAAGGACCTATTTTGTATACAAGACCTAGAAAACACAACCACAAAGCACTGATGAGCAAGCACGACTATACCAAAACTCTTCCAAAGACATCAACATGAAAGTGGGCATCAACATAGTCATATGAATATACGGACATAATCGACGAGGAAAAGATAATAAATCATATTGACGTCAATAGGGGAAAGTAAGCAAAGCAGGTAAACAGTTTATAAAAGAGGAAGCTGGGATGGCCAATACCTATATGAAACGATACTCTGTTTCCGTGGGAAAGGGGGAATTCAAAGTAAAAGCACAGTGAGGCAGCAGCGGCACCCACCAGGCTGGCATAAAATCCGGGCGTTCCTCGTGGGGACCGTAGCCGCCGGCCACCGCCGCAGCACTGACGGGGTGGGGACTGGTCGGGCGCTTTGGGAGCAGCTGGGCAGCATGTCACCCCCACGGGTGTGTCCCGGAGTCTGCTCACCCCCCAGTGGGTGCGATACGGTTCTGACCTTGACCCCGGAGTCAGCGCTGACCCCGCCGCTAAGGGCACAGTCTGCCTTCCGCTCAGACGCCACCGCACTGCTGAGCTGCTCCCCACAGACGTGAGGGTTCTCAGCACCCCCAGGTTCAATCACTGCCGGAATGACTTGCAGAAAGAAGACCTGCAGCTACAGTCTGTCACAAGGGCACGCACATCGGGTGAAGCCTGCGAGGGTCCCACACGCACCCCCAGAGCCAGGGCGTGGGCCCGCTCAGCCGTCAGCACGTCCCAACCAGTGCCATGAGCAGACCTTACGGGGGTTTTAGTAGCGATCAGTGAAATCGTTGGCCACTGGGCCCTGCATCTCCCCACCCCCCCAGGTCAGCCGAAAACCCCTGAAGGACAGGCTTGCTCTCTCCCATGACCAGCCCAGCGTGAACGACCTAGGGACGCACACACCAGGAATCGCCTCATTAGCAGAAGACACTCCCATCTCCCGGGAGTTTCCAAGGGTTTTGAAGCTCCGCTAGGAAGCACAGATTCTTCACTACCCAACAACTCTGGAGAAACTTGTGCATGCGTGCCCCGGACGTGGCCAGAGTTCAAGAGGCACCGCTGGCGCTGGGGGAGAAGCAGAGCAGCCCGTGCGCCCTCGAGTACGCTGCTCAGCCCTCCCGGGGGCAGCACTGCAGGCGCAGGGGCGGTGGGGGCGGGGGCCGGCCAGGGCGTGGGCGACTGACGGCCTGTGCCCCTCCCCTCCCTAGAGAAGTGATGAACACCCTCCCTGGAGAGGGCCTCTGTGAGAGGGGCCTCTTGGCTCCCCTTGACTTCACTGTCTGAAGGCCGGACGCTGGCGCCATCGTCAATAATCTTTAATTGCCCCAGGTGGAGGGCCCTGGTGAGGGACCCAGGCGCCTGGCCCCCGAGGGTCATGGCGAGCTAGGGGATGAAACAGGGCGGCGCCACACCTGCAATGGAAACCAGCAAGAGGTGACCCTGCGGCTGCGCACAGAAGGCCGCTGCCCTGCAGCCCAGTCCGGCCCAGCCCAGCAGCAGGCGCCAGGCCCGGGAGGAGCCAGCAGAGACACTCCCCACCTCGGGGAGAGGGGCCGCGGCGGCTCGCTCAGAGAGCACGTGAGCCACCCATGTGCGCCCTGTGGGGCAAGTGACAGGTTCCCAGCCCTGAGAATGGGGCTCCTGGCTGACGTTGAGCTTCAGAGACGAAAGCAATTTGGTCTGTAAACTGAAGATCTGAGTTTTACACTCTCCTACCTCTGAATCCCTGTGCCCAGTAACTTTATCCAGATGTGCATACACATGTGAACACAGCCACACATGTACACACGTATGTACACAGATATATGCATACACACAGATGCATGTATGCAGACACGTGCACACACAGGCTGTGTGCACAGATGTCTGTGCGTACACGTGTGTATACATGTGTGTGCACATGTGCATGCATGTCTTTTGTTAGCATATATGTTTCAGGGTCAGTCTCCTCAAAAAGAGTCAAATGGACTTTTCTCAGCAGCCCCCAGGAGGCCCTTGTGACCCTGGCATGGGATCTAGGGGTCACCGAGGCCCTGGGAGCCTGGGGAGGCTGCACCCCCACCTCAGCAGTGCAGGTTGCTCAGGGCTGAGAGCAGGAGGGGCCTGGGGCCGAGGCAGCTGTTCTCCTTGCCCGAGTCCTTCACCCCACCCATGAGGCAACCACTGTGCCCCCTTTCATGACCCACAGGACGTAGTTTGAGGGGTCCCATCCATTCATCAGCAAACACGCCCTCTCTCTGGGAATCTCACCCTCACTCTCAGCGTCAGCGAGGCCGCCCCTCCTTGTCTGTGACGTGAGATGCCCCCCACACCCCAGGTCCCTAACCAGGATGGAAATCCCCGGTCTGCTCCATGATTCTTGAGAACTTAAACCGTGAAATGCTCCATACTTATGTCAAACTGATTTTCCTTCCCGTCTGATGCCGCACTGATTACTCATTCAGCTCAGGCAGAGCCCAGAGGGGCCGGGCGGTTTCCTTTGCACCCCCGCAATGTGTTCTGTGAGTGATGATGTGGGAGCTCGGTGCACACCTCTTTGGTGAGCAGCTCAAACACACGCAAGGACAGGCCAGGGGCTGTCCTGCGGTGCACGCGGCTGCGGCTGGCTTCCTGCGATGCGATGTGCGGCGCTGGCGGCCGCGGTGCACACCGTCTCTGCTGCGTGCCTGTGACGTAGGACTCCATTCCAGGCCCAGCCCCTGCCCGCGCTCTCCTCGCAGCAAGCACCTCGGCCCTTCCCCGCGCACCAGACCCGCTGGCCTGACTGGAAACGCAGGGCAGGCGCAGAGTCTCCCCGCACGCCCACGAGGGCTGCCCCCAGCCGGCGGCAGGAGCCTCGGCGAGGACCCTGGCCAGGACCCGGCCGTCCACAGCCCCTCTGAGCGCCACCCGAAAAGTCCCCTTTCGCGGTGCGGGACACCAAGGAGGCGCTGCCAGCGGGATCGGGGGCACCCAAGAGGCGAGCCCAGAGGTCCAAAGGTGCTGCAGCTTCCTCGCCTTCCACGGAGCGTCAGCAGCACTGTGGTCACGTTCAACGAGGCTTCCGCTAGCGAGCCGAGTCTGCTGGCCTGTCTGCTGCCTGGGGCCCCGAGTCAGGGACGACTTGACCCGCACGCCTGGGACAGCCCTGGCAGCTGGGCGGGGCCTGGGCAGCACCGGACGGCTGGGTCTCTGGTGAACGTGGCGTCGCCCTCACGGGGCCCTGGTGCGTGAGCTCTACGCTCCAGCTGGCCCGCCGGCCTGTCCACTGATCTTCTCCCCCAGGCGGGGAGTGAAGACAAGGGCGAGCCGTCCCGTAGCAGGTGGTGCTGAGGTCAGCAGGCTGAGAGGCGGACGGCCCAAGGTGCCTGTCGCTGTTGGCAGCCTGGTCGGCTCATGCACAGCCGCTGCTTTCAAATTGAAAACAGTAGAGTGAAAAGCGGTTTCCTGGATGAATGGAAACGCCGGCCTGCTCAGGCAGGCCCGACTCACTGGGGTGCTCAAGAATGGGGACCCCCCCCCCGCCATGCAAGACTTGGATTTCCCATGGAGAACAGCAGGAGACAGCAAGCAAAGCCGGGGAGAAAAGCAGCAGCTACTCCATGGTTTCACAGAAATCCTGGGAGCAGAAAGGGCGCCAGAGAAAGACAGACGGACAGGTGGGACCGCGTGACGCTGCAGCCCAGGCAGGCCCGGGGTGCCCTGTGTGCCTGGGCCCGCACCAGGATGGGGGCGGCCTTACTTCGCTGTGAGGCTTGGGGGAAGCCCGCGGGGCTGACCGCGGCCCCAGCCCCCACCCCGCCAGGAGCTCACTCCCAGGGCTCTGAAGGGGGGTGAGGCGCGTCTGAGAGTGTCCCCAAACTGGCGCCTCAAGTAGCTGGTCCCCTGGATGAGCCAGAGGCTCTTTGTGAATGGAGAGACCAAAAGTGACCAGGAGCGGGAGAAGGGACGGGTCACAGCCAGTGCTGGGCCAACCCGGGCCGGGCACAGGCGGGGGTCGGGCCAGAAGCAGAAAGCCCACAGCCGGGCCCAGCGAGCCATCCGCTTCCCCTCCGACCTCTTCGCCCCGAGCGCCTTCATCCAGAAGCCATGTTTGGGGGACAAACCGTGCAGAGTAAAATCCCACGAAGTCAAAATCAACTTTCATCCATCAGCACCCGTTTAATTTGGGCCGAGTTCAAGTTTCCCCTGGACCCACGGCAACAGGGCTTCCTGTCACCCTGCAGGAGGGGTGGCGGGGACGGGGCGCTTCTCTCACAGATGCCCCCCCTGGTCGTTGACGCCACTCACGCCAAACACGTGCTCTCCTGCCCCACGGGGAGAGACGCGAGGCCCAGCTAGCCACGGGCAGCGCCCGCCATGGCCCCCTGGCCATCCTCTGTTGCGTGCAGCGTCTCGCCGGGCACTGAGCAGGAAGGACGGACACACAGCATGCTCGCTGCCTGCGTCCTGCCCGCGCCCATCAGACGCCGCGATCCAGAATCCTCCTCAACCCAGCGTCCCCAGGGAAGCAAGGCGTCCCCAAAGCTGCCCTCCTGCCAGACCGACGTAGTTCTCCTCCTTGCAGCGAGAAAACTTCTATTCTGCGTCCCGGACCCTAGAGGCTGCCTCGGGCCAGCGCACTTCCCTTCCACTCCAGGAAGGAGCAGCAGAGCAGGAGCCGGCCGGGTTTTCTGGGCCGCACACCGCATGCACCCTGCACACACAGCCGTCAGCCTCAGCAGAAAGTGGAGCGTTTACAGACCGAGCCCTCTGAAAAGGAACGCAGGTCGGGGCTACTCGGCCTGTTCCCCAAAGAGGGATCTAGGAAGGGGTGAGGGCCAGAAAAAGGCAGGGCATGGGGGGAAGAGAACCGGGATTCCATGTCCGGTCGGCTGAGAGTCAGCCTAGCGAGGGGCCAGGCCACGGCACGGGCTCACCACCTGCCTCTTTGTAGTTGCCGGGCAGCCTTGGACTTGCTCCTGACCGCTCCGCCCCTTGGCGTCCTGCCCCGCAGCATGGACACAACAGCGGCGCCCTCACAGCAGGGGCGTGGACTGAGCTACCCGCGCACGGAACATGCCGCACACTCGGCCTCAGCAGGCCTGAGCACACCATCGTCATCGTCCCGTCCTCAGACCGCGCGCTGCTGGCCCGGGCAGCACAAGGTCTGCGAGGACCAAATAAAGAGCCGGTCACCTGTGGCCCGTCCAGCGGCGGGGAGCTCCGGCCTGGCCGGGGGGCATCACAGCTGCTCTTCATCTTGCCGGTCTGAAACTCGGGAGGTCAGGAGGACTAGAGGCTGGTGCTATCTCAAGGCAGCCTCGTGCTTCCAGGTCTCACGGCCTCTGGCCAAAGAGGGAGGGACAGGCCGCCAGAGACAGGGGGCGGCCCTGCTGGGAGGGTCAGAGTGGAGCCAGCGGAGAAGGAAGCGCGCGCTCACTCAGGCCGGAGGGGTGGCGTGGACCGCACTGACCTGCATTTCGCTTCTGGACATGGTGGGCCGAGACAGCGTCTCCCACCTTGGACCGGGGGCATCTCGTCTCGTCCTGTCTTGCCCTTGACCTCTCCCTGCACATCAAAGCTTCAGCTGGAGTTCGCCGCGGCCTTTGCTCGCCAGGAATCGCTACTTTGAGGGACGCACAGGCCGGGCCCGCTGAAGGCGGTCCTGCGGTCTGGGAGCGGGACCAGGAGCTGCAGAGTGGCCGACGCCCCATCTTCACAAACCCCCGCAATGCCATGCACGAAGACTCTCGGGTGAGCTGCAAAGGGGTTGAGAAGCAGGGGGCTCCCAGGAATCTTTCTTTTTTCCAGGTTTCAGATATTTATACATGACCTGTGCAAACCCGAACACAGCGCGCCGACACGGCCCTGGGCGGAGGGGAGGGCTGCCTGGCTGCCTGGAACACGGTGCGGACGGCTTCTGGAGGCTGGACGCTGCCCCGCCGGCAGCTTCACCGAGTCTGGCCCTTCTCCCCATTCACGGAGTGGGGTTTGTCTGCTCCAGGGCCTGGGGTATCCTTTCTGTCCCAACTGATGCCCGCACGGGCAAAGCCGGGTGTGGGACCCTCGGCGCTTCTCCAGCCGCGGCAGCTCCAGCAAACGCAAAGAGGGCATCCAGCCGGAGGCCTCTGGGCTGACCAGGGACCTGGTCAGGGGAGCACGGTTGCCCGAGAGGCCCTGGGCCGGAGGGAGAGGACAGGACTCAGTTCCAGAAATCTTTTACGCAACGGTGGAGAAAACGCTCCATCAGAGAGTGGCTCTTACTTGGACGGGCGGGAAGTGCCACGGGCGTGGGAGGGAGCCGGGGTCTGTTTTCTGGGCATTTTGTGACCCTGGACAAGTGACTGGATGTCCCTGGCGCCTGTCTCAGGTGCAGCCTTTAAGCTGGGCACAGCGACCCCAAGTCCAGAGTCTTCCTGGGAGAATAAATCAGGTAAAACGTGGACACGAGAACATTTTCATGCCGTGCCCCCAAACAGGGCCCCCCCAAAGGTAGGCTGGCCAGCACCCACAGATGTGACTTTGCTTGGTTAAAGTGTCTTTGCAGGTAGAGTAAGGTCCTCAGGTGAGGTTGTGCAGATTCTCCAGGTGGACAAGCATGCCTGCAAGAGAAAGGCAGGGGCGTGGAGACGCAGGGGAGGCGGCCACCGGATACAGAGCCGGGAGGCGGTCGCCACTGGAGGAGCCCAGCAGCTGCCAGAGGGGCGATGTGTGCGCAGCCCAGAAAGGGCCTTCCCTGGTGCCCCCAAATAGCGGGCTGGGGAAGTGCCCCGGGAGGTGAACCTCCCCCAGAACCACACCGGTGCTGTGCGCCCAAGCTTCCAAAGTGATAAAAGAATATAAAGTGGGGGAGGAAATTATCCCCCATGTCCCCAGCCGGTAGGTTGAGGCACTCCGCCGCACGTCTAGGGGAAGGAACGCGTCCAGAGCCGGGGTGCGGGTTCCGCGCCGGCCTCACCCCTCCAGCACACGCGCCTTCGCCTGCCTTTCATGCAGCCTGTCCGGTCTGGACGTCTTACTTCCGTGGCGAGCACTCTAACTGGTTTCCAAGATGAGGCGAGAGGACCCCGCCCCGTCAGGGTGGGCTGACGACACCCCCAAATGCAGGGGCCGCAAACAGATGAGTCTCTGTTCACGGATTATGCTCGCTCAGCCTGGTGGGGGAGGGCTAAGGCAGGCTCTGCCCACGCCCCTCCCCCACGTCACCCCGGCCAGTGTCCTCGCTCGGGGCCAGGCTGACGGCGGCCGTTTCTTACTCAGATGCTTTCCTCTGCCTGGGCCGTGGGGTTTGCAGGAGCAAAAGGGGCCGAGGCCCACGGCCGGTGCGCCCCGCCCATCACACCGCGCGGCGGCTCGAGGCGAGGAGGCACGGGCGCGTGGGCGTTGGAAACACCCGGTTACTGGCGTTCCGGGAGCTCACTGCTCCCCAGTTAACAACAGGGAGCCCCGTGAGCTGGAAGAAGAGGCGCACAGGTCAGGGTATTTACCATCTGCTTCTCCCCGTAAAGATGGGCCCTGAGCCTCCGCGAGAGATGGGTGGGTGCTGGGCGGCCCCGAGCTCAGCTGGCATCTCCTCTTCTCCCCACCCCCACCTCCGAGACCCGCGGACTCGAGTCCCCAAAGCCTACTAAGCTCGGAGCCTCCGCAGGGGCCTGTGTAAAGACGCACGATCAATAGCTCCAGCAACGTTCCTCAGAAGCCCGTGCCAGAAAGCACACGCGGCCCAGGGCCGCTGGACACGCCCGGCCCTGTCTTTGTGGGGGGCTGGCACTTGGCTAACCAGCCTCAGAATGGGGCGGGACTTCCTGCCGCAGCCCCCAGTGAGCAGACATGGCTGTGCCCGGACGACAGGCACAGCTGGACCCTCCTTCCTCGCCCATCATTAACTATGGCCAGTCGGGTTAACAAGACAATCTCAAACGCAGAAGCTCTTTAAAATTCCCTCCTGTCCTTTCTTCCTCCCTCTCTCCTTCTCCCCCGCCCTCTGATGGGAGTTCAGTGCCCGCATGCAGCAGTAAAAACTGCTATTTCATCTTAAATTTCTGTAGCGAGAAATGTAGGTCACCGATCTCAGAAGTGGCCCAGTTTCCCAGCTCTAGAGACCCCTCCCCAGGTGGAGGTCTGTTGGAGGTTTGTGTCTCATGAAAGTGTCACCTGCGTAGCCCGGCCTGGCAGCCTGAGCCCTGGCCGCCTCCCCCCGGCCAGCTGCAGACCCCAGAGATGCAAAGAGCCGCCGGGAAGCGAGGCCTTGGGGATGCCCACGGTCACGGCTGTCCCTGCAATGACCTCAGCGCTGCACTTGCCTCCGGGGGCGCAGGGCTGAGCCCCTGCTCTGGCACCCCGTCCACCTTCCCGCCCCAGCACTGAGAGCGCGGCCCGGGCTCTCCCCCCGGTTTCTTTTCCTCCCTGCCTCCCGCCCATCCTTTTTCTTCCTCCCACTTTTGGGGGTGAGCTTCATGTAGAAGATACAGATGTCCATTTACCAGGATGTATACCGAAACTTACGTAGTGCTATAAATTATCCACTTCTTTAAGATTTTTAAATGTAAATAAATAGACTTGTGTGGCAAACAGATAAGGGCCCCTGGGATTAACGACCACAAGGGTTGTCTTACGAGAGAGACAGAGAGAGAGAAGAGGGGAAAGGAAGCGGGGGGAAGGAAGAAAAAAAGAGAAGGGAAGAGGGCTGGAGAGAGCCGGCAGGGTGCTTCCCCCATTGGGCCAGCCTGGACCTTGTCACCAGAGGCCCCCAGGAGCACTTGGGGGGTCACGTGCTTTTCGGTTCACAGCCAGGAGACAGAACCCCACTGCCAGCGTGTCGTGGGCAGCTCATATTAGGCCGCGGCTTATATGACCAGCCACTCTGGCGGCAGGAGCGCCAAGCTAGACCGTTCAGGGTCTGCCTGGCCCCAGACGCACGGCGGGCTCGGCCAGCACCCAGGCGGAGGCAGCAGCGCCGACCACAAGTCTGCGTGTGGCCAGGGCTGGTCTCGCGGGTGAGCGTGCCTTCAGCTCGCTTCCTCCCCGCTGCTCTGCTGTGCACTGTTGCCAGGGAGTGTGTGTGTGTGCACATGTACACGTGTGTGCACCCATGTGAGCAAGCAGTGGAAGGGCCTGGTGTCAGCAGCATGCCCTTCCCACTCCCCCAGGTCAGAGGGTTCTGGGCGGTCAGTCCGGGGTGCATTCTCCAAGCGCAGGGCCAGAGGGAGGGAGGAGCAAGTCCTTCCTGCAGGCCGTGTCCACCTCCTGCAGGGCTCCAGCTCCTCCCCACGGCCCTTTGCTGTCTCAGCGTCCTCCTGGGGGCCTAGCCCCTGGGCCCTGAGGGACCTCCTTGGTCCCTCTAGCCTAGGGTGCGGGGCAGGCTCCCTGAGTGCCCCAATCCCCTGTGGGTCTCGGCTGTTGCACCTGCTGTGTAACCCCTGCCCTGTGTTCAGCTGCCCTTGTTTCAGATATTTAGAGTGATTTCGTTTTCCCGGTGGGACCCCAGTCCTCCTAAGCACGTAGACACGTAAAGCTGGGGGTGCTCTGTGAGCACGGGGTACCGGTGCAACGATAAACACCGGAAAATTCAAACTAACATTAACGCAACGTGCTAGACCACGTTGTTTTGCTGAGCTGAAGTCCTGCTGAGCTGGAGTCCTGCTGAGAGGTGAGGGCCAGCCCGTCCACTGCAGAGCAGGCTCCTCGGGCTCATGTCCAGTGCACTTAGGTCACCCCGTGCCCTGCCGCTGCCCAGTGCCGTCTTTTCTCTAGGACAATTTCTGTGAAACTTTCACTCGTAGAAGAGCAACATAGACCGCTGGCTTTCACATCTGAAAACCGTCGGAAGGATGAAGTCTCAACCCTCGCAGCCAGATTCAGTTCTGAGTCCATCGGCGAGGGAATCGGAAAGACAGGCTACCTCCTCGCCGCGCACGACGACTCAGACAAGGGAATGGCGAGACCACGCGGCCGCACGGTGGGCCCCGGGGAAGCAGCCGAGACAGCACCTGTGCGGGGTGGGGCGGGAGGGGAGGGACAGCTGCCCCTGCTGTCTCTCACCGTGGGATATAATGAAGGGCAGAAGCAATTAAGCAAACACAACAAAAACAAACCCTTAGACTCTGAGGACAGAATGGTGGTCACCAGAGGAGGGGGGAGGGAGGAGCTGGCCCCGAGGCCCAACACCTGGGTGTGAAGTCCAGCTGCGGAGGGGAGAGGTGCTCTGCTGAGGCCCAGACAGCGTTGCCAACGACTCGGACCCCCGCAGAGGAGAAAGCAGATGCGCGCCGGCATGTCTCCAAGAGGTACGTGAGCAGATGTTTTTATTGTGCCAGTTGAAACACAGCATCTAAAAAGAGCTGTAGTCGGAGGAAGACCGGTGCCGGCAAGAAGCACGACCGTGACACTCACGTTGCTGTCCTCGGTCTGGGGGAGCAGCCCCCCCAGGCCCACGGCAGGGCTCCCGGGAGGAATTATAGCTTTCATTTTACAGAGGAGGGAACAAGCGCGAGAGCAGGCGGCCTGGCGCAGCCTCACGCGGGAGCACGGCGGAGGCGCCTCGAGCTCAAGCCCAGCCTCACCGCGCGGCTCGGGCCGTGCTTCGCCCGTGTTTATTGAGCACCTACTATGCTCAAGACACCGTTCTCAGGAGTGGGCGTGGGTGATGCTGGACAGAGCCCTGGCCAGCAGCGCTGGGGTCAGGGACCCAGCAGCCCTGGTGGGTGCACCTCGAGGTGCCGCAGTGACAGGTGTGCTGTGCGCAGAGAGGGTGGGGGCCTGCGACAGCCGCCAGGGCACAGGGGCCTTCCAGGCCAGGGAGGGCTTGAGAACAAAGACCACGTGGGATGAAGCAGCAAGGGAGGACGACAAACGGAGAACATCCACCAACTGGAAGGCCAGCCTGGAGGCCAGTGCAGCTGGAACAGAGCAAACCAGGGGAGTTCTCAGCGAGAGCCGCATCCGAGGGGTGGTGGGGACTCGAGACGGATGGGGCTTGGTGGGGCGAGGGGAGTGAGAGGAGCATGGAGGCCGTGGTTGTAAGGACAATGGCTGTTACATCAAGTGAGACACAAAACCTCTGGAAGATTCTAGGCAGCGTGGCTTTGACCGCTTTGTGGACAAGAGGTTGTCGGAGGCCAGGATAGAAATTTCCAGAAGTGAGAGAGCCTGTGCAGTAAATCCGGGCGGGCGCCCCAGTCCTGGGGCCAGACTGTCCGTGGTTAGGGTCACCCACATTCTGGGTTGCCTCGGGATTTGGACCTGGCCAGGCAGGTCTTCCCCTCAGCCTCTCTCACCACCCCATTTGTAAGGGGCAGGTTCCGTCGCATCCAGGGGCACCCAGCACCCACCTGGCCCCCCACCGGGAGCAGCACCATCCTGGGGAATGCTCCGCCATGATGGAAATGCCCCCCTCTCTCTCTCCACTGGGCTGGCTGTGGGGGTCGCTGGGCACTGGAGCTGTGGCTGCTAGGACTGAGGAACTGGGTTTTTCACTTTATTTGACTGTAATTGACTGCAGCACCGTACTGGGCAGCGGCCAGGAGCCAGCCTGACAAGCCACATCCCGGCAGCCCCCGCCCTGCCGGGGACTGGAGCGCCAGCGCCTCTGTGCATCCTGTGCCTTTGAGAAGAAGCAGCGATGTGAGTCGCGTGCTAATTTTATCTCCGAAATGGCCGGTTAATAAATAACAAAGTGTGTATAAATATGCAAAACACACAATTAGTCAATTCCACACTGTGATGGTGCAGTGAAAGCCGCCCCAGAGTGGAGGGAGGGGGAGCCCGAATCAATTCAGCCTCTCTTTGCGCCCTACGAGCCACGAGCCATGAAGGCACAAGCTCCCCTGAGGCTCGAGGGCAAGAGGGGGCCTCTGCGGACGTGGGCTCCGCGGGCTCCGCCTTCTTCTTGGGAGGGAGGGGGGACGCGTTTCCAAGAGTGAGTTTCCAGGGCCACTTCAGCAGATGGTAGCTGTTTAGAGCTACTTTGTGGACCTGAATCTCTCGTCATCGTTTCATTTAAGCCTACAAGGCCCTCCGATATAAACGGCTGACTCTGCTGAAATATGTCTCCCCTTCAACACGTGAGCCGCCCTGGCACTTCCGGTCACTCCCGCTCTGCAGGGCCGCGCGAGCCCAGAGGCCGACGGCGCCCCGAGGGTCTGGAGGCACCTCAGAAATCGCGTGGCAGCGAGAGAAGGCGCTGCCGGGTCGGGTGGAGTGCCTGGTTTTCTAGAATCCTCCCAGCACCACCGCTGCCTCCGCTCCCTGGCGCAGAAAGCCGTGGCCGTCGGGTTTCCCAGCTCTAACAGGGTGTCACTGGCACAGCAGCGCGGGGTGGGGCCCCAGGCGCTGCTTTGAGCCATTTCTGGGCCGCAAAGCGGGCGCCACGTGACCGCTTCCTTCCCGTGGGGAGAGCCCCGGCAGTGCACTCTCCGCAGTTCCCAAGCGCACAGCAGGCGCTTTTCCGCCTGGCTGCCTGGCGATCGCCACCCCCGTCTTGGCAGCCAGGGCTTGCTCGTCAGGGCGCTGACTCTGCCCCGGCCAGCAGCCCCCAGGCCCCCTGCACCCTCGCGCCCGCGACCACCACCCAGCCCTGTCTGAGCTGAGCCCTTCAAGTGCCCGTGTCCACGAGACGCCTCCTGCTCTCTCAGCTGGCAGGACCTCAGGGAGCAGGTGCGGGCTGTGCCGCCCCCCCCACCCCCACTTCGCGACCCCTGCGCAGAGTGCAGTGTCGGGCGCCCAGAAAGGGCTGGACTCAGGCCCTCAGGCCCTCAGTGCCACTTGGGGAGGGCAGCGTCCTGCCAGGTGGATGTGGGGGAGGACCCTGAGTGGAGGGCCCGGGGCACCGTCGAAGGCCTCGGCGGGAAAGCGTCTTGCCCAGCACCTCCGGGAACCACCTGCAGCCAGACCCGTGGGTTGCCCTGGGGAGGGGCCTCTCAGCTCTCAGGCCGAGGCTGGGAAGGACAGGGCGGCTCGGGCGGGCGCCTCCGGAGAGGCTCTGTGGTGGGTTCTGCGGGACTCGATGGTGCTGGAAGCAGGGGTGCGTAGACGCAACTGCTATCGCCCCTGCTCAGGCTCCACTCCAAGAGCCCTTGCCTGGGGCTGGGGTTCCATGGCACGTCTAGGTGGGACAGAGGGCATCGTGGGGACCCCCCTCTCTGCGGCAGGGGGCACTTCTTTCCTTCTTAGAGGAGAAGCAGGAGGGCGAGATGATGGTGCTGGCACTGCGTGGTGACAAGGTGGATGATTTCTGGACGGGCGCTGCTCACGGCCCTCACTCAAACCACCCGGAGCTTTCCGGCTCCTGGGAAGGGGCTGACCCTGTGCCCCCCTCCCTTCCCATACACGGGCGCTCAGCTTCCCCCAAACCACCTGCCCCAGACAAGTCGGCTGGCTCTCCCCGTGCTCGCAAGGCCCGCCCGCAGTCTGACTCTGGCTGTTCCGCGCCGGCCACCGGACTGCCGGCTGCGCACAGAAGAGGCTGCGCGCCTAGGGACGGGCTCCCCGCCTGGATGCCCAGGGGCTTCCCAGTGGTGCGTGCAGCCTGCCCCGCGCGGTTCTCGCAATCCCGCCTGCCACTCCCAACGTGGCCGTCCCTTTTGGCGCCGCCTTCCCAAATAATCTATTCCTGGCACCACTCTGTGTTTTATTCAGATTTCCTGAAAATTACATCTATAAAGCACCGAGCGGGCAGACGCTGCTTCAGCACGCTAGCATTAAGTGACAGTAAGTGCCTCACTGCAAACGGTTTCGATTTGATTTGTTAGTCGTGTTGAGAGATATTTACAGGCGCTCCACCCTTTATGATTTTATAGGTCAGTAATGTTTCTTTTTGTTTTGTCGTTCACTCATTCAACAACTGATGCTCAGCGGCCAACGCCAAGCCTTGTTCTAGCAGCTAGGGCTCTGGGAGCAGGGGGTGGGCGGGAAGCACAGCAATACCCTCTGACCCAGGGGGCTGACATTGTAACAGGTGGTCCCCGGAAAGGGGGAAGTTCCAAAATCCCATTTGGCCCTACGTGGGTGGAGCTGAGCAGGCATAAAAGATGTTGGAGAGCGGAGATGAAAGGACAGAAGGAAGGGAGGGAAAAAGCAGCAGGATGGAGAGCAGCAAGGAGAGGTGGAGGAGGCACGTGGGCAGAGGGACATGTGAAGAAGCTGCGCCTGCTTTCTGGTCTTAAACTACTTAAAACAAACGTGAGTAAAAAAACCCGTGGAGAGCTTAATAATGGCAGCTTTCATCTTACTTTTAATTTTCCTCTTTTCCTCCCGGATTTGTCTGACCCTTTCTGACCCTTTTCTATGGGTGTCCACTAAAAGGTCTTCTGGACTTGTTGGCAGGCTTTTGGGCTTTGCTTTGGGCCTATCTAGCTAGACTTTTACCCTCAAGGAGATGGGTAACTTTAAATACTTAATAACTGTTCTTTATCCTTTCTGTATTGTACCCTAATTGTATTAAAGTTCCTTTCCATCAAAAATCTTATATATTTATCTTAATGCAGCAAATAGCAGAGCCCATTTAGAGAGGGCAGGTTTAGGGGTTCTGGGGTGCCCCTCTCCCTGCCCTGTGACAACATCACAGTGGATGGGAAGGGCTGAAAAGAAAGAGAAATAAGACAGGGAGAATGGGAAATGGCAGCAAATGCCCCAAGAAAAATGAAACTGGGGGGAGGGTAGTATAAAACGTTGAGGGGTCTGTAGCAGCCTCTCTGGAGACGTCTCACTGAGAACGGGGCTGGGAAAGACCCGAGGGAAGAAGGTGCCAGCTCAGCAGACGGGGAAGCGCTGAGGCCTCGGGCACAGCCAGGGCCCTGGGCTGGACGCCCCTCGAGGGGGCCAGGGCGCCTGCAGCCAGGGAGGAGGAGGGCAGAGACACGGCGGCCAGGGGCCCCAGGAGGCAAGCCAGGGCAGGCCACGGAGGCACGTCCACCGCCCAGCAGCTCTGGGTCGGAGGGGCGCGCTGGAGGGTGCGGGCGAGTCACCAAACTACCCCGGACACTGCAACATTCCTGTTCTCCAAGATGGAGAGTAGGGACCATTGGCAGCTTTCGGTTTTTGCTCCTTTCCCGAGGTCACTTTCAGAACATTTCGTTCCGTGTAGCACGCCTGTGAGTGGCGTGCAACCAGACAGGAGGGGGCGCGTGGGTCCCCGGTCGCAAACCGCCGCCGCCCTCCCTGCACCCATCTTTCCTCCGCAGGCGTCCCATTTCCAGGCTGCACTCGCGCGCGTGGACACACAGGGACGCTCTTGGAGCCCCTCCCCCTTCTGACCCTGACTCTGAGATTGACGGTTAGACTCAAAGAGGTAAAGGACGCAACTTCACAGCGTCCCCAAGCTCTTGCCACCGGCGTCGGTGACGCTCCATCTCATGGCGCCGATGGCCGCGGCGCTCCTCGCTCCTCTCACGTGCTCTTCTCTGCACGCCGCCACAGCTCTTACAGAACAGACGTGTCCCAGACAGCTGCCCATCCTGGTCCTGGCCGGGACCATGCGTGGTTCGAGGGGTGGGTGGGGCAGTTTGCAGGTCCGAAGTGATGTCTCCAGTGGGGCGTTCTTGATGGGGCCGCTCCAGGTTAGGGTTCTGCGGCGAGAGTCGCTGTGCCCTAGAGAACGCAAGTCGGGCATCCCTCTGTGAGCCCTTCCTGCTTCCCTGCTTCTCTGCCGCCAGCCTGGTCTGATTTCACCCATCAAGAAGGAAGACAGAAGTGCCAGCCTCCCACCCAGCTCAGGGGCCCCTGATGCCGCAGAGCCTGTCCCCAGCCCTTGACGGTCGCCCAGGCCAGGACCCACAGCCTCCCCGCCCCGCCCCTCCTCGCAGCACGGCCGGGCCCTGTCCCAGCCACACCTGTCGGAAGGCAGCAGCCGGGCTCGCTCCCAGGCATGTCATTTAGCATTTAGGACTTGACCCTGAGCTCCCTAAAAAATTATCCCCAGATCCAACCCCTCCCAACAGGTGCCCGGTGTCGGGGCACAGAAGAAATCACCCTGCACCCGTCTGGCCTCTTGTTGGGCTAGAAGAGCAATCAAACCGGGGCCAGATGGGCCAGCAAAGGAAAACTATCAATTTAATAACATGCATGGAGAGAAAAATCAAACAGACCAGCAGTGCTTATCCTGCATCTTCGGGCCCGTGGCTCCGGGGACAGAAAGGGACAGAGGAGCAGGGTTCCGCGGTCCTCACTCTGAGATGAAAGGTAGGACTTAGAGAGCCTGTACCTGATAAACCTACGACTGCCTGGGGCCCTCCAAACATGCCCTCCCCGTGTGTCACCTCCGATTGGGAGGGCAAAGGACTTAGGCAAGCATGGAAGCTTCCCCTAGCCCCGGGCCCCTCTGCCCCCGGCCCAGAACAGTCTGCATCCGAAAGCAGTGGTGCCGACCGCCCCGGGCTCACGGGGCCTGGGCTGACCTCTAGTTCCCATACCAGGGTCACCCGAGGCCTCCGTGGGCTCTATTGAGAAAACAGAGTCTTTTGGGGGAGACCCGCCCACACCAGTGGAGCTCATGAGCACCTTGAGTCAGGGAGCACTTAGGGTCTCAAGGTCCGTGCCTTCTGGTGCACGAGGCAGAAGGAGATCCCGGCTGCCACATCGCCGCAGCCATGTCGAGACTGAGTCTCTTCTCACGGCAGGGAGAGCTGGGCACAGCCACGGCAGCTTAGGACGGGATCAGTGCGCAGTCTTGGCCCCGCTCACGAAACAGCCAGTAAGTCAGTTAATGAGTCAGAAGCTGCCTTTTAACAAGAGCCCCAGTGACGCCAGCGTGCAGGAAATTGGAGAAGCATTGCAGTAGGTCAGCGGTTCTGAATTTGAGCAAGCATCAGAATCACCTGGAAGGCTTGTGAAGACACAGTTGCTTGTTATTTGGCCATCAAAAAGGAACGACAGTCTGGTGCAGGCTGCAAGATGAGTGACTGGGTCTGGAGACCAGTATGCTTAAGAGGCAGCCGGACACACAAGGACAAATATTGCATGATTCCATTTCTAGGAGACGCCTGAGCGAGACGTGTCTGTAGAGGGAGAAGGTAGAAGCTCCCAGGGGCTGGTGGGCATGCAGAGGGCGAGGGGGCAGAGAGGGGAGCTTCCGTCAAGGGGCTCGCCTCTGTTGGAGGTGATGAGAGAAGTCTGACCTTAGAGAGCGGCACGGCCGCCTCGCGCTGGAGTGGGCTTCACGTGTCCGAACCACACACTCGCGCTTTGAGCGACAGCCAGCTGTGCACAGTTCACCCCCACAGGAACTGGGAAAGCCCTCCCATGCCTGGGCCCTCCCCAGAGTTTCTGGCGTTTCATTTCGCAGGTCTAGACTGAAATCTGTGAATTTGCATTTCTAACAAGTCCCCAAGAGATGCCACTGAGGCTGGTCCAGGGGCCGTATTTTGAGTGACCAGGACCTGAGCCCAGTCTCTTAACTACGACGAGAGGGCCGCGAGTGCCGGGACCCCATCCCAGATGCTCTGGTTTGGCTGATCCCGATTGGGGAGCAGCGAGAGGGAGACTCGGAACCTCCGGCCCCCCTGTGCTTCTCAACTGACGCCAGAGACGTTCTGACAGGGAGGGGGCCTGCGGGTTGTCTGTGGGCGCGTTCCAGGGGGTACGGAGGAAGCAGGCATCTGCCAGTGGGGGAGCTCTGTTATGCCGGGAGGAATCACCACCCTTTGTTCTCCCGGAAAGTTCTTTGTAGCCAGGGGACAGGTCCTGGGGCAAGAACGCCCTGGTCAAAGCTGGCTGGAGCTGTGCCCCAGTCCCCGCTCGGGGCTGTGAACTTCCTCTGCTAACAGGCCTTCTCCATTTTAACAAATGTAAGGCCCCGACCGGCCCTCACTTCCTACCACCCGAGAAATCTGAGACATGAAGCCCAGTGGAGAGGGTGAAGGCCAGTGGCCTTCTCCGCGCTTTCTTTCTCGACCCAAAGGACCCCACCCCCCAAATACACTGTTCGGAATGTCGCCAGCAGCCCTCAAGAATTCTGTGAGGATTCTGTAGGCGTGACCGTGTACAGCGTCACAGCGAAACTTCTGGACATTTGAGTCTCCTACTAAAATTAGTTGTTTTTTTTTTATTTAGCCTTTTTGCACTTCACATGTTCAGCTATTTCTAATTTCTTCAGCTGCTCAACCCACTGGCCAGTAGCTGGCAGACATGCATTGACGGCAGCTGGAACTCCTCCCCTGTGGCTCCCCACCCGCCACCCCATGCTCACCCACTGCTACCCCCAACTGGGGCTCAGAGTTCACTCCCTTCTCCCATCACCCCTCAAGGGACCGGGGGTGGGAGCAACCGTCAAGTTTCTGGCTCTGCACAACTCAGCCGTGGGGACTCAGGACTGGAAAATGAACTCCAGCAAACGAAGACGGAGATGGGGCCTCCCTGGTGGCGCAGCAGGTTGACTGCTGCACAGCAGCGTGAGTTCAATCCCTGGCCAGGGAGGGGACCCACAGGGCGCAGCAGACCTCTCCTGCCTCGCCGCTGCTCCCCTCAGCAGTGCATTTCGGTCAATGCTCCTGTTCTGCTCCCCGCTCTGTCTCTGGTGAATCCTCTCACACACACACACACGCCCACCCCGTGCCTCTGGCCTGTACCCTAGCTCTTGTGTGCATAAAGAAATTTTAAAAATGAGTTAAGGCCTCCAAATAAAACACTGCTGTCAAGGCAGTCTTCCTGTAAGACTGGCCAAAGTCAACTCAAAGAATTCACTTGTGCTCAAACCCCCTGAAAGTGACTCAGCTTGCACCGCTTTTTCTCTCTACCCCACAGTATCTTTACATACAGACCCCCCGTGACGGCTCTGAGACTCCCGTGGAGTTTTTTCCCAGCCTCCTACATGAGCGGTTCCAAGGGGGTCTTCTCAGAAAAGGGCCCCATCCCACAATACCCCCTCAAAATTGCTAGGCTAAGAGGCTGGTCTAAAAGTCAAAGTAAGGGCTATAATGCAGGATTCCAACCCCCCAGGAAGATGGACAACATCCACCTGCAGAAGTTTAGGTTTTGCCAGCCGTTTACTGTCCTGGACCCCAGGTCCCCAGCCAAGTAGCTCTCTTCACCAGAGCCCCTCGCAGGAGGCACGCGGGCAAAAGCAACAGGAAGGGAACGGTCCGTGGGGGCTTTCAGGATTTTGCAATTTTTAAAACTGCACACAATTCAGATAGTGATTGGCCTTGAGAGGACAAGACAAATAGGAAATGAAATCTATCGCTACTGAGGGCCACCCCGTAAGAAAAGATTGGGCGAAAGTTCAAAGTTGTAAATACAACAAAGACACTCGATAGGAGGCCTTCAAGCCAGACTTTGGCAAGCCGGGAAATCACATCGGAAGACAGGCCTTGCTGCCAAAGTGAAAAAAAAAAAAAAAAAGAGGTCCCTCTTCTCTTTTTGTAAACAGGCTGACACCTGAAACCGGAGAGCAAACGCCTCACTGGAATGGGAGATTGCCAATCTCCAACATCTCCAATGTGAGACTTCACATTTTCAGAAAGCCCTAGAAACTAAACAAGCCAGGCAGGAAAACAAATTTCTGGCCGTCCCACATAAACAATCGGTCCCTGAAATATAAAGAGAGGTGAAAGGGTCTCTGTTTTCTGAGCACCAAGAGCCTGCCAGGAAGGACCCCGGGGGAGAGCCCACGCAGACCAGCCCCCCTCCCACGAGGGGGTAAGAAGCAGAAAAGATCTGATGCCACTGCAGCTGAGAGGAGGACGCGACCCGACTGGACCAGGCCTCACCCTTGAGCTAAAGGCCCCAGAGGACGGTTTAGAACCACGCAGCGTGGGCGGCCTTTCCGCTCCCTGCTGATTCGGCGCCTCCACCGCTGCCGTCGGCCCCGCTATCAAAGAACAGTCCATCCCACAGAGCACCACAACCCTACTTAGCGGGGACTCCTGAAGCCTCGGCCCTCCCCACCCCCTACCTGTAAAGCTGCCAGGACGATCAACAAGAGAATATTCCATTCTTCTCTGGACACGACTCCCGCCAACGCCACGGGCTGGCCAGCGGCGCTGCCAGCTGAGACTTACCACCAAGGACTATTTTCGGAAGCCCCCAAAAGTCAGACTCTGCAGGCTCTGGCGCACCTGAGCTGACATGGCCTATAATATGCACGCTTGGTCAGATTCGAGAAACAACTGAAGATTTGCCCGGGCCACAGGGTCCCCAGACTCTAGAAACACAAGAAAACTAACGAGCGGAAGCATCAGGGTTCAGTGGAGTCTTCTCCACTCTGCCCGCCCTTCCTCACACTCCCCTGAAATCAAAGGTGGAGGAGGCCTGAGGTAAGTTCCAGCCAGCTGAGTAGAACCACAGCTAATTATCCTTTCTGCCAGGGCTGGCCAAATACCTGTCTCACCTGTTTCACAGCCTAAGTTAGTGAGGATGTGGCTGGCCTCAGGTCCTTGAGCAGTTAGTTACAACAGGCTCGCTTCCCCACATGGCTCGGCTGGGCAAGCATGCCTGCAGCCAGATTCTGCCCTGAGTTTATGCTCGGCCTCCTTTTGTCTCCCAGTTCTCCCAGCAAGGTCATTGATTCGTGTTGGTGTCCACCCAGGAAAACGGACAATTATCCTGGGTAGTTACTGATGCCCTAGGGGATCCCGAAGCTCCGCCCCACTTTTATCAGATATAAGAGAGCTCAAAGGCCCCGAAGAGGGCCCCATGGGTCAGTTTGGATCAAGTGAACACTTCTTATGGTGCGGCACCTTGAAAATTCTAAAGCAACACAGAACTCGAGAAAACAGGACATGAAGCCGCTGCAAGAAACTCCACGGCCGAAAAGCAACCGCAACTCTGTCTACGCCGTGTCGCGGTAGCTGCAGGGAAGGCCTTATCTGAGCACAGATTATAAATTATCCAAAACCCAAGCCCAACCTCTCCAAGACAGGAAGATTGCTGGTACTGACTGGCTTTTGCAGAGAAGGTACACAACATCTTCTGGAACGTCCAGACTTCGTGATTTGACAGACTCCAGCATTTCAGGAACTTCCTCTGGAACTAAGCGCCTGAGCGGCTGGCGGGAATCATGGAGGTCCCCCCGGCAGCCACCAAGCGGGGTCTCCCCACTCCTTGTTTGGGCTGCAGGGGTCAGGCCCTGTTTCGGGGCATTAACTCCTAGACCCTCCCCACGTCACGGGCCTATTTACAGCCTGTCCCTTGGTCCAATGGCTAGTGCCCATCCTCTTGTTCAAGTGACCCCTAAATTACACAAAGCACGCCTCTAAACCTGATGGTGCCCAGTGCAGAAAAGCCCCAGCGGCTCATTGAAAACGCTGGCATTTTTTAGCTGACTAATAACATTGCCCCTTTCTCCTGCTGCTCTGCACCGTTTTGACGCTGGGAACAGCGCTTTTACTGCCCTCAGCCCTGAAGGAGAGGCAGCTGCTGTGTCTGGCTGGTGCAGGCACGTGGGCCCAGAACACACATCGTGCACCAAGGGCTGACCTAACGGTGCGTGCTGGCCGCGCTCGTCCGGGCTGGGAAGGCGCGTGTCCGCGTTCACAGCAGCATCGCGTGCTGGGTCAGAAACAGAAACGGTGCCCAAGCAGGTGACTCAGCAGGTGAATGGAGAAGGGGCCGTGGCCTGTATCAGACCAGATGCTGCTCAGCCACCAAGGCTTAAACGGGGTGGAGGTTCGGCGTGGGTGAGCCCAGAGAGACAGCAGCCCGAGTGAGACCAGCCTGCTGCCGAAACAAACGCAGCCTCAGTGTATTCGTGCAGGCAGGATGGACAACAGGGGCCCGGGGCGAGCAGGGAGGGGGTGCGTCACGGGACAGCGTCCACTGGCAGAAGATGAGGAAGCCCCGCAGGTCGGGGTGACAGTCCCCCTCAGCGGGAGCGGACTTAGTGCACATAACTAACTGCACACTCATCAGTGCTTCTAGCGTCTGTCTGTCTTACCACCCTCAAAGACGGGAGACGGTACCGGCTTGGCTGTTCCAAGCGTCACCAGTCCCCTTGCCAAGTCCAGCCCTTTGCGTGAAGTCCGCCAGCGCCGGTGGCGGGAAATGCCGCTTCCTCAAGGACACAGCTCATTGTGACACATGAAAGGGCGAAACACTCATGGGGAGAATTGCACAGCGGAGGTGCGCGTTTGGTGACCAGCTCTGAAAACTGGCCTGTGAGCCCTGGGTAGCTAGGTCCACGAAGATCAGATCTGGTATAGCAAATTGCTGAGCTCCCTGTCCCCCGCTTTGTTTCTGTGGTGAGGGGGAGCGATCCACAGAGGATCGGACTTAGAAGACAGTCCAAAGAAGTGTCAGGCGGGGCGCACGCTGGGACCCCCTGCCCAGGGCCCGAGCAGGCCACGCAGGAGCCAGGACAAGGGCCAAGCTGGCGGTGCTTGCTAAAAGGCTCCCCCGTGGTGATGGCACTTAGGATGCCCCCTGCAGCGCAGCCCGTGTCCGCAGGGCCCGGATGCAGGGGACGCCCACCGTGCTGGCCACAGCAGCATGGGAGTTCCGCTGAGGGGCCGTCCCAGCTCGGGCCATGCGCAGAGCCCTGGGCGGGACGGCGTGGGTGATGCCGTGTGGCCGTGTGCGACTCGAGCGAGGCCGCCGCGGGACTGTGAGTGTGGATGCTGCGCTGCCGCTCCTCGGAGGTACCAACAGAAGGGGCGACACACCAAGAGTGAGTGAGTCTGAGCCCCAGAGGGGACTACACTGCAGGTCTTGTGCCAGGACCAGGGGGTAGGCGCTACCCGTGTGGGGCTAGCCCCCCACCCTCAGCAGGGTGCGTTCAGAGACGCCACGGCTCAGGAGTGGCACGCTGGCAGGGAGGGGCCGTGCTGCCTGCCGGGCGTTGAGGGGCGAGTTGAAGGACTTCAGGACCCAGCAGCTGGACCAGGAACCGCCCCCCATCCCCTTAACCGCAGTGGCTCCCCAAGGAGGCACACTTCTACTCCAAGGCTAGAGGGGCTTTGAACCACGCTCGAGCCCAGCCCCCACACCATTCTGGACCGCAGGGGCCTCTGGGACGCCTGGCCGAGCTGTGTGCAGAGGTGATCCTCAAACACAAGATGGGGAAGGGAGAGCAAATTTAATTGAGACTGTGGCACAAAGGGGTCTTGCGCCAGAACAGGGGGGTAGGTTGCACCCAGGCATTGTGAGCCCCCACCCCAATCAGTGTGGTGAGTTAAAAGAACATCACTGGGGCCTGGGAAAGGCCCATCAGCCACAGGGAAGGATGCGCCGTGCCCACCAAGCTTGGACAACTCAGTGTCTGGACAATGACTAGAGCCCCCGGGCCTCCCTTGTGGCGCGGAGGTTAAGTGTCCGCACTGCGGAGCATCCACGGCACTGAAGCAAGAGTTCGATCCCCGGCCAGGGAGGGGACCCACAGGGCACAGCAGACCTCTCCTGTCTCCCGCTGCTCCCCTCAGCAGTGTACTTTGGTCAGTCTGCCTGGTCAGCTCCCCACTCTGTCTCTGGTGAATGCTCTCGGCACCACCCCCACACACCTCTGGTCTACACCCCACTTCTATGCATAAATTAAAAAACAACTAGCGCCCTGAGGCCACCAACACCTGATGCAGCAGGTGTGAAGAGCATCAGCCGGGGGACCTCAGGTTCTTGTCTTGTAGGCACCAGAGGGGTACGGATCTCGGCATTCCGGGGGGAAGCCCGGAGCAAGCAGGACCAAGGAGTCAGGGGCTGTCAGCGCGTGCTCCCGGGCCAGGGCAGGGGTGAGCTGCCGGGGGCTCCACCCTCACCTTTAAAAAAAACCTGGCAACGCCAGGGTGGCTGCATAGAACCCGCAGATTACTTAGAGGAATACTTTTCTAGATATACCACGGGCCAGCTCATCCAAGCGGGCAAAACAGGAGCAAATTGCTAGCAATATTAGCATGGTAGAGAAACTTCCGGGCTATCAGAAGACGTGTCCAGGTCGTTCCTCACCTGTAGCTAACAGAATCTGGGGAGGACTGTAAAGGCTGGGTGTGGGCAAAATCGTCCCGACAGGTGCTTGGGAATCACCGATGGGGTCTACGGAGCCGCCTTCCTCTACATCGGCGCCTGCATTTGTTTTGTGGGTGCACTGAAGTCTTCTCTGAGGTAACCCAGGACTCACTGTGCCCAATGGCCTTTCCTTCAGTGAACCTACTTGAGACCTTCCAGCTTCTCCAGGAATAGAGGAGTACTCTGTCCCAGGGCAGTTCTTTGTCAAAGAGCTTTTTGTGTGTGCAAAGCTTTGATTTCCTCAGACTCTGTGGCAACTGGACACCTCCTAGCCCTCTGGGCAAGAGGCCAGGACAAAGGGAATATGAACCACTGTTCGGGCTTTAGTCCCGAGTCCCTGTTCTTCAGGAGCTCATCGGTGACCTCCTTGGGAACTGGAGACTGGCAAACCCAATCATGCCTCGAATGTCTCCGCCCACACTTGAGTCCAACCTTCTCCAAGGGGACCCAGCTAAATACTGTTAAGAACCGGCCCGATACGCTCAGTCCTGTCGCTCAGGAGGCTGCAGTTTTCCTTCAGCCCCCAGTCAGACCGTCGGTAATCTACAGCCAGATCAACTCAGCTGCAAGAAGAGACCCCAGAGAGAGAGGAACCTTAATTCTCACTGGGAAAGACCACACGACGTGTTCCTGACTACCAGTGAGTCTGCGAAATAAGGAATTACTCGTGCATAGATAGTGCTTGATCAAAATGACATCCACATAGAAATTACAAAGTTACAGTCATTCAAGATTGTAAACTGAACCCCCCCTCCCTCAGGAGAAAACGTCCAGAAGTAAATAGTCCATAGAAGCTGAGTCCTAACTCAAGACGTTCAGAAAAAGCTGAAGAGCAGATGAAGAAGACGGTTTCCATTCACGCGTCTCCGGAACACTCCTCTCTCCTGTACTCTTCCGTATTGCCCTGCCCAGCATGCTTTTCATGGAAATGATTCAACTTCTGTCTTAGCCTATCATTGTTGCCTTTGTTAATAACAGGGATTCCCCTCTACCTCAGGCTTACTGAAGGCAATCACCCCACCTCTTTGTGGGAGCAGCTGTGAAGGCATATTGCAAAGGGTGTAGAAATGTGGAGAAGTCAAGGATTGTGGCCATCTCTGCAATCCAGCCCACCAGGCATGAAAAGGTGACTTCACATAAGAAATTATTATAATTCATCATAATAATAGAGAGAGAAAGTAGTCATTATTTCAGTAGACATAGAAAAAGGTATCTGATAAATTGCAGTGCAATTTCACGAAAAAAAATAAAAAATCCTCCCTACATAAAAGGGAGCTCCCTTCCTAAGCGGACAAATCTTAGAAGCATTCCCTTTCAGAAACAGGACACATATTCCCATCATCACTGTTTCTATCTAATGTTTTATTGACTGTCTTGGTGCAATAAGGTAAGAAAAATAAATTAGGGACATAACGATGAGGAAGAAGAAAACAAAACAAAGTATTTGCATGTCATAGGACATTTTCACAGAAAACCAAAAGAACCACCAGATAAACTCCCAGAAAAAAAAGGTGACTTTAGCAACGTGACTGACTATAAAATTAGTATGTAAAAGTTAAAAACATCCTATGTATCAACAACATTAATTAGGAATATTGTTTTAATTTTTAAAAATCATACATGTGCGTATTGGAGAAGACTGGATACTCAGGATTAAATCTAACAGGACATATAAAAACTCTGTAGGGAAAATCAAGCACATTTATTAAGAGCTAGACCTGAATTAGAGAGAAATATGGTGCTCATGAATAGCAAGATTAAATAGTATAAAGGTGTCAGAGCTCCCCAAATGGATCTATAGGTTCATTTCAGTTCCAATCTAAATACCAACTAGTTTTTGTCTTCTTGAAAATATGCTTTTTATTGATCGCTTAATTCTAAAGGGCAAATGGAGAAAAAACTGAGAACATTTCTGAAAGAAAGCAACCAGGGAGAGAGGGATATTTTTTAAATCATGGCAATAACTACTACATGGAACTGGCTCAGGGATAAATAGAATCACCGATGGAATAAACAGAGCCCATTTTCACCTGTGTCTCTGGGACATGACATAAAGGACAGACAGTATTGACAGAGTGGGGGAAAAGTCAGAGTGGACATAAAATTAGACTTTGTTCAGCAAAATATGAAATTGGAATCCTTCCTCACAATATATGTAAAAACCAACTAAGATGGACCGAGGACCCATCAAACAATTAATTTTAGGGTTATCAGAAGGAAGTTCAGGAGAAACTTTAGAGAAAGTTTTTTTAAGGTAGAAAACACTCTATAAAAGATTAGTTTTTTCATACGAATATTAAGGGTCTTGTCGAGGAGACAGAACACCCCCTGTAACAGGCAAGAATAGAGGAAAGGTAGCTATGAGGAGTGTGAGACATGAATTTGAGAGACTTCCCATCTCACTACTTCCTTCTTCCTCTGTGACATACACAAAGCAAGTTTGTGCTTGGGGCGGGAGCAGGGCTAACAAACTGGCAAAGAGAGGGGTGGGAAGGGTGACCGAGTCAGAAGTCTGAAGGAGGCAGGTTGCTATGCACAACCAGTAAGGTGAGAGAAGGGTTAGAGCTGGAAACGTAACCGGCGGCCTCCCTTCCCGGAGCCCCAAACCCATCAGTGCTCCTGAATAGCGCTTCCCTCGCCCAATGCTGTGCCCAGCAGCGGCTCTCAGTTACGGGAGGTTGGGGACCGGTTCTACAGCCTGTGACACCAACCTTAAGACCAGCAAAAGCTTTCCCTAACTCAGTCGTTGGTTGATCACCTTCTCTGCTACGATGCGGTTTGTGTCTTTCCATAGCACATAATTTATTCAGGAAAGCTACTCTGGGGCAGTTAGTTGTTCAGACCCTCTTCTGATAGGCTTGTCTACATAACTTTTATTATGTTGAGGTATGTTCCTTCTATACCCAGTGTGTTATGGGTTTTTATCATGAAAGGGTATTGCACTTTGCAACATTTTTCCTGCAACTATTGTGATCCAGTGGGTATTGTCTTTTATTCTATGTCATGTATCACATTTATTGATTTGCAGATTTTGAACCATCCTTGCATGCCAGGGACAAATCCCGCTCGGTCTTGGTATATGAGCTTTGTGTGTTCTCAGATTTGGTTTGCTTATAGTTTGTTGGAAAAATTTGAGGGGGCTGGTGTTAATTATTCCTTAAGCGTTTAGCAGAATTTGCGAGAGAAAACTGTTGTGGGAATTTTCTGTGCTTGTAGGGTTTTGATTACTGATTCAAGCTCCTTAGTCATTATTGGTCTATTCAGAGTCTCTATTTCTTGCTAATTCGGTCATGACAGGTTGTGTGTTTCTAGAATTTTATTCATTTCTGCGATGTTATTTAATTTGTTGCTGTGTAGTTCAAGTCAGTCTCTTATGATTCTATGTATTTTTGTAGCATCAGTTGTAATGTTTCGACTTTATCTCTAATTTGATTTATTGGCATCTTCTTTTTTTCTTAGTCTACCTAAAGTTTTGTCAGTTTTGTTTATCTTTTTTTGAAAAACAGCTCCTACTTTTACTGACCCTTTCTACTGAGGTTAATTATTCCAAATACTAAAAAGAAATGATGATTATGTGACATAGTAAAAGTGCTAGTTATCACTGCAAAGACAATAACTATAATATATAAATGCCTCAAATTAACTTGTATACCTTAAATATACATATTTTATTTTGATTAAAATTTAATTAAGACCCTTCTCCATGTATTGCTTTACTGCTAACTAATCATGGTTCAACATAGTCTTCCACACAAAACTGATAGATACACAAAACTGTGGTCCAGAAAACAGATAATACCTAGCTCATCCTGGCAATGAGAAACTTGAACTTTTCCTTTCTGGCTGCAAATTACAACATGCTGCTAGCTTTCTCTACATCCTTTCTCTCAAGTTCCCACCTAAAAGGAAGAAATGATGATAGTCACACGGACCAACGTGAGAAGACTCCAAGGGCGCTTTCCTACTTCCTTCATAACTCTGTGGACTTCGCTCACTGCTTTTCCATCACAGGATGTCCTCCAGCTGCCCTGATATTGATTGTACTGTACCAGAGAACAATCTGTAAACTTGCTCTGATATCACCTGCTACCTGAGGCCTTGTATTTACCACAAGATGCTTTTTAAATAATTGAAACTGGAGTCATAACAGGAATTTCCAATAAAGGTGCTTGGTTACCAACGTGCCTCCTGTGGAGGGAGGGTCCCAAATTCTCTACCTGGTTGTACCGCGCATCAGTTAACTAGTTAGGCAAGTATCTTTGTGCAGGCCATCTCCTGCGGGGCTCTTCCCTCTCCAGTATTAGAAAAGAATGGTCTTGCCAAGCTGCCTCCTTCCCCGAAAAGTGTTGCATGGATTAACTGATAATGAATGCCTAAGTGCTTTGCAAACTGCAACTCGAAGGTGTTAGCACTCCCTTGGTGAAAGTAAATACAGGCTGTACATCTTCCCCACAGGAGTGCAAAGGTTTGGAATTTTCATTAAAGTCAAATGCACAGTATTTATGGAACTCTTTTTTTTTGCATGCCTTTACCAGCCAGTCACACAGGAAACATCTCCCTTGATCTTCAGAGTAAGCCAGTGGAGCAGCTATTGATGAAAACCCACTGCTCAGATAAGAAAACTCGTTTCAGAAAGATGGAGCAGTTCGTCCAGTCTCACCGCACAGTCAGTGAGGGCAGACATCACTTCTGTGGGACAGCCCTGCCTCCCCCCAGCCCTGCCAGGACGCAGGCTCCCTCCAGCTCGGGGCAATGCCGTCCCCAGTGCGAGAGCCTCGCCTTCATGGTGCACGGTGGTAGGCAGCCTCCTCCCCCTGGCATGGCACGGCAGAGACAACACCACACGCTGCATGGAGCCGCTGGGCCAGAACAGCATCCGGTGATGATTTGTCGGTTGCTGTCAGAGTCCCGAACACTTGACCAGACCAACTGAAAAGGTCAAAAAGGTCAAAAATCCACAGGCAATTGATTTTCAACAAGGGTAGCACAACGAAGTAGGAAAGAGTCTCCTCGTCAGCCAGTGGTGCTGGGGCAGCTGGGCATTCGGATGCCAAGGAACGAAGATGAACGCTTACCCCTCATCATATACAAAAAGCAACTCAGGAAAAAAAGCAAAGATCTAAATCTATAAACCAAAACTATGAAATTCTTAGTAGAAGACAGTAGCAAATCTTCGTGACCTTAAACTTAGCGGTGGATTCTCAGGACACTAAGGGCAGCAACAACCACCAAAAAACAAAAACAGGAGGATCAAAATGTAAAACTCTTACCAAACAAAGTTATAAAGAGAGTAGTAAAACAGCCCATGGGGTGGGAGAAAATGTTTTTAATCATTTATCTGGTTAGTGTCTGGTGTCCAGAAAATACTTTTAGCTCAGCTCTTTCCGCTCAACAGCAAAGATACAAACGGTGCCATTTTTAAACTGGGTAAAGGGCTCATTTTTGACACTTCTCCAAAGAGGATATACAAATGATCAGCAGACAAAGAAGAAGATGCTCGACGTCACTAGTCACCAGGAAAACACAAACCAAAATCATGAGCTACCCTTTTCCACCCACTAAGGGAAAAACGTGGAGAAACTGGACCCCTCGCCCCGATGCTGCTGATTTGAAATGACGAAGCTAATCTGGGAAACTGCACGGCGGAGCCTCAGCAACTTAAATGTAGACTTTCCACGTGACACACCGCGTGCTCTCCTCGGTACACATCCGAAGGAGGGGAAGCCCAGCGTTCAAGCGAAAACATACTACAGCTAGAGTAGCACTAGGCTCGACAGCCAAAGGGCGGGAACTACTCTCATGCCCTTGAACAAATCAGGGGGTAAATAAACATGGAATATTACTCTGCCATGAAAAGTGCAATACTGGGTACATAATAAAACATGGATAAACCCTGAAAACCTACTAACTGCAAGAAGGCCACATATTGTACCATGCATTCGTATGACTATCCAGAACAGGAAAATCCACAGAGATAGAAAGAAAACAGAGTTTTTCATTGCCGGGTGCGAGAGGTGGGGGCATGGGGTAGCCGGTCAGCAGATGTTCTGCAAGTAGATATTGGCAACTTTTGATAGCGAACCACTAAATGCCACTGCATTTTGTACTTTAAAATTACTGAACTGCTGAATGTTACGTGTATTTTACCACAATAAAAAAAACAACAACAACACAAGTCTTCACGGTGCACTAGACATAAGGAAAAAAGGACACGGAAGAGGCAAAGAGGACTCCAGCCCCAGCTGCCTCACCGGAGGGAAGACCCTTCTGGCCATTTTAAGGATTCCTGGCACTCCTGGATCACTCAAGGCCCCCGGGAAAATGTCCCAGGGGAAGTCTGGCAATTTGCTTCTTCCAAAACACAGTCACTAAATTGACTTTCAAAGACGATGGGAAGAATGGGGGTGGGGGGTAAGGCTCAAGTCACTGTAATATTGCCCCTAAAAATAGAACCCCCTTACTCATCCATTTTAGAGATGAGGGGGGCTTGGCAGGGTGGAGCCCTGGGGTGAAGAGGGCCTAGCTCTGAGCCCCAGCTCTGCCACCAGGGGATGTCCCAGGGCGTGCCTGGCCCCAGGCAGGTGGGGTTGAGGTAGGGAGGATTCTGCACACAAACAAGATGAGAAAACATCGTGGCCACCCTCTGCCCTCGGCCGGCAGGGGTGAGAGAGCTAAAATGCTAAAGAGTGCAGACAGGGGCTTGGAGGGGCCCAGGAGGCCAAGTCTGGGCATGAAAGCAGCTCTGGAGAAGTCCCGCTGAGAGTGCGCCTAGAGCCCCACTGCATCTCCCTCTGGGATGGGGCGGGCGCTGTGTGCTGGGAGGGAAGCAAGCCCCCAAGGCCCCCCCCACCTCCCAGGCAAAGCAGGAGTTCTAGGAATTTGCACACAGGCCTGTAAGGGAAGACAGCCCAGTGCAGAGATTGCCTGCAGCTGCGGGGGGGTTCAGGAGGGAGAGGCTGAGATGATTCTCCAAGACACAAGTAATGGGGCGAAGGCCTACAGACCCCGGAGCGAGAGCTCTGGCTCCCAAGACCAGCCGTTCACATCCAACTGTCAGGACCCCAGTGTCTGCTTGGGCCCCCAGATCACAGATGTAAACCCCTGGGGAAAAGGGGGGTGGGATGTGAAGGAATTAAGTTAGCAAGTCCCAGACAGGAGCTGAGGAGAGCCAGATTGGCTGCACCACCTTGAGCCAATCAAGTCTCTACAATGGGTGAGAAGAGAACCCTGGACAGACATTGGGTCTCTAGAAAGTACTCCATATTCACTGGGGTTCGCTTCTTCAGAAGCCCAGGCCAGGCAGCACGCCCAGCCAGTGCCAGGTCCATAATGTGCTTGCAAAGCCGGCAGCCACCCAGCCGCGGGGTGCCACTCCCCCTGCCTTCCAGCACCCCTCCCTCTCTCCCCCCCTTCAATGAAATAAATGTGTTTGTGCAGAACACACCCTGAGCATGTCTTCCTCCCCCTGCCCTAGGCACCCCGGGGTCAGAGGGCAGGAATCGCCTCAACCATCGTCCCACTGCCACACCCATTTGAGACCTGGGAGAAGCAGTTTCCTACAGTGGAGTGGATCCGCTGGTTAACACTGCTGGGGATCCCCCACACCCCCTACTTTAACTCTGGGGGAGAGCCTTCACAGGCTTGGGCCCTCTGGCACCTGCCGGTCCAAAGAAGGGCATCCGTACCCGTGGTTGAGGGGGATGCAGGGGAAACCTGCAGGCTGTCCTGGCTCCACCTTGCTGCCCTGGGGAGTGCCGTGTGACGGTCGCGAGGGCACAATGCCCAGTGGTGGAGAGCCTCCTCGGCCCTCATGCACATCCAGGACCCCAGGAGAGCGTTTAAGACGTGTGGCGGCAGCACAGCATTTCTCCCAAGGAATGAGACACGAGGGGCGACTCCGTTCGCTGAGATTCTGACTTTCAGAGTCGCGTGTCTCTGAACGGCCCGCCCGGTCCTCACGCTGGCCCCGGGGCCCCCACCGCAGGCACCAGCCCGGCCCGTGGGCAGGACGACACCGCCGCACCGTCCCCGAGCCGCCCGCATCAGCAGGCAGCAGGCGACGGAGACGCCAAGCTCCATCTGCCGCGGAGGCCAACTTGCCACCTCTCATCCTTTCCAAGCATTTTTACAGATACTCTCCCATCGCTGGAAGACACGGCCCTGAGCCGGCTCTGGCAGGGGCCCGCAGGCAGGGGAGGGCCCTCCCAGCCGTGACAGGAAATCAGGCAGCCCCGGACCCAAGGGTCACGCACGAGAGAACGTTCAGAGAAAGCACGGTGGTTGCCGCGTGTGGTCTCGATGGTTATTTGGCAGCAGCTTCCCAGCTGCAGAGAATACCAGAAATCGAGGGAGGGGCGTGGGGTCTGCGTGCTGGCTGCTCTCTGGTGACAGGCCTGGACTCTGGGCCTAGAAACAGCCAGAGGTAATTCCGCAATGTCCTGCAGTGCAGCTGTCTGCCAGCCATTCACCAAGCCCGCGCTATAGGGCAGGGGCGGGGGGCTCCATGCTGGGGGAAGATTCCCCCCCCCGTTATTCCTCCTTAAGTGACTCCAGAGTCTCTGTCCCCAGACAGAAAACATCTCACTGCCTGGGACAGGAGGAAAAAACCAGTTATATTTTCTTCTCCCAAAATGCTCTGAAGTCCACATGAGAGAAATACATTAAGAACCAAAATAAATTGCTAAGGTTTGTCCTAGTGCCTGCCCAGAACATATGCACTGTTCAATATACTTCACAGCTGGTAGCCCGCTCAGTCGTCACAATAACCTGATGAGTGAGATACTATTCTTATCCCCATTTTACAGATGAGGAAACTGGGGGTCAGAAAGGGCGAGGAGCTCACCCCCACCGGGGAGACTCGGACCTGCCAGAGGGCCCTGCTTCTGTCTCCTCAACCCCTGCTGCTCTTCCCGCACAAACTGCTCTGCATCCAACCCCCTACGTCCAACAGGAAAAGGCTCCGCTTCCCACGCGTCCCCGCGGGCTCTGAGCAGTGGCGGTGCCGACTGTGGCCAGTCGCGCCCAAACAGGCAGGACCAGAGTCAGCAGACACATTAATAACCGAATCGACGGCAGTGGTCTTGTCAGTCCAGATTTCCAAGCACAGCACCTGCCAGCCGAAGTCCTTTGCTACTTGCTAACCGGCAGCCTTAGAACAGGAATTCTAGACACGAGCTCAGTTTTGCAGAAGGCCTTGGTGTCCTGGAGACCAGAAGTTGCTCGATAATGCCACACCCGTGGCTGGGGCTGTGCAGAAGACCCGCCACGCCTGTCCCAGCTGCTCCAGGGGTGGCTGGCCCCCGGCCCGGATCTCGGAGGCCTGTTCTTGCTCCCAAGCCTGCAGGACTTTATCTGATCAGTTCTCCAGCCGGAGGCAATCACACGGGGTGACCGCCACCTCGCCCCAAGAAATGCAACCTCAGCCGAATACAGGGAAGCACATCCATGCCAGGCGGCCGGCCCGTCCCCAGAAACAGGAGCTTTTCTTGGACAGGCTCCCCCAGGAGGCTCCAGCGCTCACCCACCAGGAAGAGGTGCTCGGGGGCCCTGGTTTTGGGTCCGGAGACCTTGCCCTTGCTTCTCCTTCCATGTCTCTCGGCGCTCTTATTCCAGTCTGTACATCTCAGAAGCTGGCAGGAGCCCCCAAGAGAGGAAGAAATGGCCATCATGGGTCATTTTGCATTTCACAGATAAACTCTGGGCCCCAGAAAGAAAACCGCAAGTGCCCAATTCCCTACCCACGGCCCCTGGCAGGAGAGCCTGGGACCGGCCGGGCAGCCGGGGCCACCGCCAAAGCTCAGAGACAGTGTCTGAGGGTTCTGGAACCCCAGTGGCTACAGGTCATACCCAGCCGGCCCTTTCGTCAAGCCCCTGTCAACCAGCAGTGGAGGCCCAGCCTAAGCCTGACTCCCAGGCTAAAGCCGGCCGGCCGGCCGCTGCGCTTCTGAACTGACTGTTCCTTGGGAAAGGCAGGCCCCTGCCTTCCTGTCCGCAGCTGTGGGTCAGACAACACTGGGCCCCTGCCCGGGCCCCGCAGGCTCTCAGCGCCTGGAGGCAGGGCCAGCTACTCACTGCCCAGTCAACATCCTCGCTCACCACCCCTGCTTGGGGGTCGCTTTCACCTAAGAAATGTCCCTCGGCCTGGGCAGGGCCTCCGGGGTGTCGGCTCACCTCAGAAATGCATCCAACTCTCCCACCCTCCACCTGGAGCCCGTCCCCCCACCCCAAGCCGCTTCGGCCTCAGCTACACCCCGGGGCCTCTTCAGCCTGTTCTCGTCTTCACCCACACCGCCTTCCGGCCAAGGCCCCGCTGCCCTCGTGGGGCCTGGGACCTGTCCCCCTGAGACACGGGCTCTCCATCTGGAGCCCTGCACCCAAGAGTTCCTCTTCTTGATGGGAAAAGAGCTGACGTGAGGTGCTCTCCACTCCCCGGCCCTCAGCCCCACCCAGGCCTTGGGGGCCCCTGGGTGGTAGACATTCTGCTTTGCCTGCCATGTCCCTCTGGGGCTCGGGCTGCTTTTCTCCCGCCTGCCAGGTGCTGGGGAGCAGGGAAGCTCTGCCGCACCGAGGTGTGGGCTGCCTGCTGCAGGCAGAGCCCCCGGCCTCCCGCAGGGCCCAGGCGCCCTGCTCACGGTGCTCCCGGCTCTCTCCCATCAACATCTATCTTCCTCCCAAGACTGGCTTCATCTCAGAGTTTGAGGAATCCACACGCCCCACCGCGTTCGCATCCTTGCCCAAAGCCCAGGCTCTCACTGGTTTCCAGAGTGGCGGGCGCAGGGCTGGCCAGCGCCACAAAGTCGTGTGGAAAGAAGTGCTTCGGCAGCGCGCCCCGAGCCCCCCGCGGGCCCCGCTCCCCCAGATCATGGCCTGCTCTTTCCAAGTAAAAGTCTCATGCAGGAAGATCCTGGCCCGTCACCGCTGGCCCCTACCCCGACTCAGGCCCTCTGACCTGCTGTACCAGCAGAGGCCTGAAACCTGGACGCTGGTAGAGAAACTCCAAGCATCTATTCAGAGGACACCTGTCACCTAAAAACCTCTTTTGCCAGGTGCCAGCCGAGGCCAAGAGGGTCCCCAGGCCGGGCAACCGGCAGCCAGGGTCACTGTCCACCGTGAGCCAGCCAGCTGGGGCTCTGCCTCCCTTTCCTGGACCTCCCAGGGGAGAAGTTCCAGGATCTCAGACTGGGGGGCCCCTAGTCACTGATTTCCATCTGTGAACCCAGTTGGGCACCTGGCAGCTGCTTGTGCTTCCGCCTTAACTACAGGGGCCCGAGCCACCATCCGACCCCATGCCACCATGCATTCAGTCCAGACACGGCGAGCTGTGCCCCCACACACACCCCTCAGCATTCCAGCCCCCCCGCAGGCAGGTAAGCGATGAGGCACAGGTGTAGAAGGAAAAACTAGGGGAGGGGGAAGCCAGGGCGCCCTGCGGAGTCGCGCTCAGGGCACAGGCGACCCAGAGGCAGTGACCCTCCAACAGAGGGGACGGCTGGAACCCCCGCGTGCTCCGAGCCCGGCCTTGCGCCATGTAAAATGAGGACGCCAGGTCTCCATGACCTCCAAGTGTCCTTCCGTGGTAGACGGGAGAATGGCTCATCCCCAAGATGTCCATGTCCTAGTCCCCAGAATCTGTGAATATGTTACGTTCTGGGCAGGGGCATGAAGGTGCAGAACTGGGGCAGCTGGTCGGGGCGTCTCGAGACCGGCAGTGATCCTGGATTACCTGGGGGGTTGATATGGTCACAGGGGTCCTCATAAGCCAAGCGGCAAGGGCTGTGCCCGTGTCTGAGCTCCTGGCTTTGCAGGTGGAGGAAGGCAGGCTTTCAAAACGAAAACAGGCAAGAAAACCATGCCCGCCCCCAGGGCCTCCAGAAGGAATGCAACCTCGAACACCGTCATTCTAGCCTGGGAGACCCATCTGGACCCGACCTCTGGAGCAGCAAGGTCATCATTCGCACGCTCCACCCCATGCATCTTCTAACTTGTTTCGGGGGCCCCCACCTCCAGTCCACAGTCCCCCCCAAGCCTTCACCCATCTCAGCGGTTCCTCTGTAAGGCATGGAGTTGCAGGGACCAGCCCAACCTCAAGTCAGAGCCCCACCAGCCCCCAGCAAACACTCATGCTCTGTGAGGAAAACCAGGTGTACGTCGGCCTGCACTGACTGAGGGCTTTGCTCTTTTGAAGGCACTGCCGTTCAGAGAGACTGTCCGGGCACTGTTCCCTGGGCAGTCCCTGCAGGCGCCACGCCTCGGACGTCGTCCTTTCCCTCAAGGAATTCACTGTCTAGTTGGAAAAAGAAACACACAAGCAGCTACCTCACACAGCCCAGAAGTGTCCCTGGAGTTGGGCCTCCCAGCCTGGGAGACCCATCTGGACCCCTGACCTCCGGAGCAGCAAGGTCATCCGTTTGCACTGCTCTCACCCATGCATCTTCGGGGTCCCCCTCCGCCAGCCCACAGTCCCTCCCCAGAGAAGGAGCAAAGGGCAGGAAGCGTGAAAGATGGCGGCCCCAGTGCACAGCGCCAGAGGCTGCACGGCGCCGACGCTAGAGAGGACATCTGAGTATGGTGGGGACTGCACTCAGCAGGGGCTGCGGGGGACCCCGTGCCCCACAGGTCTTTTCTGGGTTTTATTTCATGTCGCATGTTCTTTCCACTTTTCTTTTGTCAGAGGTCGATGGAAAGTTCTAGCAGGAGGGAGCGAGAAGTTCTCCTTGAAGGGCAGAACGTGACCCCTGCACCCTTGGGCCCGCATCTCCTCCCCCCTTCCTGAGTCTCAGCACTGCAGCCCGTGTGGGGTCTCTGCGTGGGCGGGCAGGACAGAGTGGGCCCGGCCGCTGCTGGTCCTTATGCCTGACCCTAAGCGGAGCCAACGTCAGCACCTGGGAGCTGGTGCGGGGGAGGCTGGCTGAGGCGACTCGAAGCAGTCCCTTTCCCTGCTGAACGCCGACTGCTGCACTGCCCGAGCTGGGCTTTATTGGGAGGGGGGCCGGAAGCCTTGCGGGCGGCCCCGAGGGCCGTGTTCTCAAGGCAGCATGGGCGGCCTGGTCTTACATCAAGTCAGGTGCTTTCGCCACCCAGCCAGGTGGGGCCGCGCACATGGGTCCGAGCCCCCTCGGCCGGGGTCCCTGCCCCACCTGACGCCGTCTCCATCAGCAGCTCCGAGGCACCCTGAGCTTGGACACATCCCCAAGAGACGCATGGCGGGGCGTCACGCCTGCCGGAGAGGGCCCTGGAGGCCCCAAGCTCCGAGCGGAAGAAGGGGCCAGGGGGCTCAGCGCGAGCCCCACACTTCGAGCATCGACCCAGATTCTCAGCCCATCCTTTACCTCTCCACTCTTCTTTCTCGCGGGGAGGGGGGCGCTTCTTGACCCCCAAGGGCGATGCCTGTGGGACTCTGGTGCCCCGGGGACGTCATGAACGGGGAAGGAGGCCCGAGGTCCCGCCTCCAGGTGAGCCCAACTTCAGTCACCCTGGCCGGTCCCTGCCGAGGAGGGCCGCGGCCACGCCCTTCAGAACAAAAGCATCCCTCTGGCTTGTAGGCGTTCGCGGTCACTGTGGAAGCTGAGCATGAAAGGGCTGATTCTCTCCTGCTCGCTTCTGATTTTTCTTCCCAGACTTTGATCAACAATTGTTGCTTAACAACTGTCCATGGGGCAGTGGGGTGCAAACAGGGGTTTGCAGATAGCCTCAGACAGCCTCACGGTCGGGGCCCACGGCCAGCCCCTGGCCTCCAGCCTCGAGGGCTCTTCTTCTGCAGACCCCTCTTCCCTTAACAGACCTCGGCCCTCGACCTGCAGAGGCAGCCCACCCTCCTCTGCCCTCGCTTCATCCAGCACAGGAGCCGGCTGCTTTGGACCCCCTGGCCTGACACACGGGAGGAGCCCAGGCTAAGACAACCCGCATGCTCACAGCAGCCGTCACGCGCCATGGCACCCCGAGTCCACACGCCCGCCCAGCAAGTAAACACACAGCCTCCTTCTCGAGCGAAAGCTGGATTCCAGGGGAGGGAGAGTCCCGAGCCCAGTGAGCACAGGTGCAAAGGGAGCTCCGGGTGTGTCCGGGAGAGGAGCCGGGCGGGCCGGGAGGACAGCGGTGTCAGGAGGACAGCGGCTGGGCCGCCCACGCCGCACACCGCCCCCCCCCCCGGAGGGACGCGGGACAGTGGGGGAGAGCAGAAGGACGGGAGGGGAAGGAGAAGCCCATGGAGACCAGGCTTGCGGGAGACGTCTCAGCTGAGCTGAGCTAGGACTGTGCTGTCGGCCGTGGGCAGCCAGGGAGAGCGTGGGAGGGAGACCGCGGGCGAGGCCAGGGCCCCCGCAGAGCCATCCCCCGGGGAGGGGGTGTCCTCCAGCCCCAAAGTCCTGTCCCCCCAGAACCTCAAAGGTGACCTTATTTGGAAGAAGGGGCCTTGGGCGAGTGTGACTAGCAAAGAGGAGACAACACGCGTGGGGTGTGGGCGGGTGGACCCCTGGTCCAGTGGCTGAGTCCTCGTGAGGAGAGGCATGTTCAGAAAGAAGGCAGCTCAGGGGCGTGGCCACGTGCCAGGGGCTGCAGATAAACAGCAGAAACCAGGAGTGAGGCCTGGGGCAGGCTCCCTGGGGCTCCCCAAAGGAGCTGGCCCTGTGACACCTTGGTTTCTGACTTCTGACCTCCAGGAGGGCGAGACAACACACCTCTGTTGTTTAAAGCCGCCCCGGGGGCCTGGTCCCTCACACACCCCCTCCGGGAGGCGGCAGACCCCAGGTGGGGGCAGGGGTGGGGTAGGCTCTGCAAGGGGTGCCTGAGACAGAAAGGAGGCCTGGGAGACACAGCCTCGGAGAGAGGCCGCCTCGAGGGTGACAGGAACAGCGGGCGAGCTCCAGAGGTGGGGCATCGAGGACAGTCCCGGGACCCAGCGGACTAGGGCTCCGTCTCCCCTCCTGAAGCCAATCTGGACTCAACCCAGGGGACTCCTCCAGCTGCCCTAAGTGCAAGACAAGCAACTGTGACCGGTAAACCAGAGTCTCTTTCTCGTTTGTTTTCTTTTGGGGGTTGGGGAGTCGAGACGCAGGGAGTGTGGTGTCTTAGTGTCCGTGTTATACGAAGACCAAAGAGAAGTTGCTCCCCCTTGAAGGCGGCAGCTTTTCAAGGGTCCCAAAGGGGGTGCCAGCAGAGGGGAGATCTGCCCTCCATAAATCCCTAAGGTTCAGAGTCTCTGGGTTTACCTGGCAAGGGCCAGCCCCAAGTTGGGGGTTTAGGAAGGAGGGAGCTGGGTTTCCTCCTGCCCCGCCCCCTCTCAGCTGGGCTTGGGTCGCAATAGTCCTGCAGCCTCCCTTCCCCACCCAGGCAGCAGGCCGCCCAGCCCGAGCCAACCGGGCTCCCTGCTGGCTCCAAGCCTGTGCAGGGCAGTCTAGAAGGAGGTGGGTGTTGCCCACCCAGAACCATCCGCACCCCACCTCCCCAGGGCCTGGCAGGCTGGCGGGAAGGCCTCTGGAAAGGGAAAACACAACCAGCAAGGACCCAGAAGGCAGCTCCCTCCGCCTGGGGTTTCTGACGGGACCTGGTGCTCACCAGCGCGCAGCCACCTCCACCCCAGCAGCAAGGTCTCCGCTCTGCAGCCTTCCCAGGCCTCAGAGCTGTCCTCTCAAGCCAAGCCCCCGTGTTCCCCCAGGTGCCATTTGTTTCTTTAAAAATACAGCGCACAGAGAGGGTTTGAGCACCCACAGCCTCTTTCACCCCCTAATTGGCATCATCGGAAGAAGCGAAATTTGATAGCAAGGGTGAAGGGCTGGGCATTGCTAGGCAAGTGCCAATGGCTACGCCACTTCCTCGGAGGTAAAACCGGGTATTGAGAATGGTTTTTAGTTTATCTTTTTAGCTCTGTCTTCTGACCCAGAAATGTTACTTTTAGAAAACATTTGCTAAGAAAAGGGTTATATGTGGCAGAGATTTTGCTGGAAGGATATTCATGCTAAGCCTTATGTGTGCAAGCCACATAAAGCTCCATACCCGCCCTGGGAAGCTGTTCAAATAAACTTTGGAACATGCGTGCATTGCAATATTGTGTGACCACCAAACTGGATGCTGGGTAGACCAGTTGCCTCAAGCGAGGAGCTGCGGGTAGCTGGGAGGAGGCATGAAAGGCCACTTCCACTTCCTGCTCCTCTGTGCAACTTGCATTTGAACCCTTTGAATCTTAGATATTAGAGAGGCAGATACAATTTCAAAGGCGTCTTGGAAGAATAATAGCTCCAACAGAGAAGATATTCAAGAAGTATTAAATAAAAAATTCAATGCAAACTAAGAACTGAATGAGTGCTAAGTTTCCACTAAAAAATAAAAAGTCTAGAAGAAATTACTCCAAGGTCTAATCTAACAGTGTATCTTTCTAATGGATGGAATTACAGGTGATTTTTATTTTCTTCTTATACATCAGCCCTAACTTTTCTATGAGAAACATGCAAAGCTTGGGAGGCAGGGGGCAGTTACAAAGGCTATTTTTAAGTTTTTTAAAATGTGCCAAGCACGAGTCTTGCACTTTCCCTCCTTCCTGTCTTGGTCAAACTTCTAGAAAGGATAGAGAGCGCTCTTCTATTTCCTCGCTTCCCACTCCCACCTTAATTCCACCCGACAACTTGCCTCCTCCAGCCCTTGACCAGCAGAAATCTGGCTTCCTCCCCCATCTTTCCCAGTCAAAGTGTCTGGGAAAGGCCCCCCAACTGCCAGTGCCACTGGCTCTTTGGGGCCTCTTCCCATCCTCTCTGGCATTTCTGTTCAGTAGATCTAGGAGACGATCACTGAGGGTCTCCTGTGTCAGGCGTGTCGCCGAGTGCTGTGGGGCAGGTCAATCCAAAGACCCGTCTCTCCGCCCTCAGAGCTCCTTTGCGGTTAGTGGAGGAGGCAGGTGTGCGCTACCTGTCTCCTGATCCTCCCTGCGGCTCTCCTTGCCCCTCCCGGCCTCCTTCGTCTGTCCCTTCCCCGTCTGCCCCAGTGCTCTCTCCCCTGCCCAGCCTTCCCGGCCGTCTCGTCTGCTCTCACCGCAGACACCCGCGTACCTGCCCAGCATCAACACCTGCCCTTGCCTTTCCCCTGAAGTCACAGACTCGTCTGTCAGCCCGCCTCTGCCTCCCTTGGTGGCGCTCTCCAGGGCCACGCCCCACGTGCAATGACCCATCTCTTTTGCCACTCTCCCGCCCAGGACTTCATCTCCTGCTGGGCTGGTCCAAGGCAAGGACCTGCCCCCTTGACCTGGCCCTCACGGCAGCTCCATGCAGACAGCAGCCCCAGAGTGCCCGCCCTGTGTGCCCACCCCCTGCTGCCCGCTGCTCCCCAGTCTGCAGGACAACGCTCTGCCCCCCTCCCTCTGCAACCCACCTCCCCCTTGTTCCCTCCATCTCAGTCCCCTGGCTCTGTTACCCGCTGCACCTCAGCCCGAGCGGGGCCCCCACCTCTGCGTGTCCCTGGGAGCCTCACCCCCCACCCAGGACTTGGGCACAGGCTCCCCTGCTCCGGAAACGCCCCAGCATCAGGCTGACGGTGCTGGCCGCCTCCGTGAGTCCGGCACTAACCAGTGCTTCTCTCTAGGACAACCTTTGGGAATAATGGCCACGGCACCCAAGCGGACACCCCAAGCCAGCACCTGCTGCCCTCCCACAAGGAACCAGCAGAACCAGCGGAGCCGGCCCCAGAGAGCGCGTCCCGTTCGTAGCGGCCCTTGCCTGGACTCCAGCTACCCGCCCAGACGCCCCGATGGCCCTAACCGGGCGAGGCTCCCGGCCCAGCTGCTGCTCTGGCCCATCCCCTGCACCGCCCCAGCCCACCAGCAGCCCCTCCCGCTGCGGGCCGGGCTGGGCCCAGAGCCAGAGCTGGCTGGTGCTGGCCCGGACCCTCTCTGGAGCTGGACCTCTGGCAGGAGACCCCCCAGTGCCCAGACCTAGCATGGGGTGCAGGGAGCAGTAGTGCCCCGGGAGGGCCACGTGTTCTGAATCTCATCCACACGGGTCAAACCCCAGGCAGTGAGCGCTCTCCACGGGGGTCTACCCAGCCATTGTATTTTGCGGGTGTTTGGAGCGCTCACTCATTAAGCCTTTAAATAGAACACACCACCGACAAGGTTGGTAACGATGTTGGCACTTTTCTTCTTTCAAAAAAACCTCCAAGAAACTCCAAAGTGGGCAAGACCAGGGTCGCCTTTTGGGCCCTTTCAGTGCCGGCACCGGCTGGGGGTGCTCCAGGAGGCTGGGTACCCAGCACAGGACGGCCGCTGCTCCAGCCCGCCAGCCCTGCACACACTGGGGGCCCGCAAGCCGGCGGCCTGGGGCTGGGGGAGTGGAGAAGGTCCACCTTGAAGACTCGGCTGAGAAGGGGAGACCGCATCGACCCCAAACCCCACGCAGCCCCGTCCCACGCCGACTGCGCTGCTCGGCCAGAGCCTGCACAGAGCTGGCCGGCCAAGGGGAAGGGCGGCCCCAGGGGCCAGGTGCCTGCCCCTGGCTTCTCCTGGGCGGGCAGAGGTGCCTCATCAAGGTTTTCTTCGGCCAAGGTCGAGAGAGCCCCCGGGAAATGACAGGACAGGGTACGAGGGCCTCCCGGGGGCCCCGGCTGGCGGACCCCGCGCTGGGAAGCGAGCCACACTGCCAGTTGGCCCAGGTCTGGCGGCCGAGCCCCAGCCCCCGTGGAACCAGCGCACCAACGGCCGAGAATGCTGGCGGCAGGACATTCTGATGGCAGTTGCAGGCAACGGTGGGACCCACAGTCCTGGGAGGGGCACCCGGGGGACAGGTCAATTAAGGGGGGCAGAGACGGGCCTGTAGGGAGACTGCAAAGAGGACGGGAGCAGGAGGGGCAGACAGCCGTCAGCATGGGGAGTGCACCCCAAGGGTGAAAACTCACAGCCTTTGCTCAGTTACTCAGCCACCCGGCTCTCTCAGCCCTCGCAGGGCCAGGCAGGCTGGGTGCTGAAGAGACACCCCCAGCAGGGCCCACCAGGCCCTGCCCAAGCTGCTTACAGAAACGAATCAGCAGCCGGCAGCTCAGAGCAGCCGTCCCACAACCACCGTGCTGAGCCGGGGCTAGCCCGGGTCCAACAGGTGGGGTACATGCTGCCACGCCTAAAACCGTCAGGGGTCGCTGATCTCTTGATTGGAGATGCCGTTAGCATCCCCGTGATGCAATCTCTGCCGGGGAGACGGGAGACAGATGGTCAGCTTCCCCGCGAGGCCCGAGCAGCGGCACGGCCTGGCCCCTGGCAGGTGTCAGTCACTGTGTCCACTTCGGGAACTTTAAAACACCCAGACCCTCCTGCGGGTTTGCGCCAGAGTCCTAGAGGCACCTGGGAACAGAACGTGGGAGCCACAGGCGCCAGCCTCTGGTTGGGGTCTTGGCGGTGTCCTCCGGTGCCCCCTGGAGAGTGGTGGACGCGCCCAAGTCCCCTTTTCATAAAAGCTTTTCCCCCCCAAGAGAGCATCTGGGTTGCCACGGCCGTTTCCACGAGGCTAATTTACGTCCCCCCAGGACTAGTCTTCTCGTTGCCAGCGAGAAAGAGTCCGCTGACTACAGGCCGCACTCTGAAAGCAGAAGCATCTGGAAGGATGCCTGCAGGGTCTCCAAAGCTCCCCCCGTAACGCAGAATCGGGCTTCATCTTGGAACGGGTCCTGCCTGGGGCGGCACGGCAGCGCATGCTGTTCCGTTCCTTGCCTCGCGCCTGCCCCGGAGTCGGCCCTCCGTTCTATGTCTCCGCTCCGTGCTGCCCATGAGGTGGGGCCTCCCGGGCTGGCTCCAGCCCCACCCACTGCACTTCAGGGCACTTGGCAGTGCCTGTGGAAATAGTGTGGGCCAGGCCACGCGGCCATCTCTGCAGCTTCCCCAAGGTCCCCGGGGGAAGGGAAGTGACGGTCGGGGTGCTGGCAGGTCCCACAGACAGCCTCGGTGTGGTGATGGATCCAGCTCGGGTTCCTTTGTTCTTCCCAGCTGGGAGCAAATGTATTCCCAGTGGGTTAGGGCCAGGCCTGGGAAGACCCCCCGCCCCCCGGCAGCCCAGACATGGTGGGGATCAGCTCATTCTCCTGCCCTCTCCCCGGTCTGTTGAAAGCCAAGGAAATGAGGGCCCCGGCAGAGGGCGGACGGGGCCTGAGGAAGGGAAGTGAGGGAAGACTAGACTCTTGCCCGGGGAAAGAAAGTGGGTTTGAAAGAGGCAGAGGCCACAGACGTCTCATCTGCGTTTCAAAAGCCCATGCCCTGTGATGCCACTAGAGGCCTGCGCCCCAGACACCCCATCTTTGGTTTCCCTCTTCCCAACCCACACTCACTGACAAGGGCAAGCGCCTCTGAAATCGCAGCAGACAGAGTAGAGAACGGGAGCACGCGGCGTGGTCCCCGCCGGGGCGAGGCGCTGCAAGTGTTTCCGTAGTGACACATCCCCTCGGTGTAGGGGTCCCCCTCACAGCGATTCGGGGCTGCCCGACCGGGCTCTCCCGGCTACGCGCGGGCACCTCTGGGCAGCACGCAGGGTACCCCCACACACACGCACGCAAGCGCGCAGTTAGCCGTTAGCAGCGGCAGTGGTGCTACCTGCCCCATGCTCCATTTGCCCCGACGTGGCATCAGCCTTCCCAGTTGTCCGGGTCTCTTTTTCCAGTCTGCACATCTCGGAAGCTAGCAAGACCTGCCACAGGCTTTCAACAGCTAGAGACAGGCTTAGGGTCCGCTGACGCCCCTCTCGCCAGGGGCTCTGGCACACGTGCCCCGGGGACGTCAACCTGCGAGGTGGCCCTAACCCCGGGCTGCCGGGCCCATGAGGCCAAACAGGCCCTGCGCCTCAAGCCAGGCTGCCCAGAGCGGTCCCAGGGCCAGCTGGGCCCGCAGCGACGTGCCGGTCTCGGTCACTGCTTTTCCTTCTTCTTTTTTTTTTTTTTTTGGTTACCCTGAAACCACAGTACAGATCAATTTTCCATCACCACTCAGTACGCACAGATGCACCAACAACCGGAAAACAGTCCACTCACCAATCCTGGCAGCCGTGCACAGGGGTCTGCTTTCAGTCTGCCCTGCTAGCTGCTGGCTGTAACCACCCAGCTGATTTCACAACCCACTGATGGTTTGCGACCCGCTGTGAGCGCCGCCACGGGAGGTGGGGGGCGGGTCTGCCCTAGCCTTGCACCCCAGCAGCCTTTTGTTCTCAAGGGATACTGAGGCAAGTCTCAACCTGAACTGGCCCAAGGGGAGGCCCCTCACCCCCGGCCCCCGGGCCCCCTGGTGCTGTGGGAGGGGGCGTCTTCCCAGTGGGGGCCGCCGCGGGCATGGCAGGGTCACCACATCCTCTCCTGGGCCTTCCCTCCACCTCCGACCTGCGCGACGCTCCGGGGGGTGTGGGTGCTCCCTGCTGACGGGCGCAGAGTGTCCCCGTTTCCCTCCACACACACGGGGCGCCTCCAGGCCCGCTGTTCCTCTCGCCCCTGCTCCCGCTCCTTCCACCTCGGCCCGCTCCTTCTAGCCCCATGTGGCCTCGATGTGGACCTAACACGCAGCCCCCTCCAGCACTTGAGCCTCCCCGCCGCACCCGGGAGTCCTGGGGGCCCCTAACACCAGCAGCCTGTGGGGCCGACCTGGAGGCCCCTGGCTCAAGGAGGGGGTGTCAGAGAGACGCAGCACATGGCCCAGGCGCTCAGGGACTTTACGGTGCCCATGCGGAGGGGAGACACGCTCGCTGCGCAAGCCAGGGCAGAAAGCTGGGGCCGTCGCGGGAAGGGCCGTCCAGCTGGGTCCAGACAGCCTGCGCCTGGCGGAGTCTCCCCAGAGCCTCGCCGCAGGCAGGGGAGGGCCACAAGGAGCACGGCCACTGGGGCTGCTCACTCCGAGTTGGAGGCTCCGGGCTTTATCCTGGGCGGGGACACGCGGGAGGAGCAGGCGCTGGGCGGGCGGCACGTGGCCTGCGGTGGAACGTGGACAGGACTCGCCACCCCTGCTGACGGGGAAGGGGGAGAGTGGGAGCTGCCGGCCCACGGCCACCCAGAGGCTGCGGGGTGCGGGGGCAGAGGAGCCGGGGGGACTCACTGGCTGACTGTCTGGCTCTGGCCTCAGAGCTGTGGGTGCCCTTCCCCCGTGCAGGCCCCATGAGTGCAGAGCCAAAGGGCTCCTGAGGGACCCAGCAGAGGGCCTCCAGGGAACTGGCGGCCTTGAGGTGACCCCGGTCCTGGGGAGGGGGGAGGAAGAGGCAGCCCAGCGCGTCTGACTCTGCGCTTCCGCGCCCTCAATGCTCGCCCATATCAAGAACACCTCCCTGGACACGGGCACCCTGCCCTGAGCAGCGGCCACTTCCAGGCAGCCAGCACTGGACACAGCAGAACCTGGCAGTTCAGGGGTGAACCGGAGCCCCGCACCCCGGGCCCCTGAACTGACTTGCCCCCGGGGCACCATTTCCTTCTGTTGGTGCAGCGGGGAGGGCCGGAGCCCGCTGTGATGTCTGGTGGGGGACCCTGCCGCCCCCCACTGCACACACGGGCTGGGTGCAGGGCCGCACGCACGCCCCGGGGCGAGGCCGACCCCGGCGCCCGCCCGCTCGCTCACCCCCCACGAGGCTGTGCACGGGGCATGCGGTGCCGCCTTCCTTGCCCACACGGGGTCCCTCCTCTCAGTGCCCATCTCGGCTGGTCCCCCAGGGGGCATTTGCACTCACACTCTACGGGGTGGGGCCCCCTCACCTCCTTATATTGCCAGGGCAGCCTGGTCCTAGGTCCCTGCCTGGGAGGAGCGTCTGGTCAGCGGCGAGGCCTCCCCTGGCCTTCCCTCCCCCAGGCCCACCGGGGGCGGGGGGCGGACTCTGCACAGGCGGCCAGCACAGGAGCCGGTCCGGGGCCCCGGAGACAGTCACAGGCGACTGCAGCCAGCTGTGCGGGGCTGGTCCTTGGCGGGTAGGGTGTTCAGAGCCCACCCTCCCGCGTCTTCCCTCTGCACTTCGGTCTTCCGCCAGCCGAGGCCCGCTGCTTTCACTCCCCTGGAGGCCGGCCGCTGGCCTCCCTGCCCTCCTCACCCTCTGCCACCGGCAGCCTGGACGAGGAGGGCACAGGACCAGCTCGGCTGGAAGCCAGCCTCCCCGGGTGCGGCCCAGACCGGCTTCCTCACCACAGAAGCTGCCGTCAGCCCACCAAGTCTGGGCAGCCCCCCACAACAAAGTGGCCTCCAACAGCCCCAGACCCCACTTCCCCACCCTGCGCCTGGAGCTGACCGGCAGGGGGGGTGTGACCCCAGATCCTGAGGATGAGACAGGCGTCCTTCAGAGCACCGCCAAGTTCACGTTCACAAGTCTAAGTGCTGGGAGGGAGCCAGGCCGTCTGGCAGCAGTGACGGCTAAGGCATGGGATGGGGTGCTAGGGCACGGGGCCCCACTTCTCCTAGCTGAATCTGACTTCTGACAACACTACTAACTGGCTGACGACTTCCCTAATTCCTTCCAAGGGGAACTGGAAGGGTCACCTTGGGGCTGGCTGCAGCCAGGAGAAGCCTGTGAGGCTGAACGGGCACTGGCAAGAAAGGACCACGGCTACTTCACGGCCACTGGCAAGAAAAGACCACGGCTACTTCATGGCCACTTGGACGGCCCTGGCAGCCAATGAAGAGAGCAAGCCACGGCCCGCCGCAGGGAGGGGGGGCCCGCGGCTGCTAATTCAGCTCCTTCTTGGTCTGCTTTTCTGTACGCTTTCTGTTAGCGTGTGGCTGAGGGGCACCCGGGGACCCTGAACTGTTAGGAGATACCCTCTCTAAAAGGGGATCTGGCCAGCACGTGTAGGAAGGCACAGGAAGCTCACTCTTACTGTGAAAGATTTTGAATAGAACCTGTGTGCAGAGGGAGGGGAAAGGATTTCAAATGAGAGTTTCCTAGTGCAAGTCCCAAAGTCGCTCATACCCCAGTGGGGAAACTGCTCAGCCAAACAGACTCGGCCTAACGCTGTTACCTCCTGAGTCCCAGCTACCTCCTGGCAGGGAGCCTCAAGAGAGGGGTTGCACAGCGAGCTGAGACAGAAGGAAAGGCCTGAAATGCAAAGTGGACCACAGCATGCACCATGAGGTCAAGTTAGCCGCCGCCGTGGTCTCTGCAAGGCCCGGGAGCCCCTTCCCCACGGGTGTCCCACCCACGACCCCCGTTCTCTTCCAAGCATCTCTTCTGAGTGTTCCCACATGTCTCTCCTCTGCCTGTCCCCTTCCTCCCACCTCCATTTGTGTCCGCTGCGCCGCTCCCAGCCGCCCCTGGTCGGGAAGCCCGGTTCGTGGCATGCTGGGAGTTGGAGCCGAGGCACTGGCAAGTGTGAGGGCAGAGGTGGGGGCGGCGTGCCCCTGGGACACGGCTCACCGGCTCGGAGCCTCCTCCTCTGACACTTCTCTGTTGTTTTTGAGAAGCTTGGCTGCTCTGGAGCCCGATTCCGGAAACAAAAGCTTGACCCGCATTTTACCTGCCTCTGGTGCCATGGTCGCGGGGAGGGTCCACTCCTCAGTCTTCTCCCTGCACATCGGAGGGGCGTGGGGGTCCTCCAGCCGGTGACCCGCCAGGGCAGGTCCAGCCGATGGCCTCTTTCCCTTTCCTGAGGCCAACAGCCTCTGTGTATCTACCAGAGCTTAATCTAGGAAGGGAAGTGCTGCTCCCCGGGCAGCTCTAGATGGGGCTTGTTGGCCCAGATGCACCTCAGCTGAGTGAGCCCGCCTGGGCCCTGGGCGCTCGCTGCACTCCACGTGCGAGCTGATCCCTCCGGCTGCAGGCTGCCCCCTCTTCAGAATCCTTCAGAAACAGCTGACTGGACAGCAAAGGAGTAGGATAAAAAGTGTGGCCTCCAGAAGTTGTCTCAGCAAGTGAGACTTGGTTTTCCCTCCACATTGGCCCTTGCAGATGCCGCCAGGAGAGAGCTGGCGTCTGGCATTCTCTCTGGCTGCCTCAAGGTGTCGCTGTTGAGTACTGGCCCTGCACAGCTGGCCCCCCGAGCAGTGGGCACCTCCAAGGAGCAAAGTGTCCTCCCTGGGCACTGAGTTGAAGCTAAGATGTTCTGCCTGGCACGTCCATGCATCCAGGGAACATAAAGGGGTGCTTCCCCGCCACCACACGCTGTGCCACAATCCCACCCTCTCCCCCAGCTGCACTCTCCAGGGACTCGCTGACAGTAGCCTGGGTCAGCAGTCTCTTCTCAAGGCAATATTGTATGCCTAACCTTGGCCCACCCATGTCTCACCCCAAGAGACTTCAGGACTCAGACATTAGGAGCGAGGGGCCTGGCATATTCCCAGGAGACCCTAGGCCTCCTGGCCCAGCCAGCGCTGTGACACTCTGAATGCATAAGGCCGTTTCTCTCACTGTCCTTTGCACGACCAAGAGGGTGCTCAAGTGGGTTTTTAAAGGGGATAACAGCTTTTTTAAAAGAAGAAGAAAAAGAAGAAGCCAGCTACATTTCCATCTGTTCTGAATGTCTAGTCCATTTCGTCTGCTTGGGGTCTTAGTCACGCCTCAGTGACATTTCTCTATGTCCACGAAAGAGTCAAGTATCCAAACCTTAGTCTGGAGGCTTTTGAGCCAGGCAGTAGGCCCTCTCTAGCTAGAGCCGAAAAAGAGAGCACCTTCCCATGCGCTGTTCTTCCAGAAACAGGTTGTTCATCTAAACAGAAAACCCCTTGATTAGCACCTTATCCATAAGCAGTGCCTGAGCATAAACAGGGCGCAGGGGGGCTAACCTCCTTCCTCTGGGGCTGGTATCCCAAGTTACATCACATTTGGCTCTCCTTTACACCTTTGAGACAACTAATGGGGGACAACAGAACCCTAAATGTGCTCGGCTATGCGGCTTTGTAGCGGCCCCTCGGCCACTCTCTACAGGGACACTCCAGGGACTGGGCTCCTTAGACCACTGAGGAGCAGTCTCCACCTAGCCAAAAAAAGTCTTCCTGGTCAAAGACCATCTAATTTTATCAACATAGTACTATAAATTCGCTTTATCATTTTAAAAAACTCAAAATAAATTCTTGCTGGAGGACCCGGATTTGTCCACCAGATCCAATACAGGGGAGTTGTATGGAGAAGAGGGAAGTAAGGAGCAGCAGAGAGTTCACTGTTTATCACCAACCTGACGTTATTTTTTACAATGAACACTGGGTCTTACGCTTTACTTTAATCATAATGAAGCTTTTAAAATTTTAATAAATGCATTTTTTTTCGGCTCTTGATTAAACCCAGATATGGTTGTCTTTGGCTAACGTAGGCGAGACGAGGATGTAGTCAGTGGTCTAGAGACAAACTGGCTTACTGGTTAGCACGCCGAGGAGAAGTTTAGGAAAAGCTAGGGCTGCAGCTCGCGGTGAGTTTCAGCTCCACTGATAAGAAATACTTTGAAATATGATTAGTGAAACAATTCAGATCCCTGAGCTGATGTCTTAGAAAGCCGGCGTGTTAGCATCAAAGCAAGGCGTATGGGAACTGTCGCGTCGTGGAGAAGACTCTCCAGTGCGGCACAGAGAACGTGGTCTGCTACCCACGCGTACGGGTTGGAAACCAGCAACCACAGTGGCGCAGGTGCGTGCCCCACTGTGGAGGTGCAGGCCGGGGAGCCCCCTCCCACGGAGAGCACGTGGCTTCATCGCCATCACCAGAATGCCTTGCCAGACAACCTGCAGTCAAAGCTGGCCCCCCACGTGACCGGTACAGCAGGCCTGCGCGGGCACCCTCACCGCGCGACGTTCTGGAACACGTACGTTCTGAAACACGTATCTCTCGACGAATACCAGAAAGGCCTTTGCTCGGCGTTAACTGCGCGGGCCGCAGTGGTTTGGAGACGTGTGCAGGTGAGGTGGGCGCCTGTCACCCGCTCCCAGACTGACTGCGCTAGGAGGAAAAGCAGTCAACAGATACCGTTTTGAAATGACGCGCCTGGCTTGAAGACTTCCAACATGGGTTGAAATTTCACTGCATGTCACAGCCTCAGCAAGCGGTGAGAGCTGGATGAAGAAAAACTTTTTTTTTTAATTGCGTGAGCTTGAGGGAAAAAACCTGGCACATTTTCACCACGTTTACGCTTTGTTTTTCGCATGCGGGTCTGCCCACGCAGACCCCTGCAGAGAAGGCCGCGTATGCCCCGGCCCCGGCCCCGCGCACGCTCACCCTCCGGCCCAGCCCGTCAGTGCTCTTCTAGGTGCCAGAGACCTCTCGATGTGATGCGAGGGCACTCCAGAATGTCCCTCCGGGGAGGAAGCGGGAGACCAGAGGGGGCGGTGCTGCCTCTCAGCACTGCTGCAGCCTGCTCTGCACTCGCCCCTCCCTCCGCAGCAGGCACCCCTGCGTAGCCCCTTCCACTGGGCGGCCCTGGGCATCAAAGCAAGTAGCTGAGCACTAAGGCAGAGACTTACAGCAGCCGGGAGGTCAGAGGGCAGCTGCGGGCAGCGGAGCTCCAAGCCGCAGGCAAGGCGAGCCCGGAAAGCGCTCAGAGGGCCAGCACGTGCACAAGGCACCCATACTTCGAGAAGTGCTCGCTTAGATTTGGAACTGTAGCTCCCTTCGCTCACCCCCCACCCAGCCCCGATTCCAGCACTCACAGGGAAGGGGGCAGACTAGCTGAGGAGGGCTTACAGCTCACCACAGGGTCGCTGTTCCTGAGAGCCGCTGCTGCGGCTCTCAGCTCACAGACCAGCCAGTGGCCATGAAATCGCTAACACAGGTTTTCATGACTTGACTCTGAGAAGGGAATCACCAGCCGAGGCTGACAGTTGAATGAGTTAAAGGTGAAATGGGGAAAAATGGCTGTTGGGGAAGAGAGGCTCAAACCTGACCTCCCCCTTACACCATACACCAAAAGAAGTTCCTGTGTATTGAATGCAAAAGAAAAAAGTATCTAGAAGGAAATAGCAGTGTATATTTAAAGTCTGGGGGAGCGGAGGCTTTGTGAGGGTGAAGTGGGGTGATCGCAAGGAAGGAGACTATTTAAGGACATGCCAACAACACCCCACTGAGAACATAAAGGGGATCGCTCAGCTGGCTAAAAATATTCAAAGGAAATGAGCAAAGATCTAACAGGCTTCATCTAACAGCCTCTTACCCCCATCAGGAAAGTGATGATGGGCGAAGAGAGAACCCAAGCATGCGATTTTTAGAAGAAATGCAAGGGTGTAACTAAATGCACGAGAAATATTCATCTGGAGGTTAATCAGAAGAAAACGCACATGGGGAGAGTGAGCATTCTTGCAGCTAATCAGTGTTCTCACTCCCAGCTGGGTGGCCCTGGGGTGGGGGTGGGGGAGGCTTCTGCTCAGGTCTCCTGCAAGAAAACCTGCCCCCACCCTCACCCTCACCCCACCCCACACCCAGGGGAGCAGAGTTGACTGACAGCTCCAGCTGCCCAACCCCCAGTTAGCACGGAAACCCCCCAACCAAAACTATGAGCAGCCTGAGCTGGCCTCACTGCGGGTTCTCCAGCCCCCCGCCCCCCAAGCTTTGTAAGGATCCCGCAGGTCTGAGGCCTGCTGCCCTGCTTCACACCCGAGGGGCGAGGCGCTTCTGCCCGCCCGCCCCCTGCCCAACGCCAGCCAGCCGCCCCATGCACGCGTCCTGCCTGCTCGGACACCAAACCCACAGCCACACCGGGCTCTCTGCAGCTGCGGGGGCGGTGGGTGCCCGCTTTGGGGGACGAACGCTCGAGTAGCGATGCTCCCGGCCGAGGGAAGGCTGCGGTCAGGAGATACCGGGCTTGGGGGAGCCCCGGCTGCGCTGAGGCGCTCTCGCCTGAGCCAGGTGAGAGAAGCTGAGGCTGCACCCGCGAGCGAGCGGCTACACCGCTAGCACCGGACACCGGCGGCCGAGCTCCGGCCTGACCCGAGGCCCCTCAGGAGGTGCAATTACTAGCGAAACTTTTCACGCTTTTCTGTATTTTTCACATTTTCTGCAAAAAGAACTACAATGATTTCCTCATCCACTACTGTTGCTTTGAAAAAGCAAGATTTGCGTGTAAGGTTGGATGAGAACTGGAACCTGACTGACGGAGGGAAAGGGGGTGTTGGGAAAGCGAGGGGGCTCCGCCCAGGCAGGATGGGGCGGGGCATCCCGATGACCGGACGGGCCGCAGCCACGTGACATGGACAGACATGGGCATGGCCTGAGCCTACAGCAGGGACGAAGACTTGGGGGACAGTCAGAGGACCCCCTACCAGAGTCGGGGTTCAGGTCGGCACCACCCCATCCCCACCCCTCACCCCCCCATGCTCCGCGCTAGACGAAAGAGGCTGTGAGGAGCCGCAGAGAGACTTTTGGCATTGCCTGTTGACTGTTGCTGTTTCTCCCCAAGTTTTCCTTTGAACCCCCAGATTAAAAGTGACGTCCACATCCCGAAGCAGCCAGCAGTGGCTGGAGACTCAATGGGTCACACACGCTTCTGCTGGACCCCAGGCACCCCCATCTGGAAGGGTGTCTGGGCCCCACCCCCACTTTGCAGTTCACGAGGAGGGTCGCGGCTCCCCTGTGGTTGGTTTTTCTTCACTTTTGTTTGAACCCGCTTTGGGCTTTACAAGGACGCACGTGGGAAAGCATGTCCCTGCAGACGAGGCGGGGCCAGGACGCACCCTGCACCTCACTTGGGGGGGTAGCCGGGTGGTTGCATTCTGGGATGTGTGTTCACCCCAAGAAGTCACCACAGAGCCCGTGTGGACACGCCTGGGGCCCCCCTCGCCTGCTCGGCCGGGCAGGACCCCAGAGGAGCTGAGCCACGACCCGAGCACATCCGTCCCCCTCCCCGTGCCCCGAGAGCACCGGGCCAGCGAGGTGGTGCCGTCCAAACCCGCAGAAGGGGAAAAGTGGGACCAGCAAACAAGTTCCCAAGCCCAGCCTGGACTCGCAGAAGAACCCGACTCTGGAACCGCCCGGGGATCCCGTCTCACTGTAGCTCTGGCCAGTCACAGCCGCCGACCTGCAGACGCTGCAGCTGTGCAAGCGCCAGAGCCCTGTGCCGCTGGGCGGCCCCTCCCACCGCTCCTCCCGACACCCGCCTCTGTCCGCTTTCTGCTCCGCCCACCTGTGGCCTGGAACAGACTATACATGTCGCACTCACACTTAAAGCTTCGCCGGCGGGGGCCTCCACCCCAGTGCTTCCTCCGCTCCTGTGGGGGCCTCACCTGCCGGGAAGAGGGTCCCAGAGACCCCCCCCAAAGGCAGCTCCCTGCTTCAATCTCCAAAAGGGGGGGAGAGGCAGCCCACCTCTCCCCTCGCCTGCCCTGCCTGCCCTCCCCGCCAGCTGCAGCTGTTCTCTCCTTCCAGCCTGTACATCTCAGAAACTCACAGGGCCCTGGGGTGGGGAGGAAAGCCCTGGACTTGCCGCTGACGCGCCCCAGTGAGCGGCCAACCCCTTCTCGTTGAACTCCCCGAGGGCAGCCCCTCCCGCCAGGCCCAGGGCTCTCCCGGCCCTGAGAGGGGGCCAGTCCCTGGCCCTTCACCCCCGAGGGGTGCGAGCCGGAGGGCTCACCCTTCCTTTGGCACCGCCCCGGCAGCCCGGGCTGACCCTGCCTGACCCCGGGGTCCGGCAGAACCAGGGAGACGTGAGGAGCGTCGCCCAGGGCTTTGTTTTTTCTTAAACCAGAACCTCAGAGTAAGAAGCAGCTCACCTGGGGCCCTGGCCCCACGCCCCGGCGAGCCAGCCCCGCGCGGCACGTGCCTCCGCGGCCGGCCCCTGCAGGTGCGCTGGCACCTCTGTCACTGCCTGACGGCTCCTCGCCCCGCAGCGGTGGCAGCTGGCAGGTTAAGAAGCACGGGCCCAGGAGAGGGGCCGGCCTCGCCTGGGGTGCTAGAGAGAAGCCATCAGAGGTGGAGAGATGGACAGTGGCCGCCCGCCTCCCTGGTTCTCCGCGGTTCGCCCCCGCCGCCCCCCGGGGGCGGGTCCCCGACATTCAGCGCCGAGGCGCCTGCCCTGGTCTCCGCAGAGCCTGGGCTGTGTGTTCCGAACCGCGTGTTGGTCCAACACTCACTCCTGCACACTTCCTGCCGCCTTTCAGGCTGAGGGGCTGAAAACCACGTGGTTGCGGGGAGGGGCACGGGGGCCAGCACCCGTGGGAGACCCGCTGGGAGGAGGGGGCTTCCGAGGAAACTGCCCCACGGGAAGGCGATTTGCAGGGCCCAGCCCGGCAGCTGCCTTCTCTCCGAGCCCGTGCGCCCCAGCTGCTGCCCGCAGAAGCACCCTGGGCCGTCAGGCCCTCGCTTGCTGGCCGGGGAAACCGGGTTCCAGGCCCTGACCCCAGGACCCCAGGGGCCCCTGACCCCTTTGCTAAGTGGCTGGAGTTCAGGGGCGGCTGGGACCGCTTTGAAGTCCAGCGGGAGCGGGTGAGACCAAGCCCACCCGAAAGCCCTTTCCCTTGGGAAACAAGTGAGTCCCCGCCCGACCCCGCTCCCCACTCTCAGGACAAGAAGGGCTGCCCAGCAGAAGGTCCAGGTTGGCGGGATGGGACAAGCGGGAAGGCAGACCAGGTGGCCCGGCCGCTGCAAGCCCAGCCTTCCTGCCCACGTGCCTGGCCCCCATCTCCTGGGAAGCTGCTGTCGTACACGCTGAGCAGAGCGTTCCCAGCGAGGCGGCCCGCAGTCCCCAGGGTCGTCTCTCCCACGTCCGGGCCCTAGCGCGCCGCCCGCCAGGACCCGACCCTGCTGCAGCTGGGACTACTGCCAGCAGCCGTGGGAGCCCTTCCCTCCCGTGGTCTCTCCTGCCGCCTCGCCCCTCCTGCCCTGGCGCCGGGGCACAGACCGGCCAGCGGGGGGTCTTATCCGTCCCCGCCACCCAAGGGTGGTATTCCTCAGTGTCTCCAGTTCAAGTCACTGCAGCGTCTCCCAAGTTCTTCCTCAACCACCGCCACCACAGGCATTAACGGGGTGCTCGCTGGCCACACCCGGCCGAGGACGCAGCCGAGGCCCACGCCCCCGGATGTAAACAGCATTCGCAGTGCACTGGAGTCGCTGCCCGGAGCTCGGCCTCCACTTGCGTTAGCTGCAGTTCTGCGTCTCCTTACAAGGCCAGGACTGCCCAGTCAGTCAGCTGCTGTAGCCCAGCCATGCGAGGCGCCTGTCACACCACTCGAGCAGAAGGCCGGCCGCCCCGCAAGGGCATGCGTCACGAGCGGTGGCCGGGACCGCCGGGCCCCAGAGGCCCATCAGTGGAACCCTTGTTGATGGGGTTGGCGCCGTGGCCGGGCCCTGGGGCCTGGTTTCGAGGACAACACTTGGTCACCACGCAGATTCGCACTGTCTGGTCAGCAGACGTCCGTGCCCCTGCGGCCCTGGGTGGCGTAAGCACATTCAGCCGCACCCAGCGTTTCCTCCTTCCCCACACACCCGGTGCTGTACGAGGACTCCAGCGATAACCGGGCCGGGGGCTTGTCTCCTGCAGCATGGCTGCTCCCGGCTCCCGCCCATCACACGGCGCCGCCGACGCAGCCGTGCGCGTCACTTGGAGACGTGACTACAGTGGGAAGGACACGTGCAACAACCCCACAACGTCTGAAGTGGCCACGGACCTGGGCAGAGCTCGGGGCAGGGGGGGTCCAAGGTGGGAGCTCCCGGGTGGCCAGAGAGGGAGGAGGAAGGGGAGAAGCCACATGAGGAGGCGAGGCCAGCAGGCTTGACGGCTCACGAGGCAGGCATTGGGGTGCGAGGGCCTTTGGAGCCGGCCTGTGGGTCCCCAGAATCACACACACACCAGCCGTTACCCTCCTAGAAACACAACCACCGCCAGTCAGGCGCGGCAGGGACTAGTCAGGGCCGCACAGCACCGCCAGGGGCATGGCTCCATGGTGTGAGCCTTCGTGGGGTCACGAAGACGGGGCCCGCCCCACCCCGGTCCACCGGGGCCCCAGGCAAAGGGCGGCCTCCAGGCGGGTGGTGCTTCTGGGTCCACGTTCTCTCTCCTGTGTCATTACGTTTGTGACGTGACGAAGGGTGTGTTTGAAAGAAGAAACCCTTCGCCAATGCTCGGTTACCCCCAGAGCCCCCGAGGCCGGTCAGCTGATTGCGGGGCGCAGGCACGTCCGGCAGGAAGGTGCAGGCCTGGCCTGGGCTGGCGTCGGACAAGGCGATAGGCCTGGTCTCTTCAGACCTGAAGTCCGCGTGTCTTCTCCACTCCCACCACGGAGCCCTCTGCTTCTGAAGCGGCCGACCGCGCCCTGCCCCAGCCGGGATGTAGGGGAGGCCGTGCACCGGCGGGAGCCGCCCTCCACCTCCCAGGCCGCCTCTGCTGCGTTTCCCTCCGCCCTGGGCTGGGTCGAGGACTGCAGCCATGGCTGCTTGGAGCTGCTTGTCAGATCCCACAGAGCCGCCATGGGCCTGGCGCCTGGGGCTCCACGGAGCAGCCTGCGGACGCTGCTGCCCTGGACTCTCATGCGAGAAAGAAATAAACGTCTGTTGTGTTTGAGCTGCTGGACTTTCAGCTGCTGGACTCTGGGCCTATTTGTTATAGTAGCATGGCCTCCCCGACGCAACGCCAAAGACCTGGGTTTTCCTGTCTCCGCCAACCAAGCAGCTAGGTACTCAGTCACAGTTTCGCCCACTGACAAGCTGGAGAAAGAACTGTGGCGGCCAGTTAAAGAAGGCTTGCTTTTGGAAACCACCCCCGAGATCTTGGGGGGTGTCAACCCCAGGTGGAGGGGTGAATTTGAAGGCAGATTTGGAACTTCTTTCTCAGGAGGTCTCTGCATGAGAATTGTTTTCCAATTCAGCAAGTTTCCCCAGCAGACCAGCTCCCAGACTGGATGCAAGAGGGTAGCCTCGCCCCCCGCCCCGAGTTTGGCAGATCATGGATAAGTATCAACAGTTTATTGTAGGACTCGTCCTTTCTTCCCGCTCCATCAGCGGCTTCCCTTCCCAGGGCACATCTTGTTTGATTCTGACTGGAGTCGTTAAGTTGGTGGGCTGAGCTCTGGGGAGAGAGGCAGAGAGGCAGGGCAGCTGGTGTGAGAGTTACGTGTGTTTCCAGGGACACCTGGAAACAAGGGAACCTTCCCACGGGGCTCCCCAAAGCAATCCAGCATGGTGAGACCCTCACTCTTCCCGGGCCAAGGCCCCGGAGAACACGGACGGGGAGGTAGGGGTACGGTTTGTAAAAGAGAAAATGGCGGGGGTGCCCGCAGGAAGTGGGGGGGGGGGTACTGCCTTCCTCCACGCTTAGAATTCTCCCTCGGAGAACTCTCACGGAAAACCTGCAGCTGCCCTCACAGCACCATCCATGACCAGCAGGAATGCAAGGGGCACTGGGCCGGAAGGGCCGTTCCCCTTGGCCACTGCTAAGACGTCCCTGAACCCCCGAAGATGCTTCCAGAACTTCGCTTTAAACGTCACGCGTGTATTCGCCCCGTGGAACCTGATCTACAGTAGATCCTCTCCCCGGCTCCCATCCCAACAGCCCACCGTGGGCCACGCCTGGGGAGGACCCTCACCGACTGCCTCATTCACGGTGGCAGGTGGAGAAGCGGGTCCCTCTGAGCCACCGCTGCCCCATCTAGAAAAGGGGCTCTCGCCTCCAGGAAGGCACATGTCCACCCTGCCTGTCCACCCCTAACTCCAGGCCGCAGGAGCCTCACCGGGACCTCAGGCGGCTCTGCTCTCCCTGTCCGCCTCCAAACTGCTGAAGCGGGAGGATGGAGGCCCTGCCGGCGCTCACCACAGCTGGCCCGCCACCCCTCGGTGTGCAGCTGCTGCCGCAGCAGGTGACAAGGCACAGGTGTACTGCAGCCTGGGGAGGACACGACACTCTGGCACCCTCTCCTTGACCCTCAAGTTCTAAGCAACACCCCCATTTTCTAGCCCAGGAAGCCGGCTTGGTCCAGGGTTAAAGCTTTACTTGGCTCAGAACCTTCAGTGATGAGACAGGCAAGCTCAGACCCAGACAGGAGGTCCAGACCCCCTAATGGGATGGGAATGGGGTGGGGGAAGTTGGGGTGCTGTGGACGAGGGGTGCTGAAGACCCCGTGGCTCAGGGTGGGGCCCCTCGGGAGCAGCCAAGTCCACACGGGCCAAGAAGCACCTGGCAGGACGACGCACCTGGGAGGTGAAGGGGCGGTGTCTCTCACTCTGGCCGGGGTGGGGTTCAAGGGAGGCCAGGACGGGACAGAGCTGCCGTCCAAAAACGGTGGGCAGCAAGGGTGTGCTTGGACTGCTGCAGAAGGTGGCCTGCAGCCTGGTGCTAGCGTGACCCCGCGAGTGGCCAGCGACGGGGGCCACCCAGCAGACCACCCTGGCCCCCGCAGCGGCCTGCTGGCGACGGGCACGTCCTCCCAGAGCTGGCCGTCAGGCCTTGCGGGAGTGCTGAGCTGCCCTCATGCACGTGGGTCACGCCACTGCTCGAGCCACGTGAGGACAGAAGGTGCAAATGCCACGCCGGGCCTGGGTGGAGTCATTTCTCAACCACCGAGGCCCAGTGAGGACAGACACCTACCTCGGCGACGTGGCGCCCTCTGGTCCGACGCTTGGGAGAAACAGGCCCCGGCAGTAGCTCACGCAGCCGACATCCGGGCACCCAGGGGTGAGCCACCCCACAAGCCCACTGCCCTCAGCCCTGCCTGCCGCCTGCAGGAGGGCTGGCCGCCCCCGGTGCTCCGGCAGACCTCTGTGCCCGCAGGAGCCCGGACAGAGGGCATTGCCAGTCCCGGCAGGCCGGCGAGGGAGGCCACGGACCCCCAGGGGCCGCTGTCGGACCAAGCCCCGCTCGGGAGCAGGTCACCAGGGCGCAGGGGCGGTGCGCAGCCACAGCCTCAGGACTGGGAGCCCCCTCTTAGGAGGGTGAAGGAGGCCGAGATGCACCTCTCGAGGGATGTCCTTCCGAGCGGGCGTCCACGCGTGCCAGGCTCCCCGTCTGTTCCGAGGCCGGTGTGTCCTGGAGCCCAGAGCAGACCTGGCCACGCAGTGGGCGCTCAGCAAGCATTTGTGGAATGAATGAATGAATGAATGACCCGGTCCCGCCCGGTTCCTTCCAAACTGAAGGTAGACCTGGGGGAGCGGTCGCAGCCCGCCCCGCCGGGGGACGCCGGGGGCGCCGGGGGTCACGGGAGCACGAGGAGGTGCAAGCCCCTGCACCGACCTCTGTGAGCGCCTGAGCCTGGTTTCCCGGGGTCCCCTCCTGAGCAGAGAAGAAGAGAACGGTGGCCATCCTGGGCGTCGCCGGTCTGCGGTCCCCACCACGCTCTGCCCTCCTCTCCGGTCCTATGGGGTGCGCAGGCCCCGCTGGCACCCCCAACCCGCCGTCCTCTTGGGCTGTCTCCAGGCCCCGGCCTGGGACGCTCGGTCTCTCCCGTGTTACCGGGCGGTTCTGATCCAAAGTGCCCATGCGCAGGCTCCGGCCCCGGGAAGGTGGCGAGGACGGCTGCAGGGGCGCCCCAGACGCGTCACCACGGCTGTGACAGCTCTGCGAACGCCCAGGGTGGGCGAGCGGTCGGCAGAGGGAGCGCCCAGCCCCAGCCCCGGCCCCTGTAGGGCCAGGGGCGGCAGGAGGCCGGGCCAACCGGACTGCCCAAAGCGGGAGTGGTGCCTGGGGGTCCCGGGCGTGACGCGCTGCGGCGCACACAGCACGTCACTCGGAGGAGAGGACCCCCAACCCGAGGCGCCCTGCGGCCACCTGGGCACAGGCTGCCGCCGCCCAGCCCAAGGGTCAGCAGCCGTTGCCCGCCTCTCCCGGGGATCACTCAGGGCGCGGGTCTGGGGGACGCGGCAGGAGCAGGTCGTGGGTCGGACGAGCCACTGCGCCGCCTGGTGTGACGCTGACGCCTGGTGTGACGGTTGTGACCGTGACACCGGGTGTGACGGTGATGCGGGTGTGATGCTGACGCCTGGTGTGACAGTTGTGACCATGACACCGGGTGTGACGCTGACGCCTGGTGTGACGGTTGTGACCATGACACCGGGTGTGACGGTGACGCGGGTGTGACGCTGACGCCTGGTGTGACGGTGACGCGGGTGTGACGCTGACGCCTGGTGTGACGGTTGTGACCGTGACACCGGGTGTGATGGTGACGCGGGTGTGACGGTGATGCCTGGTGTGATGGGTGTGACGGTGACGCGGGTGTCATCAGTGCCAGCCGCAGAGCCCTCGAGCCTTGCTCGGGACTGAAGGGGGCTCGCCACGGTGGCCGATCTGAAGCAGAGGTTCACGCCGTGGTGGCAAGGAGCCCCCGGGAGTCCCCTGGGGTCACCGGGCCCACAGCCTCCCGGCACAGGGCAGGCGCTGCCCCCGACACGTCCACAGCAGGAAGGGGCCACCCCCGGACAGGCTCGCACAGGCCAGGGCATGGAATGTCTGACCCCTGAGCGCCGGCCCCTCCCCACGCCCCTTCCTGGAAAGAGCCTGGACCCGGTCGGTGGGCTCTCTGCGGGCTCCAACGCGCCTGGCACCCTGCCTCTGCCCACCCCCGCACCGGGGCTGTCTGGGACCCGCAGCCGGGCCTGCGAGGGCGTCTGACCCGGGAGGCAGCCCCAGGGTGGGCTCGGGCCCTCCCGCCAGCTGGTCACTCCCTCAGAGCCTCCTGCCCCTTGGAAGCGGGCCCAGGGCTGGCCTGAGTGTGGGGTCGGTGGCAGGAGGCCACCTCCCTGTGGTCCTCGGCGCTGTCACAGCCGACAGCACTTCAATGGCCACCTTGGCTTGGGCCACATCTGCAGACGCGGAAGCCGCGTGGTCCCGCCTGCGGGCCGGCTCCCAGCACGGAGCCTGGCGCGGAGGAGGGCTCGGCCGCTTGGCTCCAGTGAGAGCTTGAAATCCGGCACTTGCCGCGAGCCGAAGGGGAGGGCGTCCCCTCTGCTCGCGGCCACGCCGGCTCCCTGTTCCTTCTCTTGCTTCACTTTCTTCTTCGTCTCCTCCTCTCATGGAAGGCTTTCCAGGTGCGGGCTCCAGTGCCCTGGGGCGCTCTCACGTCAAGTGCTGGCCTGCTTTCCGGGCTTTCCGGGGCCCCCCCAGAGCCGCCCTGCCGGGCCTCGTACCACCATCACCGTCACTGGCTGAGCCGCCACCCCAGGGCGAGCTCCGGCCGCAGGCGTGGAGAGCCGAGGCCCCGGCCCACCAGAAGCCAGCACACCCCAGGAGTGCCCCGCTGGGCGCAGCTGCAGATGCACGTGGTCACCTTGACCGCTGGCGGCTTCTCGAGAAAGATGCCGTTTGCCGGGCGACGGTGGGGAGATGGTCAGCACTGACGCTGGGAGGGCGGGCGCCCAGCAGGGCGGCGCTGAGGCTCAGAGAAGAGAGAGAATGAACTGCATAGGAGCCTGCGGGGAGCTGGGGGGTGGGGGGGCGAGGAGCACGAGGGCTGGGCGAGGGGGCAGAAGCTGAGACGTCTCGAAGGAAGGTCTCTGGGTGTGGGTTTGTGTGCACGTCCCTGGGGCAGTCCCCAGGAAGTCAAAACACGCCCCCCAGATTCCGGACAGCACCCACACCTCGGGGCGCAGGGCGAGCAGAGCAGATGGACAGAGGGCGCCTAGCAGCCAAGAGGCCACGATGACCCCCAGTCAGGGCCCTCGGACCCCCGAGGGAGCGGGCTCCTCCTGCGCTTCCCCAGTGGACACTGCCGCGCGAATGGCACGACCCGTAAGCATGGGCTGGGTGTTGACCGCTGAGCAGGGCCTGGACCCCTGAGCAGTGGTGCCACCCCCGCAGCCCGGTCACAGGGCGTGGACCCCACTGTGCTGGCAGTGGGAGCCGGGGGAGGTGCCCACCCGGCGAGCCGCACTGGAGCCAGCCCCTAGCCTGGTGGAGGAACCCCAAAGCAGAGCTGGGCGAACTGGGACACCCAGCAGCTGGACTCCAGAACCCAGCCAGGAAGCCCTGCGGGAGGGCCCCTGGGCAGCAGCAGGGCCAGCGGGGGGCCAGCAGGGACCGGCAGGGCCAGCCACCAGCCGGCTGCAGGCCAGAGGGGAGAGGGAGCGGAAAGTGATGTCGGGGCCAAAGCCCCAACAGGCGGGCTCGTTTGGGGGGAGAGGTGGGGGAGGGGCTTCCTGACTTCCTCACCGCTTTGCTCAAGTGCAACTTGCTCTCACGCTCTCTCCAGAGTCCTGGGGCTTCTCCCCTCAACCTCACTGCATGCTGGGGGTGTCTGTCCCCTTGAACGCCACCGTTCACCCCCCAGGCCCTGCACTTGCTGAGACTCTCCTCCCTCAGCATCACCTACAAGTGCGGCCAAGGGGCCAGCGGCCGGCCCTCCCCGACCACTCTCAGAACCCACCCTTGTCTCCTGCCCCACCTGGACCCCCAGGCCAGAGAAGCCCTCACAGGGCAGGCAGACCCCACCTGAAAATGCCCGAGTCTTTGAAACCGTCCCCAGCCGTGGCTCACAGCCTCTGCGGTGCGTCCTGCGGTCCTCACGCCAGGAGCCAAGTCTGAACTGGCAGCTTTCAGACTTGGGAGCGGGCAGGGAGTGGCGCGCCGCCGGGCTCCCGTCCACACCCTCAGCTGGCTCATCCTCCCCAGGGCTCACCGCCTAGAAGAGCGGCTGCCTGACCTCGAACCCGCAACAACCCCGCGCCCCGTCCTCTGGCCCAGCGCAGGATGCTCTGCGCCTGCTAGGTCTTGCTGCACCTGTTCTGCTTTTAGCTTTTCCTTCCCCAGCTCTGTCTGGCCAGCTGTGCTGATGACAGGCAAGCCCTGCGTGGACCCGCTTCCCGGGGGCCCGGCCGGGCCCCCGGAGGGCCTGGGCCTGGACTGGGGCCGCAGCCGGGTTCCCTTCCACAGGTCTGTCCCATCTTCTTGAGTGGGACATTCTTTCTCACCTGTGGTTTGCAGGGAAGGGGAGGAAACTAATTCCCTTTGAAGTCGCAGTCTTCGCTGCTTGTCAGCAAGGACCTCAGGACACCTGCCACGGGCCCCTGACAGCCCTGCTCCCCAAAAGGGATGGCTCTTCCAGGCTTCAGGAGGAAACCTCCACTCCCCAACCGAGTCCCTGCCCCTGACCTCTTCCAGGCCATGAAGGTGGCCTCCTCCCAACCTTCCAGCCAGGGGCATGGGAGGATCTCTGGAGGGGGAACCTCCGGCCTGAGCCCCAACAGTGGGCCTGTGCAGAAGGGCCAGGTCAGGGTGATGGTGCAGCCGTGGCCTAAACCTCCAGGACCAGAGTGCGGAAAGCCAAGGTGTGGTGAAGTGGGGGGCTAGGAAGGAAGCACCCCACAGTCTTGCCTACCAGATGTGGCCCCTGGACGGGGTACCGGCCCCTCCTGGGAGCTGGTCGGAGGTGCAGCATGTCACGCCCTGCCCTGCTGACTGGCTGCTTCGGCCGGCCTGGCCCAGGAGCAGAGGTGGCCTCCGCCAGGAGCCTCAGAATACAGCTCAGAGCTTGCAGACTCCTGGGCTTCTTGGCTCCGAGCTGGCTGCTTTGGGGAGACACCGACGTGATTTCCAGCAGCACCACGACGTGAGTCAGGAGGCGCTTGACCGGAGGGTCCTAACCCGCTGCCGGCCCGCCTGCAACGGCCCAGCGTACCCCACCCCGCAGCAGGCGAGCGATGAGGCACAGGTGTAGAAGGAAGAACTGGAGGAAGAGGAAGCCAGGGCCTCCTGTGGAGCCTCGCCCAGCACACAGGTGGTCCGGCCCAGAGCGGTGACCCTCGAGACCCCGAGCCTGCCTTTGAGCCATGTAGAACTAGGACGCTGGTCTCCGTGACCTCCGAGTGCCCCCGCCCCTGCCATCCTGCCCAGATGCCCCAGAGCCCAGGCCCTGGGCGGGGTGGAACGCGCTCCCCAGAGACTCCAAGGCTCCCCCCACGCACCCTGCGGCAGGGCTGGTCCCTGACCGCGGGGCGTCTCAGCCCGGCGGTGCCAGGACAGACGCCTGGACACAAGCAGGCGAGTCCTGCCCTGCCTGGACAGCTGCCCCCGGGACACACAGACGGGGCTGAGGCGAGAGCAGCCCCAGCGGTCAGGGGAGTCCCGCAGGGCCATGAGGCTGGCCGGCCGGAGGACCCCTAGGTCCCACGGCCCATCAGCCCTCGCGGGAGGACGTCCCTGAGCTGCTCTGCAGGGAGGGTCAGCAGAGGGCCGGGGGACCCCGGCGTGGCAGCCGGGAGGAGCCCGGCCTGGGAGGCCGTGACGACCGGGAGCCCGCTGGGCTCTCAGCAGGTGTCCTCCGGTCGGAGGTGGAAGTGGGACCGGTGTGAGGAGGGGAGGCGCCGCCGGCTGAGCCCAGAGGCAGGCCGGCTTGGCTCCTGGGGCTGAGGCCGCATCGCCCCGCAGGCAACCCCCAAGGAGCCTCCTGGTGGCGCTTAAAAATGTCTTAAGTACGGACAGCAGAAAGTGTCCATGATACTGAGTGACAAAACCAGGCTGTAGGACCCAAACCTAGGGAAAAACATGGAAAAGCACCCACACAGATGCCCAGGGTGCCCCGCGGTGCACGCAGGGCTGTTCACTGCTTGTTCTGGCTGCCCAGGCCCCCCGCGGCCCCGGCTGGCACCCCCAGACTCAGGTTCGAGCCAGCGCGGCTCCTGGCACAAGCGGGTCTTTGCGGAATGTCTGCAAGTGGTGGAAGGGAGGGCAAAGGAGAGCCCAGAGGGAGGAGGAAGCCGAGGAGGAGGAAAACGCGCCAAAATGCCATTGCTATTATCATCTGGATAAGTTACTTTATCTTCTTTATCGTTACGTCTTCCAAAATTTGACTGATTTTTAAAAAGTTCCATTTTTTAATGAAAATTCTATTTAAATCAGTCTGAAATATTTCCTTGAAACTCCAAGTCCTGTTTTCTACTAGTGGCAGAGGACACTGGTCTCAGGGGTGAACCGCAGGTCACATCTTCTAGAACCTAGAGCGGGCACCTGGCTGGGCACCCCCAGATGCTCATGACAGAAAGGAATGAATAAAAAAATAACCGAGAACAAGACCCCACATCTAAAACCAGACCCCCCACTGAAGGTAATGCTGGGATGCGGGGAGCCCTTTGGATAGTGATCCCATTTCACCCCAAAGTCACCCCTCAAAGAGGCACATCTAAGGACGGAGAGAGGGAGAGGGCAAAGGAGCGTGAGCCCCCAGCCGGGTCCCCTACTCCTTCTATCCCGGCTTTGACTCCCCGAAGCTGAACTCGTTCTGCTTCTGACAAATGGATCTCGCCCTGCCGGTGGAGCTGGGTCAGCAGGTGAAGGAAGGGACCGCTGCAGCCTCCTCTTCTCCCCACTCTGCATTGTGCCTGGGGCTGTCGGGGAAAGGAGCACCTTAGGGACACGCACGCATGCATGCACACACATGCCTCCAGAATCCCATGAGCCTGGGGCTTGGCAGGGCCCAGCAGCCGAGGGACCTGGGCCCCTGCGCATGGACCAAGCCCAGCATGGGTGGCCACACAGCCCCGAGCAGAGTCCTGGAGACACAGCACAAGGGACGCCCCTGCCAACCGGAGACATCACCCCAGGCCCGCTGCTGTAAGCCACCAGACGTCTGGGCACGCAGGCCCTGAGGCCAGCACCCCCACGGGAGCCCCAGACCGCACCTGCAGGAGGGCCTGCCTCCACCACCTCCCAGGCCAGGGGGAGTCTAGGCCAGCTGGCCTGGCCTGGAGCAACTTCAAACAGCCCCAAAAGTGCGCCTCCTTCAGCCAGTCACGTCGCCAGGTACCCCAGCTCAGCTAGCACAGAGGATGTTTCTAAGAAGGACCATGTAGAGCCATCGGGCAGAGAACCGCCTCTAGGACGTCACTCCCAGCACTCCCATTTCCCCGAGGAGAAGAAATGACTCTACACACACATGGTGCCTATCTGCACACAGTCTGCACACACAGTCTGCACACAGTCTGCACACACAGTCTGCACACATCTGCACACACGCACATCTGCGCACACATCTGCACACATGTCTGCACACGTTTGCATGCACATGCACATCTGCATGCACGTATGTGTGCACACGTATGCACATGTATGCACACATCTACACGTCTGTATGCACACATCTGCACACGTCTACATATGTCTGCACGTGCACATCTGCACGTGTCTACACATGTCTGCACGCGCACATCGCACGCATCTACACATGTCTGCACGCGCACATCTGCACGCACACATGCGTACATAGGGGTTTTCCTGATATTCAGAATTCTTTGTGAACTAGCTGTGCCTGTGTCTGCGGAACCCTTTTAGAGAAGGATAGAGAAGGAGCCGCAAACGCACTCAACTTCCATGAAGCTGGGCAGCGGTGAGCACGTCCTTTGCAACTCAGCCAAGCCCAAAAGATCACCAGAGGGGCCTGAAGGCTGGAGCCCAAGCGATCCAGGAGAGCAGAATGGCAGAAACTCTAAACACTCAGTGGAAGAGCCTTTGGGCTTTTTTTTTTTTTGGTTCTTGAGAACTTCTGATCTTTTACTTTTGTCAACAGTGGCTATAAAAGCATTGTTTTTTTGTTTTTTTAATCAATATCTTTCTCCCCTTTGTCCCTTAGCAAGGCAAAAGCCCTTTCAGGCCATCAGAAGGGCTAACGTTCTGGGCCTCCAGAGGCAGTAGAGGTGACCTTGATGCTGGGAAAACACAGTCGCGCCAGAGTTCCACGAATCAAGTTTGTTTCAGTTTCAACACCTTGAATGAGCGAGCATCCAGATCCTTCAAACCATGCTGTAGCTGACCAGCTCTGTCCACAAGACCCAAGATGCTGGAAAACAGCTTTTACCTAAAAAGGGGGAAACAAATTAGTACTTGTGGCAGAGCCCCGGATTCATCCTGACCTGTCCCCACAACCCCCATCATGCAGGCCTCGTGCTCCTGACCACAGGACCTTTGCACGTGCTGCTTGGAAGGCTCATTTCATTCCTCCAAATCATCCCTCCCCTTCCATGAGTGCCCAGCTCAGAATCCTTTCCTAGCTCCTCCCAGAGACGCCCCACCCTCCGCTGAAGACTTTTTTTTCCTTGTGGCCCTTCCTTTTATGAATATTTTTACAAGGACCCAGCAAACCCTTTTTGTAAATATCCAGAAAGTAAATGTTTCTGACTCTGAGGGGCCTACAGTTTCAGCGGTAGCTACGTGACCAGAAAGCGGTCACAGACAGCACGGAAATGCTCACCCATGACTGTGTTCCAATGAAACTTTATCCGTGGGCTCTGGGATTTGATTCGAACGTCATTTTTACCTGTCACGAAGTGTCAACCCTTTGATGCTTTTGCGACCATCAAAATGTAAAAGTCATTCTTGGCTGCTGTGCTCTCGGGAAACAGGCGCGTGGCCTTGACCTTGGCCCACGGACCCCTGTTGATGCAATGCCTGGTTCCTGTCTGTCTCCTGCCGAGACGGGGAGCCCCTGCAGGCTGGATCCTCTCCTGAACGTGCTCCCCTTTAAGCCCCAGTGCCAAGCACGGGCTCAGACAGCCCACAGGGTGCAAGGTAGAGCTGCGTGCTGAGTCAAAGGTTTAAAACTAACCCTACGCAAGACCCCATCTGAAGGGACTTGGGCAAGGAGGGGACGTGTGAGAAGTCGGCACCGCCACCACCTCCCCTGATGCTCTTGGGCCGTTTTCACACATAATCACACGTGCGAAAACGGGGTTACATGCAGAATTTGTAAAATAATGAACTTCTTCCCAGAATGCCATGCACTCCCTTATTATACCAGCTGTCCCTAAAAGCGACGGACACCCCATTTTCAGAAAATGCAAGTAGCCTTTGAACAGCTCAGCTTGAACTGAGCAGGTTGCTCATATGTGGGATTTCTTATAATAAATGACGCACACTCTGGTCCAGTGCTGTCGACGTGACTTGAGACTTCCCTAACGCTTTCGCCCCCCGGCGAACTTGGCTGTCAGCACAGTCCGCAGGCACAGAGCGTGCGGAACAGGGGGCTTTGACACCTGTGCGACTGATAAGGCAACAGCAATCCCCTAGTAGCTATATTTGGGGGGATTCAAAGTTCTGATTGCGGTTCTGACCGCATGGGGGATGAGCCCCTAGACCCTGCATGGATCAGGGGGTAGTGTCTACACTACGCATTTACCGTAAAGGGCCGTGTATGTAACTTACACCCACCCCAAAAAAGACCAGCTGGAATACACACAGACCCTCGGGGCGAGGAGGCTAACGCTAACTGAAACAGGAGAGAGTCTGGGTCAAAGGGCACAAGGTGTTACCTGGATTGTTTTTATTATTGCAACATTTTTTAAGTTTGAAATTATTTCCAAATAAAGCCTTTTTTTTTTTTTTTTTTTTTTTTTTTAAATTAAANCTTTTTTTTTTTTTTTTTTTTTTTTTTTCAAGAAAATAGATAGGGCCTCCCTATCAGCACTATCAAGTTATCGCCAGGCACTGCGGCACAAGTTCCATCCCCAGCTGGAGAGTGACCCCCAGGGCGCAGCAGACCTCTCCTGTCTCCCGCTGCTGCCCTCAGCAGTGCATTTCAGTGGATCCGCCTGTTCTGCTCCCCACTGTCTGGTGGATCCTCTCACCCCTGCACCTCTGGCCTGCACCCAGCTCTTGTGCGCATAAATAAATAACCCTTTAAAAAGACATGGGTGTCCTCTGTGCGTCTGGCTGGCCCCACAGACACCCGTGACCAGGCTTCGGGCAGCTCCGGGGACATGGACACTGGGCCGATGGGGAGGCTGGCTGTGAAGTCCCAGCCCTGCTCGTCACCGGCCCCATGAAGTCACGAGGCTTTGGGGCACTCCCTTGGGGAGGCTCCTGGGGCAGCAGCTCACAGATGCAGCCCATAACTGACACCTGTCTCAGCTGCTGTCCGTCCTCCCAGAGAGCTTCACCCTCCGCCCGTGCCCGCCTTGTGCTCCCGGCCCTCAAGAGCCACCACCCACCTGGCTCCTGACGGGACAGCACCCACCCACCGCCCACCGCACCCGGCCTCCCTCCAGCTGGGCTCCTCATCTCCCCGGGCCAGGCCGTCTCCCCATCTCAGCACTCACGGGGCAGGCCCCGGCCGCCTGCCGCATAACAGTGACCGACGACAAGCCGAACGGACACACAGCCGGTGACAAGGAAGGACCACCAAGAGGCTGCTCTGGGCCCCTCCCCACCACCCCGCCGGCCCGAACAGCTAGCCGGCACTGGGGACACCCCCGCCCAGAGCCCTGGGGCGGGAAGGCGTGTCCGCAGAGCCGCTGACCGACGCCAGGCCACGCAGGCGGGGAAGAGCCACTGCGCAGAGTCCCGGCCTCACAGCAGCGCTGCGAGGTAGGAGCAGCCGTGCCTGTTCCTCCTCTTCTCCTGAGCCTCACCACTGTAAACATGTGTGCGTTGTAAGTTCGTCACCGCACAAATCCCCAAGCTGCTGAGACCTCCTGGTAACAAAGCTCGAGCCCTGCTGAGGCTCAGGGAAGCTCGGCTGAGAGCTGTGCCTGGTGCCAGGCGTGCTCGGCAGAGAAAGGAAATGCCTCGTGAGACGCGAACGTGAGCAGGTCAGCTCCGCGTGCTGCAAGCACCCGCCGCAGAGATCTATTCAGCCTGGTGTGAGGAGGACCCTGATGCAGTATTTCCCTGTGGACACGTCCACTGCGGGGGTGGGGCTGATTTGCAGCCACTAGTCCCCTGGGTGCCCTCCAGGCGAGAGCTCAGACACCCCTCGCCTCAGCGCTCATGCTCTTAGCAGCTCCGCCCGCATCCCCAGGGGTGAGGGCACAGGCTGAGGCGCAGGGCTGGGAGTGCACAGCCATGAAGACTACCCGAGGTACTTCGCCCTGCCGGGGGCCTCCACTGAGGGTCAGCATCAAGTGCATGGACCCCCACACTGACCTCCCCCCGGCGCGCCTCCCTGCCACAGCACCCCAGCCCCTTGTTCTCAGACAAGATGCCAGGCACAGCCCCAAGCAGCAGAAAACACCTGATTATACCCTCACAGGAAGCGCTACCCACAGGAGGGCGGGAGGCAGGGATTCCTGGAGCGCATGTCCGGTCCCCTCAGTCACCCCTTCTCCAAGCCCGAGAAACAGAGCCCTCCCTCTCAGCGGGGGCAGCAGCTGTGCCCTCTAGCCTGGCCCTCTGGGTACCTTTGGGCCCAGCTAAAAGGGAAGCGGGGTGGCCTCTGCCCCATCTCAGGGGACATCCAGAGGGTGCTGCAGAAGCCTCCTGTAGTGAACTGGGGGGCTCAGAGCCCCAAAACACCAGCCACGACCACACACGAGGCCAACTGAGCTCAAAACACACACAGCCAGACGCAGAGGCCTTTTGAAACGTGGAGCCACGTCGGGCCAGGGCTCCCCGCGCTGCCCCCGCCTCTCTTCTAAGCAGCATGTTCAAGCAGAGTTTGACACCCCACACGTCCATCTCCATGGGCTTCTCCCCAGCCCCTGGCCCCACACGCCGGGGCTCTATCTCCCAATGGAAACAGCCCGGCATGGGGGAGCCTGAGAGCCGCACTCGGGGGCCCGCTGCCACCTGCCTCCTCTCCTGCCAGCAGGACAGGCCGGCTCCAGGCCACGAGACGGCAGAGCACCACACACACGTGCAGTAACAGGACGCAGTTACCGCAGACCGCCAGGCCAAAACGCAGCTTTCCTGCTTGCACTCATCCATAAACTAGCCCGGGGCCGCGAGCCAGCTGCAGCCGATGTGAACGTGGGGCGACTCCCACAGGAAGCCCAAATTCTAGTTATGTCTCAGCAGCTCAACAGGACCTGGGTGAACACAATCTGGAGCCGACAGAGAAGGTCTTCAAATCCTCAACCCACGTGACGCTGGCCTGAAAATTCCGGTTCTTTCCAAGTATTGACTGCAAAGTTGTATGTGATCTGTTGCTGGGGAAAATGGGAAAATGTTCGAAAACACCGTGTGCAGCACGGCCCTACTTCTGTCAAAAGGAAACTCCCCAGACAGGCACTCACACACACTCTAGTGGTTACTGTCAAGCAGTGAGAGCACACGTAACTCTCTTCTCCTTTTTCTGGTCTGCAGCGTGGACCCGTGCGTCCACCTGTGACAAGGTAAGCGCTCACCTGGTCTGGTCTCTGTGGTCAGTGGTCCTTGGGCCTTCGGGCTAGAGCGGGCTCAGGCCCACTCACATCCTGACATGGGTCCAGCCACCAACAGCACGAGCAGCCGCTGCTGGCGCCTGGGCCTGGGCTCTTTGCCACACGCGGGAGGTAGGGAAGGGCCAGCTGCGGTGAGGAAGGCCTGCAGGCAGCTGGAGCAGACAAAGCGCCCATGATGCCGCCCCAAGAGAAGGCCCACGGGGTGAACTGGGTAGTCAATAGGAGACATTAGTGGGAAAATAGAAAAACCAGAACAAAAACACACCCAAAGAAAGCAGAAAGAAGGCACACAGAAATCAATCGAAATGTTAATGTAATAGAGGATCCAAAACATCAAAAATGGTTTCTTTGGGTTCTTTGTGCAGGCGAATGAAAATATGCTTTCAGTAAGACTGATCAAGGGAAAGGACAAAAGGTAAAAATAATCAATATTAAGAATGAAAAGAAGATTGCAAAGATTAAAAAAGATGATAATGAGGGAATGAACAAGTTTAGGACAATACACCGGAAAACACAGGTGAACTGACAAAGGCCACCAAGACAGAGCCTGGGTCTCCCTTGTGGTGCAAGAGGTTAATTCTCAGCTCTATGAAGCATCTGCAGCCACTGCAGCACAAGTTCGATGCCCAGCCAGGGAGCTGACCCACATGGCGCAGCAGACCTCACCTGTCTCCCCGCTGCTCCCCTCAGCAGTGGATTTCAGTCGATCCGCCTGTTTTGCCCCACACTCTCTGTCTCTGGTGAATCCTCTTACCCCCTACCCTGCACCTCTGGCCTGTACCCCAGCTCTTATATGCATAAAAAAAAATCTTTAAAAAAAATTGACACTGAAATAAATACATAAAGACTAGAATCTGGAAACCAGCCAAAGAATTGGACACAGATACTTTTTAAAAGGTCTTCCCACAAAGCATCGAAGTGCCCTTTTGTAGCACTTTCTATAAACAAATAATTCAAATCTGATACAAACTATTCCAGAGAAAAGAAAACTAAGAAACGCACCCACCTTGATTTACAGGCTAGTAAAACCTTCGCTAGGCTGGCCTAAGGGCAGACCCACGCAAGCCAACCAACCAGCCTTCGAATGCCAGTCTTGGCGGTAAGGCTGAAAGCTTGACCTCCAGGCCAAGAACAAAATCAGATGCCTGTTACCATCACATCTCTTTAAGAAGGACTTAGAGACCAAGAATCCAAATATTCAAGGGCTGGGGGCACAGAAAACTCCAACACCCCACACCTGCACGACTGGAATCAAGAGTTGGCAAGACAGTGGGGTGCTTTTCAAATCAATATTGTACAGTATCAACTGCATTTCTAGACACCATGAGGAGAAAAAAGCCAGAACATTCTATTTCTAACAGGATGTCAGAGACAAGGTCCCGTCCTGGGACAGGAGCTGGCAGGAGCCTGTCTCTGGAGCTGTCCCCACAGGGGCCCAGGGGCCAGCAGTGCTAGAAGCAGCGATGTGGCGGAGGCTGACCTGGGAGGGACGGGCTGGAGCAGCAGGCGGCCCACGCTGCAGCCGCGGACGAAGGGGCGGCCAGGTCCCGAGTGTGTGCGGGGCGCGGGTGGGCCCGAGACCCGCAGCGCCCCCTGTCCCAGAGCCGTCACGCGGAGGGCCTGTGCGGCTGTGTGGGAGACCCGGCCTGGGCTTGCGGGCCGGGCCCGCTCCCCACCTGGTTCCTTACGTTCTTTTGCCTTCGCAACAGACCTGTGAGCAAACCCAGACCTGGAAAAGCAGGGAAGGCTGTGACCCTGGCCCCCAGCAGGGCGGTCAGTGGAAGCGTTTGCCTCTTGTGGCCAGCGTCAGCCAGCATCGGCTCGAGAGGGAACCCGCTGCACTGGGGACGCGCCGACGACCCGCCTGCGGGAGTTTCTCAGTGTGAGCGCGGCTTTAGCGGGCCCCTCAGCCTCAGGCTCGGACCAGCAGCCACCCGGTCTTGACGTCAGCAGAGCCACGAGCCCCTGTCTCGAATCCCCGTGTCTGCGAGGAAGAGCCCACAAGGCGCGGGTCTGAGGGTCTGCTCCTACTCTGGCGAGCCCCGATCCACCTCCGAAACAGGCCGCAGCTCCCGGCAGTTAGTGCAGCCACCAAATACGGCCGACCCAGCCTAGCCGCTCACTGCTCACTGCTGGACAGTCCTCCAGCCTGTGGGTGCTGGACACCTTTGCTATTGTGACGAGCGATGAGCGCAGTTTGCTTTCCCGTAGGTTCTACTTCTCCGCACTGAAGGCGAGACAGCGAAGCGGGCTTGGCGACGTGATCGGGTCACCGCTGTTCTCAGGTGCCCGTGATTGCGCAGCACCCACAGGGTCTAGAGCTCTTCCCCACGACTGCTGCTCTCTCCCTGGAACGCACATGCCAGCTGGCAGCGTGTCCCCTCGCTGCTCTCTCCGACCAGCCTCCGTTCAGGCGCGGACGTTCTTTGTAAGAGGCAGCGTGACTCATTAACCAACTATTTCCAGTGTCGGTGAGCACGCGTGGTGACGTGGTCTTGTTTTCAGACATGAGTACACATAAAATTTTATTTTTAAATCCAAACTATCTCTGTGTGTATACACACACAGATAAATAGGTAAGAAAAATAAATGCCTATGGATATGTCTAATGCGTAATACATGGGTGGAGAAAATTTTTAAAGTACTAACTTTTTAAACGCCTAATGGAAAGTGGATGCATCTCACGGCGGGGAGAGTCGCTGAAAGGGGCTGATTCCCCCTAAACAGGCAAGTGCAGCAGCGCGTCTCGGGCCAGAACCCCAAGTGCTGTTATGCAGAACCTGAGGGCACGTTCGCAGCAGGCCCAGGCCCAGAGCCGGCGGGAACGCGGCAGGATGGTTAACCTCGGGAGTCAGCTCAGCTGGGTCACAGACACACGCCCCGCGTTATTCCGGGGTGTCTGTGAGGGTGCTTCTGGGTGACGTTAACGGTCACATCTGCAGGCTGAGTAAGACTGGTGGCCTCGTCCCCCGCTGGAGGCCCCAAGAGAAGAGGTGGGGCAGGGCGAGCCCGCGCCCTCCGCCTGGTTGTTAGCGAGGAGGGGCCTTGGCCTCCTCGGCCCGTGGCCGGAGCGCACACCATCGGCTCTGCTGGCTCTCGGGCCTCCAGGCTTGACCTCTAGAATAAATCTGCTTCTCAGTTTACATGTCTGTCCTGTTGGTTCTGTTTCTCTGGAGAACCCCTTGGGGCAATCTTAGATTGGGTCCAGCCCAGATGCGTGTGTTGCCTCTGCAAGCTGCTCCCTCTCGTCTCTAACCCGTGCTCGCCCAGCTCCCACACGCAAAGCACACCCCAAGCAGACCCCCACCCCTGCACTACCGCCCAAAGCGAGGGGCCTCTGAGGGCCCTAGGGCTGCTGAAAGGAAGCACACCCCCCCTGGGGCTCCCAGGAAATTCCACCCAAGGAGCCCCACTCCCCCCTTCTCAGCCACCGGCCTGAGAGCAGCTGAACGAGCAGCTTCCAGCCCGCGCCCGCAGGGCCTCACAGGCCTGCGCTGGAGTCAGCCTCCCGTGCCCCTGTGGCTGCCTTCTCAGCTGGCACGGGCAAGGCCCACAGGGAGCACTTCCCTGTCTTCCTCTGCTGGCTGTCTGCGCGCGGTGTCTTCTAGGAAGGGCCCGGAGCAGCCCCCACAACAGAGCACCCCAGGTCAAACACGCCCAGAGGACCGGAGCACACGAGCAGCACGCACGGCGTCAGCACAGCCAGGCCCGACCGCTACCTGTACTTGATGTCGAACACCGTGGCGTCCTCGTCCTCGTCGTCCTCCTCGTTCAGCGGGGCCATCTCCACGCGCTCGGCGGGGGTGGTGATGATGTCATACTTGCGCGTCTTCTTCAAGCGCCTTCCCGACCTGCAAGAGGAGCAGCCCATGAACCTGAGGAGCAAGTTCACCTCCCTGGGCTCGGGCCCGGCCATAAAGTGGGGCAAAATGGTGCCTGTCCCTCCCGGGCGAGGGAGGCGTCTAGGCAGTGAGGCCTGTGAGGAGCGGCTCTCAGCAGACCGCTGTCGGTAAAACACACCTCAGTAGACGTTCACCAGGCACAGCCCCCCTCGTACGGCCGGGCCGTGGGAAGCCGAGTTGGGGTTGTTCCACCCTGGGACTTTGGAGGACAGGGGGGTAGAGCCCTTGGGCTTCTGCCTCTGCATTTCTCAGGACACACTGAAAAGTTTATGAAGCCACCAGAAATGGCACCGTCATTACACCCCCAGGACCTTCAGCTTTTACCCAAATGTCTGATGCCCTCCAGTGCCCCTCCTTCTTAAGCACATTTGATACCGTCGGTGAGAAACCAGCAACCCCAAAAGCTCACAGGTGCAGCAAGGAAGTATCATGTTCTCGAGAGATTCCTCGTGCGGACTGTAAGCCCGTCCCGGAGGAGGATGGGAGACCACGTCACAGGCCACGGGGGACCCCTTCGTCCCAGCATGCACAGACCCTTCTGTACGGGAGTTTGCAAAATGAGGACATCAGACTTCACTCTCACTTTGCCTAACAATTTCTCAGCAATACCAACTTGCTCTTGTCTTATCGTTTACCAAAAATACGATTCATGAAAGTCATTTACATAGGAAAACATGTATTTGTCTACACCTTGGGCAGAAAGATAGTTACAGAACATGGATTATACTACCTCTTCTGTGGTTCCTTGGGTAGAGACTTGGGGGAGATGCGGAGAAACCAGATACGAAGTCTGATGCCCCCCAAGTGTGTCAGTTCAGCACAGGCACACACTCTGCTTGGACCTCAGACACAGTATGAAATAGGGGTGCACACCACACCCAGTGGCCGGCGGTAGGAGAGACCCCGGGACGGGCCACTTTGGAGGTAGCATCACCGGGAATGCCAAAGCACATCTTGTCAACACCACATTCTCGCCATCCACCGATTCTTCCTTTCTCTCCACCTCCCCCAAAGAAGTAACTAAATCTTTGCTCACTGCCCTAGATGCATAACAGCCCCTGACCAGCTGCATCTCTAATATTGGAGGGGGGAAGAAACAGGCTCCCAGACCACAGAAAAACCCAAGACAAAACCACAAGGCAGGGCCTCCCTGGTGGCACAAGGGGTTAAGGCACAGCACTATGACACTATCCACAGCCACTGCGGCACGAGTTCGACCCTCCACCAGGGAGGGGACCCACATGGCGCAGCACACCTCTCCTGCCTCACCTGCCGCTCCCCTCAGCAGTGTGTTTCAGTCAGTCTGCCTATTCTGCTCCCTACTCTGTCTCTGGTGAATCCTCTCACCCCCTGCACTTCTGGCCTACACCCCAGTTCTTGTATGCATAAATAATCTTTAAAAAAAAAAAAACACCCATACAAGACAACCACCCAACCCCAAACCCTCCAGACGAGGGTCAAAGTCCTGATAAGACCCACACGCCACACCTTTCTCAGGAAAACCCCCGATCTCCACCCAGGTGATTCACGGCTCTGCAAATGGGCAGGCTTCTACTGACCTCACCCTGTGCCTGGGACTCTCGTGCCCAGCACACATCTGAACCAGCATCTGGAAGGTTAGAAAAGGAGACACCTGAATCTGAGGACTTGAGAAGGCGCTTTGCAGAGAGGGACTGGATGAGACTGCTGCCCAGACGGTGCGGCTGGGGGGTCCTCCCGGGGGGCCCTCCCGTTTGTCACTCTGCCAGGTACCACGTGGCCTAGATAAGGTCAGCTAGCTCGGGTCTGAAAACCTCGTGGGCACTGGGAACTTAAGGCCTGCTTACATCACTGGTCTGGAGAAGACAGGACTGGCTGCCAACCCTGGAAGAAGTCAGAGGCTTCATGGGAACTGACCCTGATCACCCGTTAAATCCCCTTTCTTCCTCCTGATTGTCTGCTGTTTATAGACTCTTGTGACGAGAAAATTAGCCTATCAGGTGTAAAGTGAGGACCCCAAGCTCTTACCCCTGGGAGAAGCTGAGACCAACCCCTACCTCTGGAACACTAGGGCCTCCAGCCTTCAGTGACAGCTTTCTGAGCACATGACCTCAGAAGAGAACTGCAAGCCCCTGGGAGGACAGCAAAGGTGTGACAGCTAATTTTACATGACTTTGATGGGGCCAGATACTTGGTCAAACATTTCTGGATGTGTGTGTGACATGAACACCTGAATTGGTAGACCGAGCAAAGCAGATTGCCCTCCCCAAGATGGGTGGGCCTCATCCAATCAGCTGAAGGCCTGACTAATCACCAGTAAGCGACAGTTCCTCCGGCCTGAAGCCTCCAGGCTGGGATGTCAGCTTCTCTCAGGCCTTGGAACGCAGATGGAAACATTAGCTCTTTAGGGTCTCCAGCCTGCTGGCCTTGGGGCCAGAATATTCATCATCAGCTCCCCAGATCTGCAGCTTGCCTGCTCTCCCTGCAGGTCTTGGGACTTGTTCTCTGCTCCCGTCATCTGAACCAACACCTTATTATAAACGCATGTATACATCACCCATATATGTGTATTCACACACGTATGCATGTACAACCTCTTGGCGCCACTTCTCCGGAGAAGCCTGACTAGTCCAAAAGGCCGTTAGCAACAGCTTTGTGTGTGCTTCCAACACCAATTTCGACATAATGAGCAAAAAAAAATTACATTTCCAGCGATCGACAATGTGCGACGCGACACCTTTACGAAAGAACTGTTTGCGCTGCTGGGTGTGTAAACGGGCCTGGTGAGGGGCCGAAGGGGCTTTAGGCTCCCGGGGGCAGCCGTCAGACTCAGGCGGGCCGGGGGGCACTGCAAACTCCAACCTGGGGAGTGGGGGCAAGGGATGGGCCCCGTCAGAGCCGACAGACAGCCTGTTAGGAAGGCTGGAACGGGGGAGCAAACACCAGGCCCCCACCTTGAGACTAGCCAAGGTGAGGCCTGCCCCCTTCTTCTAGAAATGCAAAGCAGAGGCAGCACGGCAGAGGACGGACCGAGCGAGGCACGGAGACCGGAGTGGACTAGGAGGCTGCGTCCTTCTCACCAAAGCCACTCCAGGTGGGCTCCAAACCCCACCTGGGTCTCCGAAAGGGAAGGGGGCAGGTGGGGCAGGTGGAGCCGAACCACCAGGTAAAGACGGGCACCATCTTGGCACCCACATTTGTGCAGCGCGGTGATGCTGATGGGAGAGCGCCGCGGGCCCGCAGCCAACGCGCCACGGGCCCGGCGCCCCCGACCCGTCTGCGGGTCTACCCTGAGGACGCCGGCTCCGCCGCCCCGGCTGTGGGGCCTCGGTCGCCCCATCAGTGAGTGTGGGTGTGTGACGTGCCCTTGGGAGGAGGGGCCCCGTCAGGCGCGTCCCAGAGCCCTGAGCTGCCAGGACCGGCTCCGGCCGCCCGAGGAAGGGGGACACGTGCGGGAGTGCTGTGCCGGAGGCAAGTGGCTGCTTCGCGCTGGAGATGCCGGTCTCTGCGCAAGCCGGGGATGTTTCTGCGGGCAGTAAGGTCCGGGAACACCACCGTTTGCAGCGGTAAGCGGTTTCCCTCGACGTCATTTTGCTTAGGCCCTCCGGGACCGACGGGTCAGCTGCCCAGTTGGGCAAAGCCTTTAGAACACGAGGACTCCTGCTCCCTGTGAAGCACATGAGCAGAAGGGCCTCGGTGACATCGGCATGAACGTTCTGGAAAGGGTTTTCCCAGAAGACAAACCTCCACAGGACCCTCCTTGCCTGGCGTGAGGACCAGCGAGGCCACCGCGGTGCTGAGGCCACCTGGGCCTCTCTGCCGGGGACAGTGGGGGCGGACCGTGCACCAAGCACTCACTTCAGTCAGAGGCCAGAATCAGAACCGGGAACCACGCTGGGGTTCTAGAGAGACCCCGGCCGCGGCCCGACCTGGGCTCAGGTCCCAGCGCTCCCACATCCCGAGCCCGTGTCCTCCCCGAGCAGGGGTGGCGGGGCCCGGTGAGAAGGCAGATCTCAAGCACGGCCTGCGTCTGCAGCAGGCGCTCTGGGTTTGGGAAATGGGGGACGCTGCCCGCCCGAAGCAGCACACCCCGCCACCGTCTTCCTTTCTGGACGGAGATCCCGTTGAGCCAGACGCCACCGTGCAGGGGAGTTTTGAGGAAATGTCACCTTGTGTTTCAGGGAACAAGCAAGACCAGTGAAGTTCTAGAAGAAACAAAAGATCCTCCACTGCAGCCAAAACACACATTTGCAACAGGACGGGGGAGAAGTTCAGCATTCTTTACTCTGAAATGTAATCCCCAGGCCAGAGGGCCTGTTTACTCCAAGCCCCGTGCGGCAGCTGGTCCGAAGTGTCTCCCCGGAGTCCTGGCTGCATGTCACGGACGGGGGGAGGGGGGACGGGGTTTTGGGACCAGCAGAGCAGCTCAGGGAGAGGCCCGCCCCACAAGAAAAACAGAACAAACCCTTAAGGGTGCATTTGTTATTAGAAGCTCAGTTTTGGGGGGTGTGCAGGATGGCCGTGCGGATCTGCATTTCTGTCTGTGCCCTTCCGGCCAAGCCCCTCACCCTGAACCCTGTTTTCACATCCATTTCTGCTGCCTGCCTGGTGCTGTTGGGGTGCTGATCACAGATCCAGGGTGCATCCTGGGCCAGGGCCACGCCCTCCCAGCGTCACCTCCCGGGTCTGCACTGGGGACACTACCCTGTGGCGGGTGCCGGGTGTGGAACAGTGTGGCCTGTCAGCCCTCCCGAGGGCACAGGAAAGAGTGAGGACAGGCGAAAGCTGCAAAGCCATGAAGAACAGGCCCCACGAGCCCCACGAGCCCTCACCCAGGGGAGGTGAGCAGCCACCGTGACGGGCCACTCTCACCAGGGCTTGCAGGTGGGCGGGAAGGAGGTGGCGAGCGGGCGCCACGTCTCTGGGTCCAAGACACCCAGGGCGGTGCGCGGGGGCCCTGGGTCCTCTCCGGAGCAAGTCAAGCCAGAAGACCCTGAGTTGTCCAGACCGGACGCCACCCTCTGGGCGCTCCCGCCGTACCATCACGCACTTCCTGCTTGAGACACTCCTGCACCCGCCCAGCCCAGCACACCTGGGTGGACAGGGCTGCCGGCACACCCCAACTTGAGGCCAGGCCTGCCGTCTGCATGCTGCTTCTTGGTTTCCCGCGGCGCAGGCTGGCGCCGAGGGGTGGAAGGACGCCACGCCGCTGGGGCTTCCTCCACCAGTGGGTGCAGCAGCGCGCAGCGTCCACGAAGGGAGGCGCCAGGGCCCGCCCTCGCCTGGGAGCACCGGCCACACGGGGTGGACGGCGTGCGCCGGTGCTGATGAGCCCCGAGGCCGGCGTGCAGCGCGCAGAGTGCCGGGTCACGTCTCGCGTAAGCCAGCTCACAGGCCTGACCTCAGCACGGAGGACGCGCCCTCCGCTCCCATCCTCATTTCTCTTTCCCTCTCAGTCCCCAAGGGGTAGAGCCGACCCTCCTTCTACCGAGACCCACTGAGCGCACCGGTTTGCCCGCGACGCCACAAGAAGTGTGGCGACCGCACGTGCCTCCCGCCCCCGGCAGCCTGCAGGGGTCTGCTTTGCTGTCACGCGGGCGCCAGGCGGGACGGCTCCGGGGGCAGCTCTGCTGGCTCAAGGGCAGGGGCAAGATGGCCAGAGGGACTCTGGGGAGGCCCAAAGGGCCAGCCCCAGCCTGAGCTCTGGGTCACTGCGCTTTCAGACACGTCACAGGGACCCCTTCAGTGCCCGCAGGTGCCCACCACCTGGAAGGGGAGGTCCCGGAGAGCCACGCTGGCCCAGCTCCCGCTGCGGGGAGGCCGCTGGCAGAAGCCCCACGCCCCACTGGAGCCTGCGGGCGTGCGGGAGCCGTCCCCCCAGGCCCTCTCTCCAGGGCTTCCTGCGCCAACCGCCCCTCCACCGAGCCCCCTCCCCAGGCCCTTTGGGCCACCCTCACACGCCCTTCCTCCTCCTCTCCATCCACGCATCCCCCCAGTCCTCCGGAATGCTCCTCCCAGCATCTTCCACGCTCTCTGCAGCCATCCTGCAGCCCCGGAGCCCAGCCTGTCACCTCGGCAGCAGTGGGGTGTAGCCAGGGCAGTGAGAGTCGCTACAGCTGCCCTTCGATTCTTCACCGTCCAGCCGAGCTCTCCGCCCACCCCTCTGGCTCACGACAGCTCCCCAAATCCTCCACCGGATCCGGCTCCCTGGCCTCCTGCGGCTAAGTCAGGCCCCTGCCCCGCGCAGCCTTGGCCAGATGCCTCCTCACTCTGCGCCTGGACTTACTGCAGGTGGGGCTCTGACGTGCTCGGCTGGGACGGAGAACGTAAGGCTCGCCGCGTCTGGCCCCGAGGGCGTCATCAGAGCCCCCGTCACCTCGTCGCGTCCACCACGCGCGGCTGCTCTGCCCTCTGGTCCTGAGGCCTCCTCCTCCTCCTCCCCTCGCTGACTCTCCAGACCATCCTGCCCCTGACCAGAGCCTCTGGGCGGCCCTCCGTGATTCACTAAGGTCACCTTCGGTGCGGGGGAAGCGCTGCACGGCGGCCTCCCAGTGGGCGCTCAGCAAGGGCGCCGGCCCACCTGGCACAAGAGCGGAGCCGCTGGGCGCACGGGAGCTCCACACAGGTCTCCTCAGACGGGAGGGAGGCCCGGCCATCAGCCTCCTCGCCCCGCCGGCGAGGGGGAGGGGCCCCTCCTCTCCGCACCTCCAGGATACATGTACCGAGTCTGGAGTCCTGGCACGCGGGCCTGAGGTTAAGTGCAGATTTCTCACAGCGAAACCACAATAACGTGAGTCTCAATTCACGGTTCCAGAAATGCGCTGCGATGCGAATAGCTAGAACCAAAACATCAGTCGCAAAACTGAAACAACAGCCACGGCCCACGGTGCCTCCAGTGCTCACACGCAGGTGCATCCCCCCGACACGCCCCCTCCCGGCGCCAGGGGGGCGCTGGGGCCCCTACTCACCCTGGGAGCCTCTTGTTAGGAGGGCTGCATTTCCAAAGCCACCCAAACACAAAGCTGCAGAGACCAGAGGGCGCAGGGTCCAGTGAACAGGAGCCCTTGCCCAGCGTGATGAAGGACTTGCTGCTGGAGTCTGGTGCTCGAGAGCCACCAGCTTGCTCTGCGAGCGGCTCCAGAGCAGATGCGGCCTGACTGTTCCGGCCAGATGGCTGCGCCCTCGTGTGTGGGCAGACCAGGCCAAAGGCCGCGTGTGAGTGACGTCTATTTTAAGAACCACGCTTCTGGATGCAGCAGGACGTGGCAGCATCCAGGGGAGCCCGGGGCCCACTGGGCTCCATCTCACTAACACCCCAGCGCCCCGACTTCTCTGATTAGTGCTGGCACCGCGGAGCCAGGGAGGGTCAGGGAACGTGGGATCAGACCACCACCCAGCCACGCCCTCCCCCGCCCCCAGGGCGCTGCGGACAGTGGGGGTCATCGTCCAGGCAGGAGCACTGTCCCCCCCAGGGATGTGGGGCCGGCAGTGGAGCGGAGAAGCCGTCCCCGACGGGAAAGGCTCCCCAAGAGGAAAGGAGAGCCTGGTTCAGGTGGTGCTTTCGTGGACTCATCGCCACTCTGTTGTAAGACACTGGAGTAAGGCTGGCACCCCCACCCCGCTCTCAGGGGCACAGGCAGACATCAGCGTCACGTGGCACAGGAGGCCCTGGAGCGGTGGCCATGGCCTATACTCTGTTCCCAGCCCAGTGCCCATCAGACGCTTCCCAACTTCAAAACTCTGGAGGGACGGCAGTTTCCTCTTCCCGCCGCTTCTCTGACACCCTCGGCGCTCACAAAAATGCTAAGTAACAGAACTGGGGGAAGAGGTCCGGGCCAGGTGGCGCCAGGCGCATGTGCACACACACATACACACACATGCGCGTGCATACACACACATGCGCGCACACACACGCACACACACACGAAGGATCTTACCAGAGGATTCAAATAGCCTTTCTTCCCTCTTCCAATTTTGTCTAGAAACGGTTTTCCTTAATAATTAAAACGCAAGAAAAAGGTGTAAATGATTCTGCAGATGGCGAGATGTGCTTGCCTAATGAGGGGGGAAGAGCCTAATGAGGGGGGAAGAGACTGCTCCCCACTTCAGACGCTAACAGAAACGCAGAACAAGGCCACGAGACACCCAAGCTGGCAGGAAAACATCAGAAAGTCGGGTAACACTAAGTGTGGGATTTGCTGGGAGGATGAGGACCCCCAGCCCTGAGGGTAAGTGGGGCGCTCAGGGAAATCAAGGCTGATTACCCCTGGAACCCAGAAATCCTGCTCCCCGGTGTCGCTCCAGACGCGCTCGCACATACACTCTGGAAGGCACAGCCAAGAGCAGCAAAGAGCTGCCTCGGGGAAGAAAGTGAGCCTGTGTCCATTGTCAGGAAACTCAGACAATGCAGAAAAATGCCACGGGAAATGACTACACACAGGATAACAAGAACCCTCACACTCGCACGTGTGCACACACACAGGGAGCGCTCTGCACATTCACACACAGAACACCCATGAAAATGAGCTCGTGCCACACGTGTTGCTCTGGAGCCTGTGGCACAGTCGGGCGACCGATTCCTTGGGCTGATGCCCAGCTGCTGGACATGCAAGTCGGTTATAGCTTTCGCCTGCCAAAGGGCACTGCTGGGCCCTGCTGCCTGTGCGCCTTCACTTCCTCCAATTAATGAGGAATTAATTGGAAGCAAAGAAAGGGTGTTGCAGTAAAAAAAAAAAATGTTTACCATAATTTAAAAAATGTTTAATGTTTAAATGTTTACCATAATTTAAAAAAATGTTTACCATAATTAAACAAAAATGTTCTCGGTTAAAGGCACATAGTATCTATTGCACTATGACACACGTTGTCCATTTCTAAAGTTTTGTTTCCCTGGACCCACTTTTCCACTGTCTGACAACAAATGGGCTAGGTCTGCCCTTTTACAAGCAATCAGAGCCACTCCACTCTCCCTCCCCGATCCACGTCGTGCAGAAAATGCAGGGCACTGAGACAAACCCTACCTTACAGAGTCAGACAGCAACCCAGTGTCCAGGCCCAGACGACATCTGGAGAAGCACCAGCAGTGTAAAACATTTAGGAGTTCAGCACACGTTTGCAAAAATAATAGCTTTATTGGGTGCCTGCGTGTGCTTGGAGCCACAGAAGGTGTAGGAGACACTGGTGTTCTTGTAAGGCCCAGTGTCCACCCAGAGAGGTGCAGAGGACACGCTTCAGAAGTCTATGGAGAACATTCACAACTTAAATGGGGGCTCAGGCTGAGGTGGCTTCTCAGAGGAGGCGACACAGGTCAGCCAGCAGCTGTAGACTTGTGGCGAAGGGGACCCCGCGCAGAGGGCGAGGCTGGGGCAAGTCTGGGGCCACGCACTGAGGGAGGCAGGCCCGCTCAAGGAGAGCCAGGCTTGCCAACACGCTAAGCAGGCGGCAGGCGCAGGGGATGGGGGGGGAGGGCGGGCAAAGGAAGGATAAGGCCAGAAGAGGGAGGGCTGGATGGCAGCAGGAACAAGTTTCAGCAGGAAGCCACACAGAAGGATACAGTGTGATGGGGTCGGCAGGAAGATACAGCCGTGATGGGCTTTAGTTAGGGAAGGTGGCCTGCCCGGCAGAGGCGCTGGCAAATGTGGGGAAGGATATGGGCACGGGGGAGATGGCCTCCGACATGTGTGGACCAGACCGCACACATGCTGCAGGGAAACGGCGGGGAGAGGGAGCAGGTGAGGATGCCCAGCAGGGCAGCCGCATCTGGAAGCCCAATGAGCCATGCCTGCCGGGACCATGGAAAGGGGGTAGGTCAGAATACAGACACTGAGCAGGGAAATACAGTTGGTATTGCCCCCGCCCAGCCACAGCCTTTCAGAGTATGCTAAAATCTAGCAGATGATTTACTGCACTCCCTGGGATCGACTTTCCCCTTTGCAAAGGGGCACCAGGGGATTGAACCATCCGGGTGCTTTCCAGTGAACATAAACGCTGTGAATTCCTGTCAACACAAGAAAGTAGGGCTGCAGTCGTTCACCCCAAAACTCAGCCCCACAGAACACCTTGCCAGAAAGCAGAAGCAGACCATGCTGGTGACACCCCGCTTCCTCTACGAAGCCGGTGGAATCGTCTTCCAAGCTGACAAGGACCCAGCCCTGTCAGACTCCCCATCAAACACCAGCCCACATCTGGCCACATGCTGCTTCTTCTCTCCCTCCCTCCGGGGTAATAAGGAGCAGACTGGCAAAATAGTTTAAATACCTTCTTAAAAAGTACACTGCCTTGTGGGCTGGGCAGCCTATTTTGAGCTCCAAGTTTCAAATCTCCAAGTTCAGAGCTGCTCTTGGTGTTCACATCCCCTCCAACCAACCCACCAGAAGTCCATAAATGACCACGGTGTGCCTGCTGAATGCTAGGTCCCTGCCAGGCACAGGGGCACTGGGATGGAATGGACAGCCCACCCTGCAGGGCTCTGCTGAATGAGAGAGCTGGGCACCAGACAGAATGCCCAAGAGCATGCAGGGCATGCTAGGGCAGAGGGAGCACAACAGAGATCACATCACTCAATCCAGGAAAACCACACAGAGGAAGAGGCATGGCGTTGGTCCTGAGTGCCTGCAGGCCGTCTTGGTAGGTGGGGAGAGGACCCGGTTCAGGGGTCAAACAGCACAAGCCAGCACTGCAGACCAAGGGCCATGCTGGGAATGGCGGGTGGACAGCTGCAGGCGGCACTGGCATCCAATGCCACACCCAGGCAGCGGCTTCAGGGAGCCCCTGACGCTTGTAAGCAGGGGAGTGAAGGCAACAGGGAGGATGGTGGGAAGAGGCAGGTAACCCAATGCCCAGAGCACCAAGGGGACCAGCGCAGAGAGCAACAGCATGGCTGGAGTCAGGGCAGGCTCCTCCTCCTGGCTCCTCAGGACCCCTGGTGCTTAATCCAACAGACCCATGAGGAAACTCCTGGACCCAGTGTCACACAGCAAGCACAGCAAAGCCCATGAGACAGCTCCCAGCTTTCCAGGTCTGGTTCCCCGAGACCGGGGGCCTGGCCCTAACCTGCAACAGCTGATCAAACACTGCAGCATGTTGTGTACACTTGTTGGGGGGGGAGCGAGCAGAGGGCTAGGGACACGCACACCCAGATTTCCCGGCAGCCCTTCCGAGCCGCAGGACACATTTGATTCATTTCCTGCAAAAACAGGATTCCCCAAGCCTTCAGGGGAAATGTCCTCTTTGCACCCCTATAGCCTCCTCACCTCACTTCTGCAGAGCCCTGGGAAAACTTCCCAACTTCCCAGAGTAATCTACAGAAGCCTGCCAGGGCTTCCCGGCCCCCGACGTCTCAGCAGGCAGCTCCAGGAGGCAGGAAGGTAGAAGGGCCTCCTGACCAGCTGATAAGGCACCAAGGTCCTGGGGCCCAGCTCCACTCTGCAAAGCCTGCCCCCAACAGGCTCCGGGGCGCCCCCTTGCTCACCACTGCTTGTCTGGGAGCAGAATGGAGCAGGAGGGAAAGGGAAGGGGGCACGAAGAAGCCCGGGCCTGGAGGGTGCGGCAGCCCGGTGGGTTCCAAGTCTGCCTCTCCAGCGCGTTTACTTGGCGAGGCCACCCTGCCTCTCTGGGGAGCGTCTCGTCTGTGAAATGGGTACAGAAGTAAACCCGCGTGAGGCTATCAGCATTCGGAGCATACTGCGAGGCTGGCATTAGAGGGCTTCAGAGGCAGCCAGTGCGTGCACACATCTTGGGGGGGGCGGGGGTCCTGAAACGCGTGCCGGCGAGAGAGGCGCGGGACGGGAGCGGGAGCATCTGCGGAGAGCGGCGCGGGGCGGGAGCATCTGCGCGGGCGCCGGCGGAGGCAGGGGTCGGCGGCCACAGCGGGCGGCGGGGAGGGCGCGCGCCGGACCCACCTGAAGACGCGCAGCAGCAGGCAGGCGATGAGCAGCGCGGTGAAGGCGCACGCCACGATCACGGCCGCCTTCAGGGTGGGCAGCGCGCGCAGCAGGCCGGACAGGCGGGTGACCAGGGCGTCGCCGCTGCTGTTGGAGCTGCCGCCGCCGCCCGCCGCCGTCCGGGTGGCGTTGCCGGGGCCCGGGCCGGCCGGCGGGCGCTCGGGCTCGGGCTGCGGGGCCCGGCCCGCCTCGGCTCTGCGGGCGCGGGCGGCGGGCGCGGACAGGAGCGCGACCAGGAGCGCCAGCAGCAGCAGCGGCTGCGGCGCGGCGCGCATGGTGCGGCGGGGGCGGGCCGGGGCGCGCGGAGGGCCCGGCTCCCGCACCGGCGAGGCCTGCACCCGGCTCCGCGGCGGAGGCGGCTGCGCGGTGCTTGGCAGGAAGCGCGGCGCCCGGAAGAGCCCGCGCCGCCGCCGCCGCCACCAACACGTCGCACCGAGTCATTCGACGGGCCGCGGCCCCACGTGGGCGGGGCAGCCACGGAGCCCAGGTCCCGCCGCGCCTCGCCAGCGCCCCTTCCCTGCGACCGGCCCACGCGCGGTTCGCGGTTCCCGGTTCCCGGTTCCCGGGGCTCGGTCCTGCAGCCCCGCAGGAGACGCGCGGAGAACCCACTGAGGACAGAGGCCGCTGGGTCGCGGAGCCACCCCGCTGGTTGGACGGGGCGGGGGGGGGGGGGGGGGGACCTGGAGCCNCCCCCCCCGGGGGGGGGGGGGGGGGGGGGGGGGGGGGGGGGGACCTGGAGCCTCTAGAGGGACCGGGGTGCCGGGGTGCCCTGTGCTCGATTCCTTTGCAGCGCCCCGGCAGTGTCCCTCCTTTTCTCAAGAAGTTGCTCATCTCATGGCTCACTGTTTACAGGTACCTTGCCCCTCCGCTGGGAGCTGGGCTGTGGGACAGCAGCTGGGGATGGACAGTCTCCCGCTCAGGCCCCCCGCGGGGACTCGGTGACAAGCTGCGCTGGCGTGTGAACTACATCGAGCCGTGGGTCCTCTGCCCGTTTGCCATCAACCCCAGCCCAGGCCCGCGGTGGCTGCCCCGGTGCAGTAGGCTCCGCCCTTGCGTCTCAGCACTTGCCCCAACCCTAACCAAGCTCGACTATGGCTAAGTGGAGAAAGACAATCCTGGAGGTTCTAGTGGGAGGTCCCAAAGTGGGAACTGATGGGCCATGCAGAGGGCCACCCCCTTCACCCTCTGGCAGTGGTGGGTAAACAGGACACACAAGGACACGCGCAGGACACACAAGGACACGCGCAGGACACACAAGGACTCCCTGACCGCGAACAGGCCATCCCTGGTGCTGCAGAGACAGATCAACGTAGTGCTCGTATTCATTAGCTGTTGGTGTCTAACAATTAACCCAACACTTAGCAAGTGGGAACGACTCGTACGTTTTATCTCAGTGTCTGCACTGCAGCTTAGCTGAGTCCTCGGCTTCTGGCCTCCTACAAGGGTGCGAGAAAGAGCCGGCTGGGATGGGGGCTCACCCACAGGCTCTCCCCGGGAAGGGGCTGCTTCCAAGTCCAACCAGAGGTTGTTGGCCTCACTCGGCGTCTCAGACTGTTGGGCTGAGGACCTCAGGCCCCCGCTGACGAGGGGCCAGAGACCACCTGGCCGCAGGGACCTTCCCAGCGTCGCTCGTTGAAGCACGCACACCTAGAAGGGGGCGCAAGAGCCAGCGAGTGGGAAGAAGCACACGCGGGTGACACCAGCATCTGTTTTCTGTGGGAAAAGCAGGTCACTGGAGAAAAGGGGCTCACACAGTTGGCCTCAGGAAGCGGGGATGGCTGGGACCGTCTGAGGCGCTACCTGGGGCGAGGGATCTGGACAGATCACGAGTTAAGTCTCTTCTGACTCAAAGGCCGCTTTGTGGTATGTCAGTAATGTGGCTCAGGTGACGTGCCAGCGCCATCACCATGTGGATCCCTCGCCCCTGAGGCACACTGGGAGATCCAGCGTGCGCTTCAGCTGGCACCCCCAAGGCGATGACGCCCGGTAATCCCGTCCTGGCTCACTACCCCCCCCAAGCGCCCAGTCACAACGTGTGAGTGACCCTGTGTGTGGCAGGTAGCGCCTCAGACGATCCCAGCCATCCCCGCTTCCTGAGGCCAACTGTGTGAGCCCCTCTTCTCCAGCGACCTGCTTTTCCCACAGAAAACAGAGGCTTTATAAAGCCAGCGCCTGAAAGAACCGCGTCTGGCCCCGACCTGACAGCAGTGCCTCTGAAGGCATAACCCTCGGGGGTCATGGCTCACTCTTTCTTCTCCTTATTGCGAACTCCCGCATGGCAGCGTGGAGCGTCCCGACCTCTGGAGCCTCTCGGCCAGCGTGAGGGGGTCTGACTGCTGGCCTCTGGCCAGGGATTTCACCACTGAGTCCAAGTTTTCTCTAGTGGCTAAAATGAGGGCAATAATACTGCGCTTGCGCAGTTACAGCCGGCACCCGTGAGGGAGAAGAGACTGACGCCCTTCTTCTGGCACGCTTCAATGACACACGCCGACATGCGCTTGTCTGACTGTTCAGCACCGACTTAAGACCGAGAATGTAGAAAGCATAATGTGAGGGGTTTTTGTTTTTGTTTTTTGGTCAACTGAGCTTTAGAATCTTTCGTGCTTCTCGATTATAGTGCTTCCCAGAAGGACTTCCTTCTAAGTTGCCTGAACTAGCAGCCCTGAACTAGCATTCCTTAACCACTTCTGATTCAACCAGCATAAACAATGGTGTGTTCACCATGGACACTGGACACGGGCGACAGACACCAACTCTGACTGACCTCAGAGGAAGGGAGTTTATCCGAACGTGTTGGGTTGCTTCTAGAATGAACTTCACGTCAGAAGTTCAGAACGTTTGATCTGTGGACTCCTGGGTTCCCTGAGGTTCTTCCAGGAAACCTGTGAACTCAAAACTAATTCCAAAATAATAACAAGGTCGCACCTGACTTTTTCACTGAGTGAATGTGTGTGGTGATGGTGCCAGCACAACGTGGTGACGACGGCTGGTGTCTGCGTGAGTCAAATAAGCTAGACTCACAGCAACTGTGTTCTGCACGATGGTGCACTGTAGGAAAAGAGCCAATTTTACTTCAGAAGGTCCTTGATCTAGGGACATGGTTAAATCTCGAACAAAACATGTTTATATTCTACGAGGGCAAATGGGAAGTGCAACTAGATCATTTCTACACCCTCAAGCATGATCGCTGTCTCCAGAAAAACCACATGTGCAGTTGATAGAGTTGCAGACTGAACAAGCCGCTGTGTTCAGGAAGCAGCACTTTCATCCAACCGAAGTAGCACATCCTATAGGTTTCAGGTGTACACGCTTACACAGCAGCGTCGGGAGATAGCTACACACGCTCATCACCGAAACTGGGTCTGGTATCGCCGCTTCGCCATACGACCCACCCTTTACCCAGCTTACCCGCCCTGCCTCCCCTTTCCCACTGGTAACCACTGCCTGACCGTGTAGTGTGAGCTTTTGCTTTGTTCATTCGTTTTGTCTCTTTAGTGTCTGTGAAGTTGCATGGCGCCCGATTTTCTCCATCCGGCTTATTTCACTGAGCATAATAATCTTGAGGTCCATCCCTGGTGTGGCAAGTGGCAGCATTTCATTTTTTGATAGCTGAGCAGCATCCCACCATGTACAGACACAATGTGTGTGTGGGGGGGGGTACATCCAGTCACCTGCGGGTGGGTCTGGGTTGTTTCCACAGGCTGTCTTGTGAAAAATGCTGCAGTGAACCTGGGGGCGAACCCCATTTTTAATCCAAAAAAAAAAAAGTGCCTGACATGCTTCCTACCTGGTCTTTGACAGGAGTTTTCTCAAAAATGAGTAAGATGAGCCTGTCGCCTTCAAGTATAACAACTGACAGTAGCGCCGCTAATGATAGATTTCAAGCCTTCAAACAAGAATTTGAATTTTTAGAAAACTTGTCAATTAGGATGTTTTCTGTCATGAGCTGGACAGCTTCCCAATACAAGACTTTCCTGATGAGTTTAGTGGTGCTACTAAAAAGTGTGAGTTTTTAATAGTGTATAATGAAATATGTCAAATTTTGGAAGGTTTAAATAAATCTGCAAAGTATCTTTTTCCAGATGGCCATTGTTACAAAGGCATGCGTTGGTAGAAGTCATCCATTCCAAATGCAAGCTGGACCAGGGGAGTGATCAAACAGGGGACATGCATTCATTGTAGGGCTCCAGCTTACCACTGGATCTACCCGCTAAGAAATTACTACTTGTGGGGGCCTCCTTCCTGGCCTAGGGGTTAAGTCTTAGCGCTATCCACATGAGTTCGATCCCCGGCCAGGGAGCTGACCCGCTTGGCACAGCAGACCTTGCCTGTCTCCCCGCTGCTCCCCTCAGCAGTGTTTCTCAGCATATTCGCCTGTTCTGCTCCCCGCTCTGTCTCTGGTGAATCCTCTCAGCCACTGCACCTCTGGCATATAAACCAGTTCTTCTACATAAAAAATAAATAAATATATATTTAAAATATTGCAAATTTTGGTATGGTAGTGAAGAAAAAGGTCCCTGCTCTCTGAAAAGTCTCCTAAAAGTCTCCTTCCTTCTCCAGTGAGATAGCTGGGTGAGGCTGAATTCTCGCCATTTTCTTCAATCAAAACAACAAACCACAACAGATTGAACACAAAAGCAGATATGAGAACCCAGCCATTTTCTATTAAAGCCAGACATTCAAGAGATTTGCAAAATAATGTTAAAAAAGGCCACTCTGTTTTGATTTTTTGAGAAAACACTGCAACTTTTCATAACTATGTATTGCAGTTAACATGTTAATGTTTTATTTTTATTTTTAAAAGAATGAACTCACATTTTAGAAGTTTCTCTGTTTTAAATTTCTAATACAGTAAACAACCATAGATAATAACCCACACAAACAAAAGCAACTTGAGATTCTTCATCTTTCTTAAGACTGAAAGTCGAGGGCCTCCCTGGTGGCGCAATGGGTTAGGCAACACACTATGAAGCAAGCCGCAGTCACTGCAGCATGAGTTCGATCCCTGCTGCCGGCCGGGGAGGGGACCCACATGGCGCAGCAGACCTCTCCTGCCTCGCCCACTGCTCCCCTCAGCAGTGTACTTCCGTTGATATGCCTATTCTGCTCCCCACTCTGTCTCTGGTGAATCTTCTCACCTCCTGCGACGTTGGCCTGTACCCCAGTGCTTGTATGCATAAATAAATAAATCTTTAAAAAAAAAAAGACTGAAAGTTGAAAGACCATGAAAACAAACTGCTAAGCTTAGAGAATCAGGTTTGAGGGAAAAGAAGTAAATCAGAAAACTGCTGTAAGACACAGCAAGTCCAGATACAACAGACTGTCTGACTGTCCGTCTCCAGTTACCACCCTGCAGGGGAGGTCAAGGGCACCTGGGACTGGGCCAGCCTCAGGCCAAGGGTCAGGGCAGCGCCCTGAGGGTACAGGCAAGGGCAGGTTCTGCTCGGGAAGAGGAAGGAAGAAGTAGATGCTGCCGAGGCCGCAGTTCCCATCCCAACAGGCAGGAGACAGGGAACTGAGCCTGGCTGGACTCCTAGAACAGAGCCAGAACCAGAACCCAGAGAGGATCCAGTAGGGAGCTGCTGTGTGGCAGCAGCTTCCCCATCCCCGCTGCCTCCTCCGCCAGCACCCCGAAACTGCCCTTGACCCGCACCACTGGCCTGAGCTGGAGCATGAGTGCTAACTAAAGTCACGTGACCTCCCCGTCCCCGTGCATAGCCCAGCCCCCGGCCTCCGTGAGAGGGGCAGGGTCCGCCCCCACCAGGACTCACACCACAGGGGAGCCCACCCAAATGAGACAGACCTCTGGATGCCAAGCGACAAATGGCCACTTCGAACACAGGTGAAAACACTTCAGAAATGATTCAGCTCAAGCAAGGACAGATGCTAGATGGACAGAGAACAGAGAGGTGACTGGCACGTAGGCGATAGCAGATACAGATAGGCACGCCTTATGCACGCACACACCTACATGCACGCAGGCTCACGGGCATGAGACGAGAGCAGCTGCGGAGTCCCCACACGCCACTGCGCTGTGCAGCCTGCTGTGCCTCAGCTTCCTCACCCACTGCTCAACTGGAGACAGCCCGCGAGGCCCCTCCACACGGTGAAAGTCAGAGAACATTTAGAAGAGCAGGGTTGGCTTAAAGAAGAGCCTTCCAGAACCCCGCTCAAATCAGCTTTTCCACTGGTACACACCCCTGGCATACCAGTCAAGGTGTGCAACCATCCGGGTAGGCTATCGGTTCTGACTGTTTAAAAGAGAATCTTGGAGGAGGCTCCCTGGTGGCGCAAGGGCTTGAGTCTCAGCACTATGAAGCATCCACAGCCACGGTGGCACGAGTTCAATCCCCAGCCAGGAAGCTGACCCACAGGGGACAGCAGACCTCTCCTGTCTCCCTGCTGCTCCCCTCAGCAGTGGACTTCAATCCGCCTGTTCTGCTCCCCACTCTGCCTGTGGTGAATCCTCTCACCTCCCACCCCAGTTCTTATATGCATAAATAAATCTTTGAAAGTAAATAAAAGCATTTTAGAGCACTCGGCATCATTATCAACAGGTTTTTCGCAGCACCAGGGGAGGAGCGGGCAGCTCGAGCCCCCGCCCCGGGAGACGCCACCTCTTCACCCCGCCCTCCCAGCTCAGGTGCGCACACGCACACACACGTGCACTATGCTCCAGGCGTCCAGTCAGGCACGCTGGCCCTACACCCCCAGCGTGCTTGAAAGCCCGCTCAAGGCCCCGGGGACAGCCACTGAGGCCGTGGAGTAAATAGCCCCACTGATCCGCTTACCTCAAATCATGAAAGAGGCTCCTTTATACACTTCTTTCCACCATATTAAATAAGGGAGTCCATTTGTCTTCCTCAGGCCTTTGCACAATTTCCTCCCACCGGTGCAGGTTCCGCTGGGGTGACGGGGTGGTCAGGGGGAACCCCAGCTTCATGGTGTTGGTCAGCCAGTGGCCCAGGAGGGCCGAGAGCCGCGCAGAGCTGGCAGGGACGTTAAGGCGGCTCTCTCCACCCCTTTCCCGTCTTCATTTTCATTTTGCACACTCACATTTTTACTTTTATTCCAAGTTAAGTGGGAATCTAGCACGCCCAGAAGCCTCTGGCCGCAGGGAAGCGCGGCACAAGTGTTTCTCTCTGCCAGTGTCTGCGGCCCTCAGGACCCCGTGAGCTCCCTCTGGCTTGAGTCTGAGCGGTGAGACTCGGGCATGACTGTCCCTCAGCCCTGGCCCATGCTCTCCGCCTCGGCGCTCTCCCACGAGGTGCGGCACCCACAGGGAGAACGTCTTAGTTCAGAGAACGAACGAGAACACATGCAACCAGGCTGAGCAGCAGGCGGAGCGGCCCTGCAGAGGACCTGGCCTTGGGGCCTCCTGGCCAGCGGGCTCTCAGAGCCAGGCCTGTCAGGGACACAGAGCCAGGGCGGAGGAGGGAGCGGGTTGCCTCTCCTCGCCCTCCATGGGGCCTCTGCCCGCCCTCAGCCCTGGGCTCAGCCCTGATCCCCAGCACCAGGCACCGATGAGGGCTGACGTTTATGGCGCTTGTTCAGTGTCAGGTACTTCACACAGTTGTCTCAGCTCAGCGCAGGCCCGGGAGAAAATGCCATTATTACTTCCTTCCCAGAGGAAGAACCTGAGGCGTAGGGAGGCCACCAGAAGATGCCAGCAGTTGAGTTCACAAAGAGTCTTGAGGCCTTTTTCTAGTGTTTCCCAGAGAGAAGGAAGGGGAGAAGGACGAAAGAGGGGAGGCAAGGGGAGAGGAGAGGGAGAGAGAGAGAGAAAGGGAGGAAGGAAGACAGGGGAGGGGTGTAGGGTAAAGGTTGATCAGGTATTTCCACCCTCCCACCACTGATGATGGACACCTGTGGTGCTGCGAGCATTCCAGGGTGGGCATGCGCAAGTGGGCGCACCTGTGTTGGACACGGGCATAAATGGGCGGCGTCATGAGGACGCCACAACTGCGAGGACCAACAGACAGAACTGCAAGGACCAGACCGACCAACAGTACTGACAGGACGAGCAGTAGCAGTAGCAGCCGAGACGGTGAGATGCGCTGGGGGCTGGAGGCCTGCCAGCCTCCCGGCCCCCCGGCACCCATGCCTGCCATGTTCCTGGCCACCTCTACTAAATAAAGTATGAAAAGCCACCGAGGGCTCCAAGACTCTCCTTCCCTGACCCGTCTGCCCAGAACCATCCTGAACCCTGCCTCCTGTGACACCCCTTCCTGCCGCTACAAGGGGGCAGGAAGGAAAGAAGGGAGGGAGAGAGGGTAGAAGGGAAAAAGGAAGGAGAGAGGAAGAAAAGAGGACAGGAGAGAGAGGGGGGGGGCCTTGGCCACCCCCCGGAGACCTCGCTGGCTCCCTGTGGCCAGCGAGACCCAACCCCACCCACCGCAGCCTCTCTCTATGGTCTCTTCTGAGAAGTTGAGGGAGGACCAGCTGCAGCTCATTTTACTCCCCCCAAACGAGGGTTTTATATGATATTCATGTCTATTTTTATAAATAATTCTGCTTTTTCTGCACGAAAGTAAAACAGCCTGAAGCTAGAACATTTAAAAGGAGCGCTGGTGCCTTATTCATAAAATAATAATGTGCTGGTTTGCCAGACGATTTGTGAAAGTCCCAAAGCAAAAATACACCAAGTTCTCAGCCTATTTTTAGCCTGGAAACGGCCTCCCAGTATCTTTGTCAGTTCACACTTGATAAGGGCCATGCTTTCTCTGAAACCGGGCTTTCCCGAATCAGTTACGTTCGCACAGGGCCAGCTAAATGGTTACTCGGCAAATAAGTACTTTCATAGACTCCAAAGCCCACAGGACACAAACGCCTTTCTTAACACTGCAGAAATAAATGACCAACAAAAGGACGCTGGGGCCCCTGGTCCACCCCGGCCATGAGAGGTGGTGCCACATTGTCCACCTTAACAGGAGTCTTCTCCCCAGTACTGAGCTGCGAGATTCTTTTTGCAGAGAGTAAACCCAGGCTGGCCATGCTTAAAATCGACGGTCAGACAATAAGCTCAGAACCTCCTTGTGCTAGTTTGGCCCAGCAGCACATGCTGGTTTTTTTACAAGCTCTTTATTTCGTCAGCTATGATGATTTTAACACTAAGACAGCCTTTGTCAAATGACCTCCAGCAAGCTCCTTACATCAGTGGCCCAGGACAGGTGGCAACCAACCAGTTTGCCAGATAGAGGGATCTCCTGGACACAGGCATTTCAGGGCTCAGCCGGGAAGCCCCAGGCCAGCCAGGCCCCGTGGGCCTCCATGCCTGAGCAGAAGGAGCCTGGGGGCTGGGAGCAGGTGGGGGCGGGGGGAGGAATGCTGCCTCTGCCTTTTCACACATGTGGAATATGAACCATGGGCGTGTATTACCTGTCCACAAAAACGATTCAAAATGTGCTGCACTATTTACAATAGGTAAGATGTGGAAACAGCCCAACTGCCCAAAAGTAGATGACTAGATCAAGACAACGTGGTATATATACACAGTAGAATACTACACAGCAGTCAAAAATGTCATTTGCAGCAACATGGATGGAGCTAGAAGGGATCATACTCGGTGAAATAAGCCAGAGGGAAAAGCAAAGCATCGAATGATTTCACTGAGCTTGACTTTGCCACTTATTCACCACATGACCTTTTAACTCAACCAAAGTTTCAGTTTCCACATCTGCAACATGGGCATTGAAAACAGCAGCTGACCCAGGAGCTGGTTGTGAGGCGTCAATGTAAGGTGCTTACTGCGCCAGCCTGGGTGCAGAGCGAGGAACCCTGGACACTCGGCCGTGGCTCGGTGGCCGCCGTCACTCCCCACCGCAGGTCTCACTGTAACACCCTCCCACCGCTCTCTCCAGCGCCGGGCCCCCTCCCCTCCAGGGACCCCGCTGCTCTCATAATCAAACAGCTCTTCCGACGTGAAATCCAGCCTGATTCTCCCTTGCCGGAAACAATGAAGGTGAACTTCCTGCCTACCGCATCCGAGTTCCTTAGTAAGGTCCTAGCTTCATCTGCCCCGACCGCCCCTGTAAGGAGCGTGGAGAGGCTCGGGCTCTTTTTTGCATTGTGCTACCAGCCTCTGCAGCCACCACCTGCAGCTTCACTTCCCCCCAGGTCTGATTATCCACGTGACAGGACATAATGTGAAAAAGTGCTCGGAGTGTGAACACGGCCCCAGGACTAGGGGCGCCCGGCTGAGAAGCCAGCCATCACGGCAGAGGCGGGGCAGGCTGCGGAGACTGCAGGGAGAGGGGCTGGGAGGCACAGGTGCTGCTGCCTTGCCTGCCCCCCAGCCCGGTGGGCCACCTGTGTCCAGCCCCTGCTTCAGCATTAAAGGCATGGCAGACATACCCAAGGCTCCAAGATTCTCTTCTGTTTACCTGAATCAACAATGAACCTGCCCAGCCTGGGACTGCCCCCACAGCCCCAAATGCTGTCCCTGCCCTCCAAGCCCGGGTGTTCCCTGGTTCTTCTCTCAGAAATGCTCTTTCTCCCACCCCACTCCCACCTCCATGCTCTGCCGAGGAACTCTCTGACCCTGCAAGACTTTGTAAAGCTTTTCCTGGTCTCTCTTCACAACCCTCTAGCGCCCCATCTAACTGACCCCAGCGCACAAAGGACAGGGGGACACTGTCCCGCTCACTGAGGACTAAAGTGTCACCCAAATGTGGGACCTTTAGCGCTGAGACAGGAGAGTCCTCGGCCCACAGCCTGTGTCACCCGCAACTGCCTGGGGCACCGCCGTCAGCTAGCGATCTGACAGGGCGGGCGGCTGGGCGGCTGGCACGCTCCGGCTTCGCCTCACGTCCCCAAGAGCCAAGCAGGCGCGTCTGAATCCACACTCAGGAAGTGTCTGCCTGCGGCGCTTGTGGAGACACAATTAGCTGGGGCGGCACAAAAGCGAGAGGTCAGGGTTCAGCGTCACCCTGTCGGGCACCACCTCGGCCAAGCTGCCACCTTCGTCAGCACATTTGTTTGTTTGCCCCGAGAATTTAAGGCAAATGTCTTGGTCTCACTGAGTCTGTGTCCTCAGTTGTAAAGCGAGCATATACTCCTCATTTCGTAGAGATGCTGTAAAGATTAAACGCATGCAAAGTGGTGACCAGACCACCTGGCCACAACCAGCTCTCAGTAAGTGCTAGCCGCTACTACGATTTATCACGACTCAGAGTCAGCGCGGCGGTCGTTGGTGAAGGTTGGGCTCCTTCCCCTATTAAGTAAATGAATACAGGTGCCCTAAGGTAATTACCCCAGGGAGACGGTCCCCTTAAAACAGTGGTCGCCACCTCGGATGTGCATTAGAATCCCGCAGGGAACTTTTACCGAGAAGGACGCCCAGCCCCTGACCAATTAATTCAAGGCCCCAGCGGTGGAGTCAGGTCTCAGTGCCCAGAAAGGGCCCCCGGTGATTCTGATGGCACCTGGGTTGGAAGCCTCGGCCTTAGGGCACGGGGTAGCTGCTCTTTAACTCCCAATTGCTGCACAGGGTCCTTTTAAACTGTTCTCCCTAATGGGCTGTGGTCAGCAGCAAAGGCCTAGTTCCCTTTGCCCTCTCCCGTGGTCTTCAGGGCCAGAGCTGGGGCCTTCTCAGATGACCTGAGGGCGGCCAGCGTCCCTCTCCTCTGCACCCCTCCTGGACAGTCCCCTCCTTCCTCCCAGCCTCCCCCAGGCCCCAGCTGCCCCTTCCCTGCAGGCCTCCACTGCCTGATTCTCTCCGGAATTTAGGGGAGTGGAAGAGGCCACCTCATCCAAGTCTTCCCTAAGGAGACTAATAATCCATTTTTCTAGCCGGTGTTCCCCAAACTGGGGCCAGACACCCCGGGTCCACCATTCTGTGTGAGGCCTGTTCTGTTTGCTTCTTCGAGTTGCTGATCATCCACAACATGACGGTACCTCGTCTGCTGCCCTTGTGATGAAGCAGGAAATCGCTAGGTCTGCGGCCTGGAAGCCGCTTGCTGGAGTGGAAGCCCCGGGTGTGCCGCGCCCACGCAGCAGCTCTGGCTACCTTGACCCCTTGCCAACAACAAAGGAGCCCGTGATGGATGGGTGACAAGCTTCCGCATACAGACTGCATGAGACCTCACCACTCCTGCAATTCAGGGTCAGACTTTTGGGAGCCACCCCACTGGGCCCGCCTGTGAGATGGACAAATCTCCCTCCCCACCTCTGAGTGCCGCCTGACTTCTCTGGGGAAATGGCCGTAACATTTAGAAAAGTACTGCAAGGCCCGAGTGCCTGTCTGCTCTGTAACGTGAAGTCCGTGCACATAGTCACATAAACGTGAAGTCGTCCAAAGAGAGGGAATAGTGAGAAACTGAGACCTCGGGGGCACGAGGCAGTGGAGCAAAACCGACTGGACGTGACCAGCAAGTGGCCGTCACAGCCAAACCGGCTGCGGAGAGGGGAGATGCCCACCGTGCTATGTCGGGGTAACAGGCTGCAGCGGCTCCTTAGCTTCACGGCAGGGGCTTTCCTTTCCCTTCAAAGACAGTATCTACACAGACTCAATAAACTGAACCGTACCTTAAGTGATGTGAGCGGTCTGCAGATTTACCAAGTAACACCCCATTAAAATCAGCAGCTGGGCATCGCTTGCTGAGGAGCTCTGGGTCTAACAGTGTCCGACCGCCCCGCATCAGCCAACACGGCACTGGTCGCTCTGCCTTGCTCTGACAGAAGTCTTTGCCTTGCTGCTGTTCAAGCAGAAAGGCAGAAGCAGCTTCTGGACCGGGCCCCACGGCTCCAGCTCCCCAGCACTAAGCAGAGGTGATTCATCCTCCGTAGGCCTCGCGTGGACTGTCAGAACTACACTGCCGACTTCCACAGCGTGCCACGTACACATTACAGGGTTGGTTTTAACGGGTGTGTAAGACCTATGATCATAAACAGTCTGTACTTGGTTTTATTTTATACCTGATTAAAGCTGATTACACAACCCCGGTCAGAATCATCAGCCTCTGGTTATTTGGTTCCGGCTGATTTGGAGCCTGTTCTGGTGTTAGACCAGAGCCGGCCGGGCCCTGTCAGACCCGCGGTCCCGCTGCTGCCCCTGCTCGGCCAGAGCTTAGAGACCGGTGTTCAGCCCCATGCGGACACTGCCCCCGTGGACACGCCGTCGCTCCGCGCCTCAGATTCATGCTGAGTGGCGGCCCCCACAGCGGGCCTGCTGGTCTCCAGGAGTCCCCTGGGCCTGGACGGAGAGGAGATTCTGAGGGTTTAACCTCAGCCCACGACTTCCATTCTTCCAGACCACTGCTTCCTCGATCCCGGTGTGTGTAGCCACAGGATGCGCAGAGGGATGTGGGGTTTTCCTGGGGGTGGGGCTCACTCTGAGCTGAGGGGAGATGGGCCCCAGGTGGGCCCCTGCAGAGGAGGCAGCAGCGGGGCCTCTCGGGGTGGGGGCAAGAGGCTGTGCCTGTCCCATCACAGAGCAGCAGAAAAGAGCCCCGAGTTTTCTGCGCATCTGCTCCAGCAGTAATGAACAAACGCCATGTCTATCACTGTCGCAGGCCGAACGACTGATGGCTTCAGCCCCTCCATCTGCACGCTCGTTTGCCCACGTGAAACTCGCCAGTGGTGCCGACCGAGGCTGAGGCGGACACTGGGCCGGGAGAGGAGTGTTTACAGTCTCCTCCCCCCGGTCAGCTGGGGTTGGCCGGGCTGGTGAGCTTGTATCCAGCAAGATCCCGCCGAGTCCATCTTTTACTTCGAGGCGCCTATTTCTATGCTATGTGAAGAGTCTGGTTTCTTCTCTTCCATGCCTTCTTCCTCTCCCTCGCTCCCTCATCACCTTGGCCAGCAGCTTCGTTCTGTGTTCAGCAGCACAAGCTCGAGTGTGTCTAGCCCTTCGTGGTGAAAGCCTGGGCCAGCTTCTTCCCCCAGCTGGTGAGCCCTCCTCGTAGAGATGTGGCACTCACAGTCACAGTTCCAGCACACGGTGGGCGCCCAGAGCACAGCGTGGTTTGGTCAAAGCCCCAAGAAAGGCACTGCTTACCCACCTCCTGCAGCCCAGGCCACGGTCGCAGGGAGTGCTCTCATGGAAATAGACGGGAGGTCAACGTAGAGATGGTAGTTACTGAGTCCAGATGGATGTCAGGCATTCAGTCACCACCAACTCTAAAGCCTGTTCACTGCAATATTACCACCAGGACCTTCCCGGTAGTGCAGGGCTTAGTCTCATCACTATCAAGGCATTGCCAGCCACTGCAGCACGAGTTCAATCCCCGGCCAGGGGGCTGACCCACATGGCGCAGCAGACCTCTCCTGCCTCCCTGCTGCTCCCCTCAGCAGTGTATTTCAGTCGATCTGCCTATTCTGCTCCCCACTCTGTCTTTGGTAAATCTTCTCACTACCCCCCCACACACACACACCTCTGGCCTACACCCCAGTTCTTGTATGCCTAAATAAAAATAAATCTTTAAAATAAATAAATCTTTAAAAAAAGAAAGTGAAATAGTAGCCACTGGTAACCGGAGAAAACTGACAACAGCAGCTGCATCAGTCACCCCGAACTCTCGCTCTGACATCACAACGTGCGTATGAGCAGACGATTAGCAGCGCAGCTTACAACACGTTCTCGTGATCTGGTGGTGGTGCTACAGATGCCCTGGGATAAGCTGCATTTCATATGTGCTAAGTTGGTGGGAAATGATTTTAAAAAGAGGGGTGAGAGGCAGTGCCAGTGAGGATTTTTTATTTAACCCAAATATTTTGGTGAGAACAACACAATTACCTGTTACGTATCATCTATAGTTTTACGCTACATACTAGATCAGTGTTTAAAGTATTCTAAGTAATGTAAATGCATTAATAAATTCTAAGTTTTACTCAATCCTTTTTTAAAAGGGGTACAAGTCACAGGCATTTTTATTAATTAGATTTTTTAGCTAAGAGAAGGGAACAGCTGCTCTAATTGCTGATACACACAGTCCTGGGGAGCTGGTCTCTCCCCCTCAAAATGCACAGTGAACTGCAGACAAGTAGATCAACAACCATTATAAATATCCGGGGGTGTGACTTCATGGTTCTGATTTTCAGGAAATTGCTAAGTTGTTTTTTGATTGTATTGTATTTGTTTGTATCACAACAGTAATAAAAACATCCTCTGGAACTGGTTCTTTGGTGCTACAGAGGCTGGGTGGCGGCTGATGGCTAGGATTTTAGATAACACTTGCATAACCTGGACAGATGTTCTCTCCTTGCAGCTGGGTGATGTTGCCCCTTCATGACATCAGGCTGAAGAAGGAGAAGCCCTACTCACTCCGATGGGCACCCCCACGGCTGTGGAGCTGGAGCTGCACCTCCACCCACCCGCTCACCCACCACTTCCCCTGCCCCCTAACCCCGCTCTCCTCCTCTGGGGCTCCACACTGGGATCCTCAGCCAGAGAGCGCTCGGTGTATCAGCTGCTGCGGCGTTTACAGGGCGACTGTGCAATTACCCTGTGGAAGCTACCTTCCACAGAGCGACTGCTCCCCGATCCACCACCAGGTCTCAAGCGTGCATTAAGCACCTGCTAGGTACCTACCTCAGTGAAAGCACAGCCGTGTCCTCCATTCCTCATGATCTCGAGAGGGCTTGGAGCAGCAACAAACTCACAAAGAGCATTTTGAGAGCGCGCCTGATGGCAGTCTGTGCTGCAAGCCCAGCCCGACCACTTCCGCTGTGGCCCCGGCTTCTGGACCGCTCTGCGCCTTGGTTTCCGAACCTGCGAAATAACAGCACTGCCTCGGAAGGCCACTGCGGGAACTAAATGAGATCACGCGGGAGATGCGGTATCAATTGCAAATTGTCCTTAGCCACAAACAATACACAAGGTGTGTGTTCTTGTCACACAAAGAAATACCTGGAAGTGGGTGAGAGCCGGCACTGGCCCGGCTGCTCAAAGGTCCTGGGACTGAGGTTTCCGGCTTCCCATCCTCACCACGGCAGGGTGGCCATGACTTACGATAACATGGAGGGAACTGGAAGGACGATGCTAAGTGAAATAAAATAGAAGGAGAAAGACAAACACCAGATGGTGTCACTTACATGTGGATACAGAGAAATCAAACAAAGGGTCAGACAAAGCAAGCCAATAACCAGCCCTTGACATCAAACTGCAAAGGGAGGCAACCGGAAGGGGGGGGGGCAGGCGGGAGGGGAGAGGGAGGGCCCGTGGAGCATGGTAGAGGTTATGGGGGCGCCGGTGGTGGGTGCTGTACGAACAGTGAGTAAACACACAGTGGCAGAGGTCTGCACTATAACCCCTGAAACAGAACAGTGATGTAAACCAACTTTACCTCAATAAACATAAGGGGGGTAGGAGGGTTCACACAAGAAATATTCCATCTCCACTATTCCTTCATGCCCAGAATAAAGATTCCCAGTAATTCCTCCTTTCCAGACATCCTTTTCGGACGCCTTTCCTCTCTCCCAGGTGCTGTCTCCCAGGAGCCGTGAGGATCAGGCTCAGCCACCCCTTCCTCCAGCAGGGACCCAGGGCGGAGGGAGGCTGATTCCGCCCAATAACACCCCACCCACAGACGTCCGCCTTTGTTCTGATCTGCCGCTCACCTGTCCTAACCAGTTGTTACTTTCAATATATCAATAGTTTTATATTTTGAAGGGGAAAAAAATTCCTGGCAGGAAATAGGAGGACAGGGCCAAAGCAGGGCAGGCGACGCCCCTCACAGTCCAGTCACCCCTAAACACCTAGCAAGAAGCCCCCAGGTCTCCTTCTCAGCCGCCCCCGGGGCTGTGCCTTCGCCTGACTGTCACAGCTGCCAAAGCACAGCGATGACTCCGCCTTGCTGAACTTAACAGACAAGTTCCCCCTCTCGCCTCTAGCAGGCGGTGCACCCCTTCTTGAAATGTGCTCCCTGCGGGACCCCAGTGGCTCCTTGCCCTCCGCTTCTCTGCCTGCCTCTCTGGCAGCAACCCTGGTCACAAAGCACTGTTGTTCTCAAGGCTGGGCCAGACCCTCCTCCCTGCTCAACGGGAGGAGGGTCTGCTCAGCCACCCCCAAAGCTGAATTTCCACCTGCAGGCTGACGTATGTGCACCCCTCCGCAGCGCAGGCCACGCGGGGGAGCGCGTCTCTGGGCGGTCATCTTGGCCTCTGCCATCGGAAACCGACTCGCGTGGGGCGGGGGCTCCCACACAGTGCCGGCGGCTGGACGGGCACAGGCAACCGGATATGGGTGAGAGTACAGTGCTCCTCGCACCCAGGCGGTGACCCCCAACATCATCTCCCACCCATCAGGACGAGGGCGTTTAGAAGAAGAGTTGGTTCGAGTCCGAAGCCAGAACGCACACGCCAGGACTATCTTATCCCAACAGGCAGCAAGGAAGCTACCAGAGACTAACAGGGGGTCAAATGACTCAGAAAAACAACTCACACACAAATTGTGCCCAAAGGGGGACAATTTGAGCATCAGTATCTAATAACTGCCAACAATCGAAATAACCTACTTCAATTCATGAGTTTACCCTCTTGATTTCAAAATCTTACATATCCTTAGAAAAAGTAACTTAACTTTTTTAAAGATTTATTTATTTATGTATGTAAGAGCTGGGTTACAGGCCAGAGATGGGGGGGGGGGGTGAGAGGATCCACCAGAGACAGATGGTGAGCAGAACAGATGGATCTACTGAAATACACTGCTGAGGGGAGCAGCGGGCGAGGCAGGAGAGGTCTGCTGCGCCATGTGGGTCCCCTCTCGGGCCAGCAGCAGGGATCAAACTCGTGCTGCAGTGGCTGTGGTTTGCCTCATAGTGCGTTGCTTAACCCACTGCGCCACCAGGGAGACCCAAAAAGTACCTTATTTTAGAACTGATAAATAAGGGGAGAGAACCAAGCATCTTTCCTTTCCTCTACAAATGGTCTGTCCAGATACAGTTTCTCTTTATAGAAGTCCTTCAGCTAATAAACAAAGACCAAGTGGTGAAGAAGATGCTCATCCTCCCTAGCCCTAGTGGATTCAAGGGCAGGACCAATAGCACTGCCGAGGCCACGAGACACAACCCACTACGCACCTCTGCGCAGGGTCCCAGGAAGGGCTTCTTGCCCCAAAGTAACATGGTCGAGTTTCCAGACCTCACTGCCAATGGTACTAGGGCACCACTTCCACGACACTGGAGGAAATGCACAGGGCGGAAGAACCCGTTACGTATAAACCACAGGGCTGCAGTCAGCACATCCAGACTGTGGATACTCCATGAAGAGCGTGATAAATGTAACAGGTACATTTTTAGGGGCCTCCCTGGTGGCGCTAAAACAGGGGGCAGAAGAGGCTCTGACTGAGACAGGGGCAGAGGACGGTCTGAGGCCAGAGAGCCCCCAAAAGCCCCTAAAGGCCAAAAGGCACAAACCAGAATCAAGGGCTATAGCAACAGAGGCTATAGCCTATCAAAGGACAGTGCCCAATACAAGTCACTGTCTGTGGGTTCTCACCCACACGCACAATTGCAAGGGACCTCAGGCTACAGGAACAACAACCCTGGGGCTCATTTATAAATGGGGGAAACAAAAGCGCTTATGTATCCACAAGGGGCTGGCTGCTTCATCCGGACAGCATCAGTGTTGGCAGTCATCGGTCCCCAGTTCTAGGCAGCACCATTACGGGCCTGCAGAGGCGGTGTTACAGTGTTACAGCTCTTTGAGTCGTTGGTTTATACCACCAACAAACAGCTCTTTGAGACACAAGGCCCAGGGCCTTTGGTGCTCCTTCCAGTCAGTGTCACAGCCAGGACCGAGTCCCAGTCCCTACAAAGTCCTTCAGTCTCTCTCTCCTCCTCAGAGGGCAGATGCTGGAGGCTTCCCTCCTTTCTTTGAAGGCTGGAACCGTCTTCTCCTCTTCCTCTGCAGGAGCTCTTCCTCCTCTGCTGCTTCTCTGGACCTCTTCTTCCTCTGGGCTGCTGCTTCTCCATTTGCTCCTCCAGGCACTCCGAATCCCAATATCTGAATCCCAATTCCAATTCCAATGCTCCCTTTGACCCTGCCTTATATTCACTTTCAAGTCTGATTGGTCCATTTTCCAATCCTGCACCTGGTTGGTCCATTTTGGCCTGTTCCAGAATTCAGGAAGTGTAATTTACAAGAGGGGCTCTGCTATCATTGATTTGTGGTGAGAGGCGAAGTCCTGGCATCAATCAACCCACAGCTCACACCCGATTGGTCCATTCCACGATCCAGGCAGCACACTGCTACATAAAAGGTTTCTGAAGAAGGACTGCCATGCTAACTTGCAGGGGAACCAGAGACCACTCCTCCTGCTGGCTGCAGCCCAGTAACAGCGCAAGGCATTAAGCACCACAGTATGAAGCTATCAGCAGCCACTGCAGTACGAGTTGGACCCTCCACCAGGGAGCTGACCCACAAGGTACAGCAGACCTCTCCTGTCTCCTGCTGCTCCCCTCAGCAGTGCATTTCAGTCAGTCTGCCTGTTCTGGTCCCCACTCTGTCTCTGGTGAATCCTCTCACCCCCACCCACACCTCTGGCCTGTACCCCAGTTCCTGTATGCATAAATAAATCTTTAAAATTTTAAATAAAATAAATACATTTTTAGGAAAGGAGAGCAGACCTACAATCAAAAGAGACTTACAAGACATATCAATCATACATATAAATCCTAATTATATCTCGATTCAAACAATTAAAAAAATATGAGACAACTGGGGCAGTTTTGAGTACTGATTGAATAGCTGTGATATTAAGTGATTGTTTCCAGCTTTTAGGTATGAGCATATAAAAATGATCTATCTTAGCGATTGTATTCATACTCAACAGGTTCATACTCAACAGGTTCATACTCAACTCTTTACTGATGAAACGGTATGATGCTGGGGAGGGCTTCCAAGTAATCTGTGAAGAATGGGAGTGGGTCAGGGTAGAAATGAAATAAAATTGATCTCGGTCAACATTTGGATTTGAATGATGGATGCATCAGTCTATGACACTGTTCTACTTTTGAAAGTGTTTTCAATGTTTGTATCATAAAAAGTTTTCTAAATAGTGGCAAATGAAAAAGAGGATATCTACCGCACTGTTTGTGTAAACTTAAAGTATAAGCACAAAAACGCACAAATTAAAAGACATACATCAAGCATGTTAGAATGGTTGCTTTAGGAAGATTGAGGAATAGATATAGAAAAGAAAAGAAAAATATGTAGAATAAGAAGGAAGCTTGCACGACCACCAGCAAGATGCTCTTCACCCAACCCTCTGCATCTGAAACTGAAAACTTCACAGTTGTAAGAGTTAAATGAGCGATGTGTGAATACTGCTCCTCATATACCACAAGTCCTTAATAAATGTTCGTTCTCCATGCACTCCACTTCCTAGCATATCCTACCCTGCTAGGGAATAAAAGTGACCTGTCAAGTTCATTCGCTTTACGGTGTTCACATGTCCAACAACTCAGCAGAGGCTGCCCAAAGAGGCAATACATCAACGAACTGCGAACAAGTAAGCTTTGTGCACCCGGGAGAAGGTCCCATTTCTTTAGTGCCAAGAGCCAACAGTGGCCGTTGTGAGGGTGACCCCTGGGAGGCTCTGCCCACCAGCCCACACCTCTCAGGATGGCATCTGGGTTTGATTCCATCTCCTTTCTTCCAACTTGGACAGCTCGACAATGGAACACAGCACCTACTAGCTCGCCCCGGAAAGCAAGCACTTGAGGTTGCATCTCGATCTTCGCTGACCGTCACATGAAACGCCTATGTTCTTAACTCTGCTCTCCCACCAGCTGGAAGGATTTCTGTTTCCCAGCCCACCAGGGCCATGACCAGACCCCAACCTCTACGCCCTCCCCCCTCCCTGCCTCTGTGGCCATGGCTGCCACCTTCTTCGCAAGCACTAGATGAACTCTGAATTCAAAATTACATCGGGGTGACTGGGTCACTGGAATCATTGAGAGGTGGCCAGTGACTCACCCCATAAATGTGAGGTCCAGCAGCTGCCTTGGAGTCAGTGGCGCCTGACAGCTGTTTTGAGGTTGAAGCTGAAAAGCAACTGGAATCCCGCCAGTCTTTTATCACAGAGACGCCTCTGGTCCTTCTCATCGGGGCCGCTAGGATGAAATGCAATCAGTGGTGTTCCTGGCTGCAGTTTGGCCCCAAAAGGTCAAAGGCAAGGTCAGTTGGAAGAAAGGGCCGGGCATTCCGCCACCAGTGTTCACATCTCCAGCATATTCAGTGTCCATCGCCATGTCAGAAGGTGCCGAGAGCACACCCCTCACTCTAACACCTCCGCGTCCAGACTGTCATAATGGAAACTGCACAGCACACCGAAGTGACCAGATCACTGGGTGGCACCTCTCTGCGCGGGGTAACTTCCCCCACCTCTTTTGGTAGACCTGAACTCTCCATGCGCCCAGATGCCGCTGCGACGCAAACCCTTCCCTGGTGGCGTATCGAGGCTCTCACTTGTCTGGCCGGCACCTCCACGGGGCAGCCTGGACTCAAGAGGACCTGCTGCCCTCTGGACCTCAGGCCAGGCATCAGGCCTCTCTCCCCCTATTTCTTGGGCGTTCAAGAGGCTTCTGGGGGCACTGCCACACTGGAGCAAGAGTGGGGGAGGTTCTCTCCCTAGATCCTTGCTTCTTGGACCCGGTGTTGTTCTGAGCAGAGGCCCCTGTGTGTGTTACCACAGTGAGGTCAGAAGCGCCAACAGGAGCGAGAAGCTGGCAGAATCATCCAGGATCGAGGTACACCTTGCCTTCTCCCGGCAGACACGTCCCAATCACTAAGCCCCCTCTAGCAAGGTGGGATTAGACTCTGCCACGTCTGGACCACTCAGCCGCATTCGCATCGCTGCGAACAATGTCAGACTCCGTGGCTCAGAGGGCTAATATCTGTCACAAACTCTTCCCAGATTCATTCTTCTCTCCCCTCGTCCCCAGCCTTCTGAGCAAGCAAATGAAGGCTTTCAGCTCTAAGTGATTGAGTTACCAAAGCCAACTAGCCAGAAAAGGTAGACACAAACAAAATGAAAGCTAAAAATTTGAATTTAGCTAAAGGGATTGTACAGCAAGGAATAGCTTTTCAATCTGAGAAAGCCAAAGACATCTCCCTAAGAAAATTAGGCGTTGTTAATGCATCCGGGGCTTCCCCGCTGAGAGAGCTCAGACCTGGACAGGGCATTGTCTGGAGAGGCTGTGAGTGCTGAGAAAATTCAGGACAAACTGACAGGATGCATGACATAACCCTCGGCACTGGCTACCTCTGTGTCCACCATCTTCTTGGAGCTTCCACAATGAAGCACAGCCCAAGGAGAAGGACCTCATTTTAAAAGCCCACTCCTCAGCACGGCCACCAGAACCATCACATCTCTCTGACCTCACTGGGGACACGCTGGGAATACGCAGTGTGGCTTGCACCTGCTTGCACTGTAGAGGTGAACCACTGATCCTGGAAGGGTTGAAACCAGACCCTCTCCAGGGGCCTGAGAAACTAGAGCTGATCGATAGCTCTTGAGGTCCCCACTGCTAAGACAAATATGGAACCTAAGCCCTGCCCCCTTGCATGTGACTTCTACTTGGGATTCCAGGCTCCAGAAGAGAGAGCCTGACCCAGCCTGGTTCATATGCTCATCCCCTGTCCAGGACTGGGCAAGGCATTTTGATTGACAGCCCCAAGAAGTGAGTGTACCCAGGCATAAAGGGAAGTTCCCCAGGAAATCTAGGCACCCCAGATCCATGCCCACTTTGCCAAATCTCACCACACTGGGAGCCATGGGCTTGGACTGGGGGGCTCAGTGCTGGAGGGAAGAGCTAAGTCACAAAGAGGATCCAAGAGGAAAGTTTCAGTCATGAGGAGGCGGTGCTTCCACTCTGTCTGTTCACTCCCAGCCTCTGCCTCTTTGCAGCTACCAAGTCACTCCATGTCTCTTACTCTGCCCCCTCCTCCAAACACATGGGCAAGCTGCCTGCATCTGTCATAGTTACCTACTTCAGAATCGCTGTTTCTTTAGGTGCCCATTAAAACTGTTTCATGTAGAACAAGTATTTGTAAACCATCACCTTTCCCCCTGGACTCCTGAACCTCCTTTGCCTTCCAGAGGAAAATCTAAGGGGGAGGGGTATGGGGGGGAGCAAATGGAGGGGGAAGGAAATAAATATTCGTAGTAAAAACCAGATGGAATCTACTGTATCCTTAGAAGAATGTCCTCCCTTTGACGGAGTCTGATTTATGAGTCTGCGACCCTCCCGCTGGACATCTGCAAGAAAAGTTTGTCAAACGGACAATCAATTAAGAAGAGCACTATGTTAAAAGTGCATTTATTACTTATTAATGACCTTGCGTGATGGAGCTGCTTCTGTTTTATTGGTGTTCTTCCAGTGACCCACTGTAAATTGACCACTTCATCATTCATACTTGCAACCATCTACCCAGACATTCACTGGAAACTGCCCCAGGCCTGTGGCCAGCACAGGGCGAAAACCCCTCAACAGCCTCTCTTCTTGGTCGCTGGTCAGTGTGTCCCGACTCAGCCCACACTGCCCACTTGACCCCTCCTCCCGTGATCAGGAGCCGGTCCCGCCACAGCTGACCTTGTCCTGTCTCACCTGCGGGCCACTGACTCCTTCTCGCGCCTGCTCTGCCCTCCCCCACCCGAGTCCTCCCAGGTGCGTTCATCCACCTGTCTACCCTGAAGTCCCGCAGCGATCTATGCAAATACGCTTTTCTTTAAAATCACTCAGGGTCCATCAGCCGCATGCCGCAGGCTGGCGGGTGGGGGGGAGGGGGGGGACGGGGGGGAACACGCGAGGCTGGCAGGCTGCCCAGCCCCCGCCAGTCTTCGTGCGCCTTCTTTTCTCCCTCTCCTGGTCTCGCCGCTTGTCTTCTGCGTAGCCATCCTCCCGCGGCCGTCCCTGTATGCCGGGCCTCGAGGCTCCCGCGTGCACACACACCCGCGTGCACTCACACCCGCGCACAGCCATGTGCACACACACCCGCGTGCACTCACACCCGCGCACACCCGCGTGCACTCACACCCGCGCACACCCGCGCTCCCGACGCCCGCAGCCAGGCTCGTTGTCCGCGCCCACGCTCCCGCGCCTGCCACACCAGCACCGCCAAGGCCGCAGGGGCTGCGGGTGCGAGAGGCCCGCTGACTGGCCCACCCGACAGTCGGCAGCTAGAGCCACACGGACGCTGAACAGTCCGCTTGGCCCCAGACCCGATCCCGAGACAAGGTGGGAGGGGTCCACACTTGGCTGCGACTTCGTGGACAGACACGGCAAAGTGTGGGGGCTCAGCCACCCAGCCCGCGCCAGGCCGGCGGCGGGACCATGCCGCAGGGGCCGCCGGCGGAAATCCAAGCTCCGGTACCGGAGGAAACGCGTCCTTCGTGTCGGAACTGCCTGGACTGGCCAGCGAGGGTCAGTCTCTTTGCCCTAACCTGCTTTTCTGCCAATGAAACTTAACTCCTTCGTTCTCGGCCCTGCCCCCAAACCTGTGGGCCCCACTGCCTCTGCTGACCGTGGAGGCGCGGGGCGTTTGGGCCCGTCCTCGCGGCCCGCTGACGCGCAGGCACAGCCGACGCCCCGCGAGACCCGGCGGCACCACGGTCCACGCTGCGCCGCTGCCGCTGGGCGAGACCGCGGGCGCTCGGGCCCTGCCGCAGAGCGGGCGGACGCTACTTCTCTGGGTTTGGCTTCGGGCTTGTCGTCGCCAGCACGCTGGAGGCGCTCATCTCTCTGCGGCACAGCCGGGCCAGCCCGTCACGGGCGTGAGAGCTGCACTTGACAACAAGCTGGCGCTGGAGGTACCCTGGGAACTCGGCCGGCCCCTGCAGGCTCCCGGCACCCAAACCTGGCGTGAGGGGATGGGGGTCTGCTCCCCACCAGGCCGCAGCCCAAACCGGGAAACCGAAACCAGCGCGCTCACGAGGCGCGTTCTCCTGAGCGACAGGGGCCTCCAAGCCGTGAGCTTGGGTCGCAGCTGGCTGCGCCCTCGGGAAAACCCGGCGCGCCCGTTAAATCGGCTCTGCTGTAGAGTCACACCCAGCTTGCCTAACACCTTCTTGCTGATGAGTAAACCTGCAGCGTCCCTGGCCGGCGGGCTGGAGCCAGGGGGATCGCGGGGAGTCCGCCGGGCGCCTGCTCCGCCCTGACCAGCGGACCGCAGAGTCAGCGCTCTGGCTCCACAGCGACTTGCGGGCCCTGGGAAGTCAGGCTCTGCCTGCCCGCCCTACTCACAGCCCAGGAGAGAGCTGTGGGACGAACAACGTGGGCGCACTCTGGGAAGATGAAAGCACCCTTCAGCTGTGAGAAGGCCGCGGCTGTCACGGAGAAGAAGAGACAGAGAATCCGCTGGAGTCCACGTGCAGTTTCTCTCCAACTCAGCTCAGCTGCTCTAGATCAGGTAGAGGCAGAAGACAGCTGTGCCCTCCCTGGTGGCCCAAGGAGTTAAATCTCAGCACTATGATGCATCGCAGCCACTGCAGCACGTGTGCAATGCCCGGCCAGGGAGCTGACCCACAGGGCGCAGCAGACCTCTGATGCCTCCCTGCTGCTCCCCTCAGCAGTGCGCTTCAGTAGATCCGCCTGTTCTGCTCCTCGCTCTTCTCTGGTGAATCCTCTCACACACACACCCTGCATCTCTGGCCTGTACCCCAGTTCTTGGATGCATAAATAAACAAATCTTAAAAAGAAATAGACAGCTGGGGCCTGACTCAGGTCTGAGCCCAGGACTGAGTGATGGAAACCGAGAAGAGGAAGAAGACTGGAGACTGACAAAGAGATGACGCAGCACATCCTACAGGAAGCATTACTTGCTGGCCAGAGATTTACACCAGTGGCTAAGGGTCTTCCACGCCGAGAGGGCACAGAACTCCTACAATACTGTAACGCACGTACACAATGCTGTCTATTCTACACCACGTACTACATATTGCATCCCACAGCATGCTGTCATCATATGCAGCATTGAGAGACCTGGGCCACGTATGCTATGTATATTTTCGGGTAGAGCCCATATCATATATCATCGTGCACTGCTGTGCAGTGGGGACATGTATTCTGGGGGTCTCCTCGTTGTGCAAGCGTCATAACCTAGTCAGACACAGACGGATCACCGGCCACACACCTGCAGGCCACAGGGCCGCCACTGAAGGGCTGCTCGTCCTTGACCGAAGTGTCACTGTGTGATGCGTGCCTGTGGTCAGGGGCTCCAGATTTCCCAGGCTGTTACTGAAACTCCCGCATGTCTGAGTGCTGGCTTAAAAAAAAAAAAAAGAAAAAAGCATGTGGGACAAACAAACCCCAGCAGCCATAGAGCCCCATGTGCCCGTGTGGACCTCATCCATCCCCTCCAGAAGCCCCTGTGGAGACACCGCCAGCAGGGTGTGTGCATTTGTTTCACTCTGTCTTGTTTCCCAATCTGAAAAGCTGGCAGGTCACGTTCTGAAATATTTTTTTCTCTCATGATCCCTGGGCAGAGGGACTTCAAGGTAAAGGGGAACAGTCACCTTCAGATGTTTGTTCGGCTCGTTCTCCCTCCTGCCCTCAGGGCCCCGCAGATCAGCAGCTAAATCCTGAGATTTGGAGAGCATGGATTTCTTCTCCCGCCTCAGGCTGCGGCCTTATCCTGTCTTGGGCATGGAAGCACAGTGGCGTTTTGTTGACTACTGTTTCCCTGTGACTGCGCCATGGGGGAGGGAGACACTGAGGTTTCATTTTACCCGATAAGATGTTATCCTGTGTTAGGAAACAGGATGAAAAGCAAAGGTGCCAGGAGAGTTCCAGACAAAAGCAGTCGGCTTCAGCCGCGCAGCCTGGCCCCTGCGCTGGGCTCTGCTGCCCAAGGCGGCAGGCGCCTTCTCAAGGAGACGCTTCACACAGGCTCAGGGCACCCATGAAGGGCCCCTGGCCCTAATGAACCATCCCCCACCAGCACCTACCTCCCAGCAGCAAGAGAAAGTTCCAGCATCCCTGAAGCGCCTGCGCTGCCACCAAGCACGAGGTGATGGGGCAGCCTCGAGCCCCACCCTACGGAGAGGGGCGCACCCTCAGCACCACAGGGCTGAAGCGCTGGGGCGGGGAGTGACGTGCCCAGAGAGGGGACAGAAGAAATGGTTCTCGGCCCCGCTGCCTCCACCCCCATCTGCCCCACTTCCTGCAGAACCAAGTGCTTCAGGCCCCACCGCCCACTTCCTTCGCGCTTCCCATCAAGGCCACCCGAGGCACAGTTCTCAGCGTCGATAATCAGCAGGCTTGTGGCAGAGGCTCTTCTCACACAGAGAGCCGAGGCTCCCCAGGCACCTGCATCCTCCCAGCCACGTTAGACTTCACCTCCCCCCTCCCACAGACAGGGGGCCGTGGGAGCAGCTGCACTTGGGAGCAGGGGAAGGGGTTCGGGGCTGGGGGCTCAGGGACCGTGTGAAGAGTCAGGTGTTGAGGGAGAAAAAGAGACCCCACAACCCTCCCCTGGCCTCTGGGGGCCAACTGTGTCCTAAATTAGGGAGCCTTTGTTCCTGAGGTTCGTCTTGGGGAGGGGGAGAGGGGAAGGGATGGGGAGGAAAAGAGACCATTCACAGAATGAGCCAGGAAAGACCTGAAAAGAGAAACAAGCAAAGAACTCCAGAGCCCTGTCGGCTAACGATGCCCCCAAATTCTGAAACCGGTTTGGCAGAACCCTGCAGGTGAGTATTTACACTGGAAAAGCCCCAGTCATGGCAAATGAGCTCTACCTCTCGTTCACAGGACGCCAGGCACGGTGGCGGTGCTTGGCAGCAGTGAGCTCCGTCTCCTCACGGCAGTCCTGCGTGGTAGGCACTTCCAAGCCCCACTTCGCTAAGGAGGAAACTGGAGCGCAAAGAGGTTAAGTGAGCTGCCAGGGGTCACGGAGCTAAGGAGCTAACGTTCAGCAGAGCTGGGACTTAAACTCCACTGCAGGAACTCTCGCGCAGGGCTGCCTCTTGCACTTTGTTACTACAGATAATAATATTTGTTCTCAGGAACAAAGCATCATCTTTATTTCAAAAAATAATTTTGTCTAGTACTCTCCCAGTGCAGGCACCAGGGACAGAGTGGGGAGCAGGTGACATGGGGCCCTGCCCCCAAGGGGTTCTCATGGAGCAACAGAGGGATCTCGTCAACTGCTCCTAAAATTAAACATGTAAGATCCACTTGCAGGAAAAGCATAACAAGTAGGATTTTCCTCATTTTGCAGATGAGGAAACTGGGGTTGTGGAGTAGAATGTGATATAACAAAAAGAACACGTCTAGCTTGAGCCTCTGCTGGCTGCTTGGTGCTTTGCATGGGCCAGCTCACTCTTTTTACTGGGGGTGGGGGGCCAGATCTGGCGGGGACCAGTCCCCACCATTCCGGAAAACATCTGCACCTCTCCTGAGAGCCCCTGTGGTTCTCCACAGAGCGCGAGGCCCATTCTGCCCTTGCCGGCCCTGCAGCCCTCCACCTACGCAGGCGCATGAGACAAGGAGTCCGGCTCTCCCCTGGCAGAGGGCCCTCAGCTGTTCAGCACCATCCCAGAGCCCTCCCCTTCCCCGGCTCACCTCCGACTCCCTCACTGCCAACCCACACGCTGGAGGATCTTCTCCAAGAAACCACCTGCACGCCCTGTCGCAGGGCCTGCTTCTGAGGGCCCAGCCCAGGGCAGTCAGCGCCACTGAGGGTCGTGGTGGGGCCAAAGCTGGGTGGGTGAGGCAGGCACCATCCAGCCCAGATGTCAGACGCTCAGGCTCCAGAACTGTACATTCATCTCTACTTTTCCTCAACTTTTATTCATTTGCCAATCGTTTGCTGAATGAGGTAGCGTGAGGGGTACAGCTTCACCCCTCCCCACATGCCCATGCTCAGGCACCCCCCAGCCACCGTCCACTCCTGTGCCCTGCCCCTCCCTGCTCCCCGCCTCCCTCCCCGCCTGCTCTGGTAACCAGGATATTCTTCACAGTCCAGGACTCTTCATGTTGTGTTTTGCCAGTTTGTCTTCTTTGGTTATTTACTCTTCACAAATGAGCGGAGCCACCCAGTACTATAACAGCTCTCACTTCTGACTATTTCACTCAGCCTCATCACTTCAAGCTTCATCCGTTTTGTTCCAAAGATACTATTTCACCTTTTTAATGCGCAGCTGCGTCTCTGTGAGGACGGCTGCACTTTCTGCACCCAGGCACGTGCGGCCGGCCCAGGTGGGTCTGGTCTGACCACCGCAGGCAGCGCCGCTGAGCGCCAGGGAGGGCAGAAGCTGCTCTTCTAGCCTCCACACTCTCCGAGTGCCCCACGGCGGTTGCTGGACCCTGTGGTACTTCCAGTTTCTGCTTTTTGAGAAATCTTCACACCATTTTCCGTGGAGGTTGCACTAAATTACACTCCCACAAGCAGCGGCTGAGAGGCCTCTGAACAGTATCATCTCACAGTTCAGTCACGGATGCTTTGGGGCCTGCGGCGGAGCCTGCTCAGAGGAAGCCACCACCTCCAAGCATCGAGATCTGTCTAGATCCAGATACAGAGCAGTCACGACTCAGCTCCTGTCAAGAAAAGAAAATAAATGACACTGTCCAGGCACAGGTGGAAAGGTCAGGCCTTGTTTGCTTCCAGACAAAGGCCCGTGATGTCAATGGGAAGAGCAGGCCGACCAGGCTAAGCCAGGAGAAGGGGAAGCAGCAGATCTTTCTCAGGTCCTGAATCCTCTGACAGGAGAAAATCAAGGCCAGCCGAGGGACAACCTGGCGCCCGCAGCCTGTCACGCACATGCCATTGTCTTGGGCATGGCACGCCCTGATGGAGTCCTCAGAGAAACCGTTTGGCCCAGGTGGTTGGGGTTGAGTCTGCCCAGCTCGTGCAAATCGGCTCCATCCCCCGGGGTTGGCCTAAATTCACCATCACAGGTTAGGGGGAGAAGAAAAAGTCAAGAGGTCTCACTGCCTCTTCCAGGAAGGCAGAATAAACACTAGCTGAGTTCGGGGGCGGGACCATTAGCGTCTCATTAACGATTCTCCTCTCTTGCCTGGAGAAGGTGCAGAAAAGCATTGCCTAGGCCACAGGCTGTAACTGCCGCAGTTATTCTGAGCCAGGGGAGGGGGGACAGGCCAGGCTTTGTGACTTCTTGCAAACAAAAGCCCTGTTTGGTAATGAGGCTTCCTAATTTAGGGCAGGAAAACATGTGGGTTATTATTAGACCTGCGTTCATTTAACTGCTCCATTTAACAGGGGAAACTTTGCTTCTGTAAATTAAAGAATGATTTTTGAGTGAGGATGGCCGCTGGCTAACCTTGTGTGAAGCCTCAAATGCCATCAGGCTTTGGTGCCCAATCTGTAAACTGAACAGACTGGCCAGACAACCCCAAAGATTTTGTCCCGCTAAGCAATCTCTGGCTTTGTTCATCTCAGCCCTTCTCCACACAGAGTTTCCTTAAAAATCCACATCTTAACAAAGAATACCTATTCTTTCTGACCCTTGGGGGGGGGGAGTCTCTTTGGGTACCACAGCATCTCAGGTGGCCTCAGAACCCCCACCCAAGCTCCCCGCAGAAGACCCCATCCGTAGCCCAAGAAGTCCCACGGAGAGGGTGCAAGTGGCCTCTGCCCCCGCGTGAGAAGCTCTTCGCATGTCAGCCACTGGCCTGTCCAGGTCCCATCCTGACTAAGCGAAGCGCTCAGTCATCAAATCCCCACCTCCGGGGAAAGTCAGTGGGGGTGGAGGAAGTCAGCCCTCATTACGGAGACTTGGAAACCGACACTCATGAAACAGGAGAGAAAATCCATCTTTAAGGTTTACGGCCAACAAAAGCTGCAGTGTCTCTGTCACCGGCTACAGCAGGCAGCAGCAGATATGTGAGCTGCTCCCCTGCAAGTTGGTTGTGGCAGTAGCTCCTCAGAAACCTTTTATGGAGCAGTGTGCTGCCTGGATCGTGGAATGGACCAATCGGGTGTGAGCTGTGGGTTGACTGATGCTTTGTTGCCAGGACTCCGCCTCTCACCACAAGTCAGTGGTGGCAGAGCACTTTTGTGTAAATTGCACTTCCTGGATTATGGAACAGACCAATCAGGTACAGGATTGAAAATCAGAAAGTGAATATAAGCCAGGGTCGGAGGGAGCCTGGAGCACTGATTAGGAGCATTCATTCAGCAGAGAAGCACTGGTCCAGCAGGATTCAGCAGACAACTGAGGAGGAGACGGAGAAGAGAGCAGAGAAGGAGTAGCCCGGAGGAAGAAGGGGTCCAAAGAAGCAGCAGCCTGAGGAGGAGCCCTGCAGAGGAAGAGAAGAGCCCTGAAGAGAAGAGGGTTCCAGCCTCTGAAGAAAGGAGGGCGTCCAGCAGCCACCCGCTGAGGAGGGGAGAGAGGCTGAAGGACTCTGTAGAGACTGGGTTTTGGTCCTGTCTCTGACACTGACTAGAAGGAACACCAAAGGCCCTGGGCCTGGTATCTCAGAGCTGTTTATTGTTGGTATAAACCAACAACCCACAAGAGCTATTAACACTGGGTGTCCCTGAACACCGCCTTTGCAGGCCACATAGTGGTCATCACTACTGGCCAGTGCTGCCCAGCACTCCTGGTGACCGGTGACCGCCAACACTGATGCTGTCTGGATGAAGCAGCCAGCCTCTTGCGGGTGCGTAAGCGTTTTTGTTTCTCCCTGTTTGTAAATAAACCCCACGGTTGTTCCTGTAGCCCGAGATCTCTTGCAATTTTGCGCATGGGTGAGAACCCACAGACAGTGACCTGTACCGGGCACAGGCCTCAGTTAGGCTATAGCCCCTGTTGCTAGAGCCCTTGATTCTGGTTTGTGGCCTTTGGGCCTTTAGGGGCTTTTTGGGAGCTCTCTGGCCTCAGAGCCTTCTCCACCCCATTTCATCTCTTATGGATGCTTTTAACGTTCTCTGCTGTTAGCGGGCGACCCTGGGGAAAGTGTGAGGCTGAGCATCTTCCTGAAGAGAAACAAGAGGAGGTGACTGTCATGCAGTAGGGGGCCCTGCTCAGACTGATACCAACCGCAGTCCAGCAGGCTCGCCTAGTCTTTCTCAAGACCCCCAACTCTCCTTCCTTCTTCCCTCTTAATTCTGACCCCCACTGCTCAGCTGAAGAGGGTGTGCCTGGCACCTGGGTCAAGGCTTGTCCCCACCTAGCCAGTGTCCACAGAGTCCTGAAGCAAGAAGACTTCTCATCTGCACCCCCTTCACACCTTCCACAGGTCCCCATTGTCTTCAAGATAAAACTCAAACTCTCAAGCAAAGTTTGACAGACAGAAAAGGTCTATCGTGATGAGCCCCTGCTTCCTTCTTCAGCATCAACTTGTACCCACACTGCGACCACAGGAAACCCTCTATTCAGCCTGGGAACTACTGGAGGTTCCAGAACTCCCTCCCACACCCACATAGAACAGTGTTTACCACTGCACCTCTGTTCAGACCGCTTGCTCTAACCTAGACTTAGGGCCGGGCCACCCAGCCTCCTTCCATTCCACCCGTCCCTTTCTTCACTGTTAGTCTAGCTAAACCATACATCCCTCCCGTCCCAGCTCACACATCGCTTCCTCCAGGCTGTCCTCCTTGGCCCCAACTTGAGTTCTGGCTGGCTGTGTCACCCCTGGGCCTTTGGAGACCAACAGCATGCTCGGTGAACAGCTGCTGCCTGCCAGATGGTCCTCAGGCCCTCGGAAAGGTTGAGGAACTTTCCATTGCAACTCTCCTCCCTGGGGAGACTTCATTTGCAGCAGCAGCCCCTCAGGTAACTCCTGGCCATCTGAAATGTCACCAGTGCAGTCCCAGCCTCTGGGCTCCTTCCGGGTCAGTCCCCCCAGCTCAGGCCTCCTCTGTGAGCCCACCTGTTCCCTTGGCTCTCCACTTGCCCTGGGCGGACGCGCTCTCTTGCCTGAAGGATTGTTCCTGCACAGGAAACAGAAACCTCCTCCTGGCCGAGATCCCAAACCAACAGTCCTGCACAGATCACCAGCCCAGGGGAAAGGGCCCATGTCCTGACCCCGCCTCGCCTCCCAAGCTCCCTGAGCTCTGGGTGAACCTGCCTCTCTATTTCAAACCACGTCCTGCTCTAGTCACGTTTGCAAAGGGTGAACGCACTTAATGCAGTTGCAGCGAGCGTGTGCTGCGCGCACTGCCCCGTAGTTTCTGAGGATAACCCCCCGCCCCTCTGGCGCCCACCGGCCCCTGTTCCTGGAGGCAGTGGACCCTTCCACGCGGGGCATCCATTCTTCAGTGGGCCTCCTGGGCCAGAGAGAAGCCGCCTGCTGCGCCTGCACTTTCTGCACAAGGCTCTGGGGCCTCCTTCCTCCTGGCCTCCAGGCCCCGGAGAGGCAGCCTGGTACAGGGCCTGCTCCCCCTCTGCTTTTTCTCCCCCTTTCTCCAGCCACTGCCCAGGGCCACCCAGCCTCTTCCAAAGATTCCTGGAACCTGAGCATGTCGCTTGGGCTGAAGGTCTGCAGAGAGCTTGTGAAAGGCTTCGTGCGGAGAGGAGGCTGTGCGGGTTGGGGTTGGGGAGTCAGCTGTGGTACCCCGAGGTGTGGCCTCTCAGAAGCAGCCCCCACGTCCCAAGGCCACCCCTTTCATTCAGCTCTTTCTCATCCCTGGACACAAATCCCTCTCCACTTCGGCTCTCTGGCACCATCTAGTGTTATTTTTTTTTAAGGCACAAAGCTGGGGGTTCTTCACCGCTACCATTACTTTCGAAGAAAAGGTGGCCCTGGGCGGCTCTGTTCTCACGACTGGCACGGAGTGAGGCGCCCGCGCGATGGGGAGCCACCGGGCACTGGGGAGGCCCCGGGCCTCGCCGAGGAGAATAACTGAACCTGGGCAAAGGAGACCCTAAGAAGCCGAGAGGGAAGATGCTGTCGTCTGCATTCCGTGCCAGCTTGCCAGGGGATCACAAGCAGCAGCGCTGGGTACACCTGTCACCTCCGTTCTCTAAGAAGTGCTCGGAGAGATGGAAAACCATGGCTGCTGATGAGGAAAGAAAGTCTTGGGCCTCCCTGGTGGCGCAGTGGGTTAAGCAACGCACTATGAAGCAAACCGCAGCCACCACAGCACAAGTTCGATCCCTGCTGCCGGCCAGGGAGGGGACCCACATGGCATGGCAGACCTCTCCTGCTGTGCCCGCTGCTCCCCTCAGCAGTGTACTTCCATTGATCTGCCTGTTCTGCTCCCCGCTTTCTGTGGTGAATCCTCTCACCATCCCCACACCTCTGGCCTGTACCCAGTGCTTGTATGCATAAATAAATAAATCTTTAAAAAAAAAAAAAAAAGAAAGTCTTGGGAGAAATGGAAACTTATATGCCCCCTAAAAGGGAAACAAAAGTTTCAAGGGTTCCAAAGCACCCAGCGGCTGCTTTCAGCCTTTTTCTTATTTTGTTCTGAGGGTCGCCTCTCCGCCTGTCCAGTGGTGCTGCAAAGCAACCACAGAGGCGTGGACCGAACGCTGCTGCGGGGGACACGCTGAGCCGAGGGGAAACAGGGAACGGGTGTCGCTGCAGGCCTGCTGAAGAAAGCCTGCCACGGCCAGAGTGAGATCGTTGAGAATGGCAAAAGCAAGAAAGAGAAGCGGGAGGAGAGGACCAGCACGAAGATGGAGTCAAGACAATGATGCTGAGTGCGTTGGTTGCTCCTTATCGTAAAGCAAGCGTTCAACTGCCCTGCGCACAGCTCACTCCTTTAAAAGAAAGAAAGAAACGTAAGGCAGAGAAGGCGTGTTTGCAGCTGATGCGAGCCCAGGAGCGGAAGGAGGGTCTGCATCTCCAGCACACAGCCCTGTGAGTCTCCTTCAGCCTGAGGTCCCCTGTGAGCAGATAGCATGTTTCTAAGCTCTCTGTGACACTGGGTAGGATTACAACACCAAAGTAACTTTTTTTTCCGGTGTAACTTGCTGGAAGCCCCTCCATTTCTTTATTTCCTTGTAGAGCAACTGAAGAGTTGCATGCAGTTTCACTAAAAAGAAAGGCTAGATTAACCTTCTGAAGGACTGGTGCTTAGAAACCTGATACCTGATTGACTAGATTAACCACCGATTGATTTTCTTCACAATTACCTGTAATTTGCTCCCTCTTCCCCCCTTCAAAATTTTAGCAACATAACCCACCTCCTAGACCAGTAGATTTCTAAATATAGTTTCATCAGTTAGCAGCACTAACTGGTTTGCTTTTATATTAACAAGGAAATTCTACTTGTAACTGTTTAACATGCAGCACGCGGAATTGTAACAGTGGGTAAAATAAGGGTTTATAAAATGTTTTACTTACACTGCTCCTTTTCTGGCTCTGATAAAAATTTATTTTTTAATTATTTATATTTTACATCATTGTTCACTTTTTTTTAAGATTTATTTATTTATGCATACAAGCACTGGGGTACAGGCCAGAGGTGTGGGGGGTGAGAGGATTCACCAGAGACAGAGCGGGAGCAGAACAGGCAGATTAATTGAAGTACACTGCTGAGGGGAGCCGCGGGCACAGCAGGAGAGGTCTGCTGCACCATGTGGGTCACCTTCCCTGCTGGCGGCAGGGATCTAACTCGTGCTGCAGTGGCTGCGGTCTGCTTCACAGTGCATTGCTTAACCCGCTGCGCCACCAGGGAGGCCCCTCATTGTTCATTTTTGCACAATGAATGCTTTCTCCTCTCAGGTGTAGTCTCCATAAAATTCCCACTACCAATTAACGGGTGCACCATCACCTTAGTCCCTTGTGCTCTTCCCTCCTGTTTTGATCCCTCCCACTCCCCCTTCTCTGCAGGATGTCTGATTTATAGTTGCCTGACAATTTGGGTTTTCTGTTTATTGTTACTATTATTATTATTTTCCTCACCCCTTATTTGGTTCCCCTAAATTACTCTTACAAGTGAAACTATCTGTTATTTTTCCTTTTTCCTTCTAGCTTATTTCACTGAGCATAATTGCTTCCAGCTCCATCCATGTTGCTTCGAATGGCATGAGTTTATTTTGATTGCTGAATAGTATTCCATCGTGTATATTTGCCACATCTTCTTGATCCAGCTTGATCTATTTGGGGGCATTTGGGTTGTTTCCATATCTAACCTATTGTAAATAGTGCTGCAGTAAACGGGTACAGGCGTCCTTTTGAATTAATGTTCTCGTGTCCTTTGGGACACATATGTCTGCTGGGTCATACGGAAGCTCCATAGTCTGAGAAACCTCCACACTGTTGTCCATCATGGCGGGGCCAGTTCGCATTCCTACCAGCAGTGAAGGAGAGTTCCTTTTCTCCACATGCTCGCCGACATTTGTAGCTGCTAGGTTTTTTAATATGTGTCGTTCTCGCTGCTGTAAGGTGGGATGTCACTGTGGTTTTGATTTGTATGTCCCTGATTGTAAGTGATGTTGAACGTTTTTCATATCCCTGTCGGCCATTTGCACGTCCTCTTTGGAGAAGTGTCTTTTTAGCTCTTCTGCCCATTTTTTGACAGGACTGTTTACGTTGTTTTTGATGCGTGAGCTCTTTGGAGACCTTTGTGACCTGCCCTTATCAGTTGTGTGGATCTGATAAAAATTTAAACACAAAACTTTGTGTTTCCTTTCTTCCTTTTTTTATTTCAGTTTTTCTGTAAAAGGCAATGTAAATGGCAATGGATGAAACCTATTTCTACACTTAAGATTACCTGAAATATTTATGAAAATGTTCAGGAAAAACCATCGACCACCTGGTGCTAGAGCAGTGGTAAAGTTGATTTTCTCCTAGAATATCACTATAGTGTTATTATTATATCATTACAGAATATCATAGAACTACTTCTACCATAAAACTTTGAAAACAATTTTTGTAATAAAAATTGTATTTCCTTAGAAGCGTTCAGAATGTCACCAAAACAGCTGTAATTTTTTTTTGCAATTACAGAATGATACTGAGTTAACAGAACAACAATTATTTATATCAGCGGCACTAGAGACAACTGAGGATGAAAAACTACCACCCCCACAAATAACTCATTTATTTGTACTATGCACCAATAGGAACCTGCTTTAAATTTCTGTGTCAAATTCCCACCCCCTACTGTACGAGGCAAGGCTAGTAGCACTGAAAATACCCCCAGAACAGGGCTGTCTAAAGACACATTCAGAGCCCATAAACTCTACCAAAAAAAAGAAAGAAAAAGACTACAGCTGACAAATCTTCATTGCCTTACATTTCCTTTTTTTTTCTTTCTTTTAAAGGAGTGAGCTGTGCGCAGGGCAGTTGAACGCTTGCTTTACGATAAGGAGCAACCAACGCACTCAGCATCATTGTCTTGACTCCATCTTCGTGCTGGTCCTCTCCTCCCGCTTCTCTTTCTTGCTTTTGCCATTCTCAACGATCTCACTCTGGCCGTGGCAGGCTTTCTTCAGCAGGCCTGCAGCGACACCCGTTCCCTGTTTCCCCTCGGCTCAGCGTGTCCCCCGCAGCAGCGTTCGGTCCACGCCTCTGTGGTTGCTTTGCAGCACCACTGGACAGGCGGAGAGGCGACCCTCAGAACAAAATAAGAAAAAGGCTGAAAGCAGCCGCTGGGTGCTTTGGGACCCTTGAAAAAAATAATTTCAGGGCCTGCCTAGTGGCACAAGGGGTTAAGCCAGGGAGGGGACCCACAGGGCACAGCAGACCTCTCCTATCTCCCCGCTGCTCCCCGCAGCAGTGTGTTTCAGTCACACACTGTCCCCCGCTCTGTCTCTGGTGAATCCTCTCACCACCCACACCTCTGGCTTGTACCCCAGTTCTTGTATGCATAAATAAATTTCTTTTAAAATTTTTTTAAAAATAATTCCAGCCAACTCGAAGAAAGAGACTTTATTCAAAGACATGCTTTTGTTTGATATCATTTCATTTAAAGTCGCAGTTTGAAAGACCCTGTCACAGCATGAAGTGAGGCTTTACTCTATTGTGGTTTTTAAATTTTTATTTGTGAAGCACCCAAATAGTTTTTTCAAGAGCTTAGCGGTATCCTAAAATGAAGAAAATACATCAACACACAGAATTTATTTGACTGAAAGCAATGAGGCTAGAGTCCAGACTTTCAGCCTTCTCCATCTTCCTATCAGATTTCCTGGGCTCCTCTGGGGACTCCGAATCTGCCTGGGACACCAAGTTGAGCTCAAAAGTAAGCCACGCTTTCCAGATCCAACACTAGAGGGCGCAAGACCGATAATCTGCTGAGTTCTACGTCCGTTACTCTATTTGTGTCCAAGACAGTAAAGATTCCCGTTGCAAACGACATTTTATGAAATCCATTTTTCAAATCACGAGGTCCAACGTGTTGGGAAAATATAGTTCATGGTTAAAGCAAAAGCTGTTGTAGAGTTCCCCGGAAGATTTAAAAAATTAGTAACACCACAATTCAGTGTGATCAGATTTCAGGGACATCAAACCAGAAAACCAGCTTTCAAAAAACCCCACCAAGGGCCTCCCTGGTGGCTCAGTGGGTTAAGCAACGCACTGCAGCACAAGTTCGATCCCTGCCTCCAGCCAGGGAGGGGACCCACATGGTGAAGCAGACCTCTCCTGCCTTGCCTGCAGTTCCCCTCAGCAGTGTGTATGCATAAATAAATAAGTCTTTTAAAATAAATTAAAAAGCCACCAAGAAGCCAGTACACTTGGGCCTTGATAGGGAACAAGACATTTTAAAAGCTTAGACTATCATAAAAAAATAAAATAATTACATCTTGAACATAATGAAACCATCTCTTTCAGCCTAAATTAACTTAAAGGTCAGCAATGCATAATTTATATAGGCTCATAAAATACATTATGTAAATGATGATTAAACCGACATCCTGTTCTTATTGCTATCCTGTTAGCTATAAAAACACACACACACACACACACACACACTAGAACACTGGCATGTTTTATTTAATAGTAACAAATTCTAAAGACACTATGTTTTTCTAAGGATATTTCTAATTAAAAAACACAGACACCTAACTCACTGACATTTTATCAAATGCGACACGATCGCCCAGGAGATCAGCACTGCACACCGACAGTAGAATACTAACCAGTACTAGAGGAGAGTGAGAAAAACTCCTGTTTGGAATAAGGCAAGCAGAGACTAGACGGGAGGTAAAGACAGAAAAGCGAGAGCGGCCCCGCAGCCTTCACTCTCAGTATCAACATGGCGCCCCGCTCCACCCCCATCCCAGCATTCTCTGCTCAGGAAGTGGGGGGACCCCAGAAAGCTCCACCATTTACCATGATGTTCCCTAAGAACACTACCCGCTAGCTTTAAGGCTGTTCTATGTTGCTCTTAGTGCATTTGAGTAAAGAGTTTTGACTTCAGAATCATATATACATTTTATTCAAAAACATACATAACACTAGAAAAATAAGCCGACAGACAAAACCACAAACCAAAGGAGAAAGAGTTAGAAAGGGAGAAAAAAAATTTTTAACTAAAAACACATGCTAAAACTTGTGAACCTAACAGAATAACTTGGAGGTGAAACTATATAGATAGAGAAATAAACTATTCCATAGATTTTAGAATACAGATTTTGTTTCTTGGTTGTTGTTTTTTTAACCTAGGTTTTGGGTAGGGGGGTTAAATTAAATTGTATTTTTTTATGGAGGTAATACTGGTTTGAAACACTGTACACGATTCAGGGGTACAGTTCACACCTCCTCAGATGTGTTACCACAACACCCCACCACCAAAGTCGCCATCAGAATACAGAGTTTGATTTACACACTCAGTGAAACAAGTGAAAGGACAAAGAGCTGTAAAGAAACCTTAAACTTTATTTAGCATTTCCACTGTTAAAAGCAATATTCAAATTATTACCTTGAAACTAGTTAGGAAAAATAAATAAACAACTACATGATTCACACTAGAAATCAAATTTTTTAGAGAAAGGAGACTGGAAGGGAGCTGGGGCTGGAGCAGGTAGAGAGGGTTGATAGGATGGTGGTGAGTGGAAAGCAGACTTTCGGGGTATGGGCCTGTGCTATCGTTTAGCAGATGTTGCAGGGTAAAGCTGTACGCCTGAGACTTATACAGTGTCGTCGACCAGTTACTCCATTTTAAAAGAGAGAGAGGAAGATAAAGGGTAAACAATTGAAAAATAATAAAATCTAAGAAGTTGAGTAAAAGCTTTAGAATGACTGATTTGATTCTAACTACCAATAGGAATTCATTATTTATCTTCCTTAGGCTACTATGAGCCTAGAAACAATGGCAGTCTGAACAGGAGCGCGGAGCAAGGGCACCCTTGCAAGGGGTGGCTTCTGGCCTCTGCCCACGAGCATCACAGGACATCATGCCAACATAGTGGGTTCTGGGTCTGAGGAAGGAAACGTCTGGGACCTCTTGTGCAGAGATCACGGAGGTCAACATAGACTAACAGTGCCATTTCAAAGGGACACACAAAAGGATCCTCAATGGCTTGATCCACAAAAGCACAGTTACCAAAAAGAATTATCACTGCACTGACTAAAACAGACGAAATGAATAAAAACCCATGAGTTCATGCCAATACCTAAGAAAAAAAGAGCACCAAAATAAGAAACTTTTGTGTTCACAACTGAGAGAAGTTTAAGCTACACATCTTACTCTGAAAATGAGCCATTGACTATCTTGAACATCTATCTATCTGGGTAACCAAACAGCCCTAGTTAATGAGGGGAAAAAACTATAAAAGTGAATTGGAAGAGCCTCCCTGATGGCGCAGAGGTTAAGTCTCAGTGTTATCAAGCCACTGCAGCACAAGTTCAATCCCCAGCCAGGGATCTAACCCACATGGTGCAGCAGACCTCTCCTGTCTCCCCCACTGCTCCCCTCAGAAGTATATTTCAGTAGACCCACCAGTTCTGCTCCCCAGTCTATCACTGATGAATCCTCTCACCCCCTGCACCTCTGGCCTGCACCCCAGTTCTTGTATGCATAAATAAATAAATCTGTATTTTTTTAAAAAGTGTTGGAAGAGAGAATGCAAAACGATGTCCATTTCGCAACTCTTACTAAAATAAAATATTTGATATTAGAAATAATAATGTTAAAATTATTAAGAAAAAATTGATAGGAACTATACAAATAGATTGGGAAGTCACAATTTCATCTTCACTGAAAGTGAGATAAGCAGGTATTACAGATGCCCCAATGCAACACAATATGAAGTATTCTTATTAAAAAAAACAACCAGTTGAACATGACTCTACCCAAGTTTCAGGTCAAACATCAGGATCAGGGGCTGGGGAACAAACCAGGGATACTAAGGGAAACACTCAGACGTCTGGACCGCGGCTTAAGTTCTTCAATAAATCAGCTGAATGGGGGCGCGGTATTAAAGGGAGAGGGGAGATTAAGTGATTTAAGAAACTATGTCCAAATACAAGGTGGACCTTGTTTTAGTCCCAATTTGAACAAATGTAGAAAGACATTTTCAGGCAAGTAAGGAGGAAAATACAGACCTCCTATTAGATGGGAAAAGTATTACTATCTTGGTAGGCAGAATAATGGCCTGAAAGACATCTGCGTCCTAATCCCAGGACCTGTGAGTTAATTTACATGAAATTAAGGCTTCTCTCTCTAATCAGGTTAGGACTATACTGCATTATCTGGGTGGGCCCAATATTATCACAAAATTCCTTAAAAGTAGACACAAAAGACTGGAGGAAAGGACTCCAACTTTGGTGATGGAAAGAATAACTTTTCTGAAAGCTGGAAAATAAGAGCTTTGTCTCTAGAGCCTCCAAATTTCGGAAAGGAATTTAGTCCTGCCTGTACCTTGACTGCAGTTCAGTGAGACGGGACTCGTAAACTACAGATCTGTAGATAATGAATGTATGTTGTTTCATCGGCAATCTGCTCTAAAACACTAGAGAGAAAAGAAAAGCTAATGGAAGATGTACGGCAGGCCAGTAATTGTGATTTACATGATGAGAATGTAAGGATCATTTCAAGATTTCACAATAAAAAGTTTTACAATCTGGACGGCGCAACTGGATTGAACCCTTTTTTTTTAAGATTTATTTATTTATACATACAAGAGCTGGGGTACAGGCCAGAGTCCAGGGAGGTGAGAGGAGTCACCAGAGACAGAGTGGGGAGCAGAACAGGCAGATTGACAGAAACACACTGCTGAGGGGAGCAGCGGGCGAGGCAGGAGAGGTCTGCCGCGCCATGTGGGTCCCCCCACTGGCCGGTGGCAGGGATAGAACTCGTGCTGCAGTGACTGTGGTCCTCTTCATAGTGCGTTGCCCAACCCACTGCACCACCAGGGAGGCCCAAACCCTTTTTTTTTTTTTTAACCACAAAAAGTGTCAGCTTCCAGAAGGAGACTCACTCACCCACAACAACTTGCCCACCTGTATCCTCATCATGCTGGGTCTGCTGAGCCTCAGGCCTCGCGCTGTGAAAAGGGTTAGAAACCATGGCCAAAGGATGACTGACCGTTCCTGCTTTGCTGATTCTCCAAACCATTGAGAAATTCCCTCCCATTAAAATCATTAATCAGTTTGCAGGACATGTGCTAACAGTTACTGGGTTACTCCTAGCACCAGGCAGCAAGGGGCTTTTTTGTTGTTGGTTTAAAGATTTATTTATTTATGCATACAAGAGCTAGGGTACAGGTCAGAGGTGCGGGGAGAAGGGGTTGGGAGGGGTGGAACAGGCAGATCGACTGAAACACACTGCTGAGGGGAGCAGCGGGGAGGCAGAAGAGGTCTGCTGTGCCATGTGGATCCCTCCCTGGCCAGGATCGAACTCGCGCTGCAGTGGCTATGGAAGCCCCACAGTGCGGTGCTCAACCCCTTGTGCCACCAGGGAAGCCCAGCAAGGGTTTTGCGTGAATAAACTCAGTTAATCTTCAACATCTCACTTCAGGTTATCCCAAGCTATCCACAGGGAAACTGCAACGCCATTAAAAGCCCCTTGCCCCTATTCTCATGTTTGGGAAAGGCAGACCTGGACCCAAACCTGGCCCCTGAGTCCAGAAGGCGCACAATGAACTCGAATGCTCATCTGTCCGTGGCTGGTTGTTCTTTTGTCATCAGGAAAAGAAAATGTTGTTCTAAAAAAACTCTCATCACATAACTCTGTAAATTTCCTACAACTGAAAATAAGGAACTGGCATTGACGTTTTAGCATCTGAACTTAGCTCTGAGGGCGAAATGCTCCTTCTACAGGTCTGGGCGTTATTTATGGTCATGGCTCTAACAGTCCTCGGCTTTGTAGGCAAACCTGGGCACCAATTCCAAAGTCTGTCTGGAGTTTGCCCGGTTCTATGTTGGAGGGTTATAAATAAATACATCAAGTGCCAGTTACTCCATCCATGGCAGTTCTTATTAATATGAAAATCTCCTTTGCAAAGGACTTTTTCTACTCAATTGAATTGGCCCAGTGTAGAAATCCTGTAAAAAAAAAAAAACCTGTGTAGAGAAACCCAGAAGGAGATGCATGTTATTTGCATAGATTTGCATCTCAATCAGTAGTTGGTGAAATTCCTCATTAAGGAGTGGAGTTTACCTGGCTACTGAAATCCAAGGAGACAAATACTTTTAATGACTCTGTAACAAATTAAGGCTATCTCTCTCTCTGCTACCCACTTCACTCCTCCCCTCAAAATAATAGTAAGTCTTCACCAAACCTCCAATTCCAAGACTGGGATTAGAACAGGAGTGCGGACGGTAGGTTAACCCTCATGAGGTTGGAGAGCCTAAAAGAAGAAAGTAAGAAACACACCTCGAGCCAGGAACCAGGTCACAGTACAAAATTAGCAACGCTCAGAAACCAGCTCCTGCAGAGGGAGGCCAGGGCAAGGACAGGACCGCGGCTTCCCAGCAGCTCTGCCTTGCTGGCACCTCTCTCAGGACTGATGCCTCCCAAACTACATCCTTCCAGGTCACAAACGGCCAAAACAAAGAAAAAGATTGTTTCAATTATGGAAAGGGGAAAGGACAAATAGCTCATCTCAGCCTCTAGGGCCTTCAAAGGACAGCTGTGGTCAATGACAACAGGGAATTATAGTTTATTATGGAATAATTATAGAGGAACTTAGGTTGTCAGTCTGGCCCACATATTATGACATTTCCCTTCTCTTTTTTAATATTTTATTTATTTATGCATACAAGAACTGGGGTACAGGCCAGAGGTGCGGGGTGGGGGCAGTGAGAGGATTCACCAGAGACAGAGCAGGGAACAGAACAGGCAGACTGACTGAAGTACACTGCTAAGGGGAGCAGCGGGTGAGACAGGAGAGGTCTGCTGCACCCTGTGGGTCCCCTCCCTGGCTGGCAGCAAGGATAGAACTGCGGTTTGCTTCACAGTGCGTTGCTTAACCCACTGCGCCACCAGGGAGGCCCTGACATTCCCTTCTTAAAGGCAAGAGAATCCTCATAGGATCCAGAAGGGCCTGCAGAGGAAACTGCCTTGGGACGCCTGGTGTCGTGGGAGTTAAATCAGCACTACCACCTCGAAGGCCCACTATGACAGCCTGAGTTCGATCCCCAGCCAGGGAGCTGACCCCCATGGCCCAGCAGACCTCTCCTGTCTCCCCGCTGCTCCCCTCAGCAGTGTGTTTCAATAGATCCACTTGTTCTGCTCCCCACTCTCTCTCTGGTGGATCCTCTCACCACCCCCTACACACCTCTGGCCTGTACCCCAGTTCTTCTACACAAAATTTTTTTTTTTTTAATAAAAAAGGAGACTGCATCTCCCAGGTACCACTGAGCTAAGAAGACCCGGCCCTGCGGCACAGGAAGCAGCGGCTGCCGGAGGCCCTGCCTGTGTGCACACCTTCCTTCCTACAGTGCACAGAGCATCCAGAAAAAGATCCCGCCCCCTAGCCTCCTCAGCAGCTAACTCGCTGTTGTCCAGACTGTGTCGTAGAGTGGAGCTGCTCTTCGGGGACTTGGAAGGATCCTTAAAGGGAAATGAGTCAACCATCCTCCTCGGATCTTCTCCCTCCCTGCCTTCTGGGGTGCAGTCAGGAAGTCTGGAATTCTGGCAGCCATCTTGAACCAAGAAGCGAAGTCCTTGAAGATGGCAGAGCAGAAACAGCTGAGAACCCAAGTCCCTGATGATAATGCAGCCGCCACAGAGGTCCCGGACTGCTTATCTCGGAGCCTTACCCTTACGTTAGAGAAAGTGAAATTTGGACCCTCCCTGGTGGCACAATGGGTTGAGCACAGCACTAGGAAGCAAACCGCAACCACTGCAGCACGAGTTCGATCCCTGCCACCGCCCTGGCGAGTGACCCACAGGGCGCAGCAGACCTCTCCTGCCTCTCCTGCTGCTCCCCTCAGCAGTGTGTTTCAGTCCATCTGCCTGTTCTGTCTCTGGTGAATCCTCTCACCTCCTATGACTCTGGCCTGTACCCCAGCTGTTGTCTGCATAAATAAATAAATCTTCAAAAAAAAGCTCAAGCATTCCTGGAAAAATGTAATGTATACCTCAGGAGTTGGGGTCTGGCTATAAACACAGACACTAGCACGGACCTTCCCTCCAGAGAACAGTAAGAGCAGTGGGTGGGTTGGGGAAGCAGGCAAGGGCAGGGTGGGATGGAGTTAGCCCTGATGGAAGGGGAAACAGACAGGTAACCTCATTCAGTGTTTGGAATAACAGAGACGCACAAGCCCCCACATGACAGCGGTGCCGAGGAGGGCAGCAGGCCTTGATTGTCCTGAATTTGCCCTGTTTAAAAGAGACTCCAGTACCAAGATTTTTGCAGCATGTACTCCTGGGGTAGGCTTGCTACAGAAAACACAGGTCTCCCAGTCAAACTGGAATCTCAGATAAACAACAAATAAGTTGTTAGTATAACTATGCCCTGTGCAAACATTATCTGCCTGGAATTTCAATTTGACTGGAGCCTTATATTTTGATCTGCTAAATCTAGCAGACTCACATCAGGGACAGAAGTTGAAATGGGGGTAACAGGAGTTTGGCTAGGGAAAGCGTCATCACATCCAAGGAGGACAAAGCCCTGAGCTCCTGAATAATCGCTGCACCTGCTCCCCACAAAGCCTGCCACAGAAAGGGCATCATCAGCAAAGAACAATCTACAAACAGGACCAAAGTCAATAAGCGTGGTGTACCTAGTTATCCTTCAGAAGTCAGCTCAAATGTCACATCTTCTTTGAAGTTTCTTTAACTGGCTCAAGCCAAACAAACAGCTCCTCTGGATATTCTCCCAATCCCTGCACCCACCGCCCTGTGCAAACCCCAGCAATCAAAAGAAGAGGGAGGCATTGCCGGGGAGGAGAAGAGGGGGAGCTGCCGGGCTGGGGCTGTGGTTCTCTGAGCTTCCTGCATGCAGAGCACCCCTCTACCCATCTACGCAGCCTCAGTGTCCACCGCAGGCCCAGATGGAGTCTGCGAGGAACTGTGAGTGTTCAAAGATCAAGCGAGTGAATCATCTCTCCCAATTTAGAGATGAGGAACGAAAGATCAGAGCAGTTCAGTTTGATTAGTTCAAGTCCACACATTTTTCCCAGTGGGCCTTCCATGCTCTCCTTTGAATATTCCCTGGCTCATAAAAAGCAGTTTACAAAACCTTCTAAAGAGTCACTTTCACACAAAAAGGAACAGACATTCTGGGGCTTCGAAGGATTCATGGGGCCTCCCTGGTGGCACAAGGGGTTGAGTCGCAGCACTATGAAGCTATCAGCATCCACTGCGGCATGAGTTTGACCCCTGGTCAGGAAGGCAACCCACATGGCACAGCAGACCTCTCCTGCCTCGCCCACTGCTCCCCTCAGCAGTGTGTTTCAGTCCATCTGTCTGTTCTGCTCCCCACTCTGTCTCTGGTGAGATACTCTCATGCCCTGCACCTCTGGCCTGCACCCCAGCTCTTATATGAATAAATAAACCTTTAGGAAAAAAGTGAAAGGATTCACACTCCAGGGTTCTCCAGGCAGCTGAGGCCACGTTGAGTGTACTGCAGGAAGAACTGATTCAGATCTGTAGCCCCACAGCTGGGCGCCGGCAGAGAGGCTGGGGGCCCAGGCACATTCAGGGGAGAGCCGGGTGCAGTCCTGGAACTGAGCATCTAACCCGTCACCTGTATCACCTGCCCCCAGACTCACAGGCCCTGGCCACAGCCTTCGGTTGCTGTATCAATGCAGGGAGAGTTCCTTAAGGCCTTCCCAACGATGACACAAAAATCAGGAGCTAAAATAAATAAATAAATAAAGCTACCAAGTATAGAATTTACCATGCTCCATACAGAAAACTGTACATACATATACACACACACAGAAAACTAAAATATACACTAGCTATACTAAGTTTAAATATCTAGTATAAATACATACTAAGTGCTTAGTATATATTTTATGAAGTCCTATGAAGTTGGTCGAAGAGGAAAGCGAAGCACGGACAAGCAGGTTTTCTAATACACAGAGCCTGCTGGTTGAGCTGGAATTTGGACTAGGTAGCCGAGCCCCAGGGCCTGTGCTCCAAGCCGCAATGTACACTGCCGAAGTCAAGTCAAAGGTAAATCCCAAACTGGAAGAAAAAATTTGAGATTCCTATCACAAAGGTCTTATCTCCCTAATAGATTACAGGGCTCCCCTAAGGAAAAGTTCAACAACCCAATAAAAATAGGCAAGTCAGAAAAAATAGGTAGGTCAGTAAGACTGAAAATATAAGAGGAAAAATGCATATTCTGACCCACGGGTCACACCATTTCTTAACTGCCAGGTTGGCAAAAACTCAAAAGTACAACAAAACGTTCTTTGTGGGGCTGTGGGGAAGGGCTGGGAGGATGCGAATCGGTGCCAGACCCACAGAGGGCGATTTCACACAACATACCCACACGCCCAGCAAGTCACCTGCAGGTGACTCACACGCACAAAATAGCACTAGTGCAAGACCGGTCACCGCAGGTTCTGACACAGTTCTCAGCACACGACCGTAGAGCCACAGTAGGGACCGGCACGTAAACCTGGCACGGCCACTTAATAGAGCACGTGCACTGTGAAAAGATGGAGGAAGCTGCTTATGGGGTGAGACCATTTCAAAATACTGTATGAAAAAAAAAAGCAAGGTGCAGAACAGCATATGGGGTATATCATCCCTTTGTGTCTACTATAACACCTTTGTGCAAAAAAAAAGGTAAAGGAGTATATGTTACAAGTTCTGTGGGAACAAAAATACCTTTGGGACAGTCAGGAAGTGGGTGGGTGGAAGGCAAGGATGGGAACAACTTCCTCCGTGCACCTTTTACACTTTTCGAAACTTGAGCCACTTATGTGTATCACTTATTTTAAAATTTTAACAAAGAATTTTTAAAAGAAACCAAAGATGGCCTTTGGAGGAGGGGTCACGTTCACAGTCTCTGCTTCCAAGAAGAAGACTCAGGGCTCCTATGAGGAGACAGACTCTTCATGAACTCACCAGGGCTAAAAATACAAAAGGGACACCAGAGATGCGAGGGGCATGGGAGACTGTCTCTCAGACCCCCTCACACGGCTCCCAGGGCCTTCCCATTATTCTCCCGAGACTCACTCAAAGCTAAGACTCCAGAGCCAGTGCCATCTGGTTACATGGGTAACCGTGGGCAACCAGGCGTCACTTGAGGTTGTCATAGCAACACGGATGTTCCTACAGTTGGGTTTCATTGTGAAGTAATTACTAGGCCTTATACTGGGCTCCTCCACATTTGCAGTTATTTACATCCATGACGATTATGAATGAGCCTAAATTAGATGCCATTTCAGCTGAACTGTTGAGAGGCTGTGAATGGAGCTGCATTTGCATAGCCTTCCTCCAAGACTTTCAGCCTTTCAGCTGCATACCCGGTGCAGTCCAGGCCCGGGAGCCCTCGTGCTGCAGCCACCAAAGCCACCCGATGACCAGTGACCTGCCACTCTCCCAGCCAAGAGCAGCAGCCTCTTCTCTACCCCCCACACCTGGTAGCAGTGGACCCCACGGTGTCACCAAACATGGATCGGATACCCAATGGCACAGAAGCCAAAATCTCTGCTCCTCGTTTTTGAGAACAGAAGCAGTGCAATGCAAGGTGAGCCAGAGGAGGCTGGAGGCGGCCCCAGTGTGCCGAGGATGGGCTCCGGCGGTGTTCTTGGGGTTGAAAAGCAGATACAGAAAGCGCCAGTGGATAGCGTCTGGTGGGTACTTTCTTACGGAGTCACTCGAATTTGGGTCCAGAACTGCAGCAAACTGAGCTCTCTCACTTCTGAACATCCAACTGAGCTCGAGTCAGACATCTTAGTTCTGTCTTCCTGGCTCTTTTCTACCCAGGCAATGAGGTCACCATGAAGACAGCACTCTCCCTGGCCTGTGCTCAGAAACACAACTTGTCGACTTAATGAAGGATCAGGGGGCCTCCCTGGTGACTTAGGGGTTAAATCACAGCACTGTCACTCAGACAGCGTGAGTTGTGAGTTCTGGTCCAGGGAGCTGACCCACAGGGCGCAGGCCTCTCCTGTCTCCCCGCTGCTCCCCTCAGCAGTGTGTTTCAGCAAATTCGCCTGCTCTACTCCCCACTCTGTCTCTGGTGAATTCGTTCTCACACACCCCCACACATCTGGCCTACGCCCCAGTTCTTCTACACAAAAAATAGATCTTTTTCAAGAAAGAAAGATCAGGGGTTTTACTCTTGCTTCAGACGGGCAGGAGCGCTCACGTCCCACCGCTCAAGCCCGCCCTACTGCCCGACAGGGTAAGGGGCAGGAGCAGGAAGCTCCGTCACAGCCACCGCACTGCAGCAGGCTCTTGTTCAACCCAGGGTATGGAACAAACTTTCTAATTTACCAGGATTTTGTAAAACCCACAGTCCTATGTAATTAGCCCCACTTTACAAGGTGAGACCTCAAGTTCAGCCGCCAGAGGAGCGCCACTGGAAGACCCGGGCCAGGTCACGGCACGACTGAGTGTCCACCGTGACAGGCAGGGTGCACGTTTTCTGTGAAGCCACACATCATAATGCCGGGCTACCTCACAAAGAAATGACGCGGCAGGGCGCTGCTACGAGAGTTCTGTCAGAGCACACGGACCGGCAGGGCCTGCACCCCGAGCCCCATCCGAGCCAGGGAGGGGCTCTTAGTGAAGCCCTCCGACTGTGAGGAGGAGCCAGGCCCAACCCGCTGCAAAAGACACAAGCCACGGGGCGTGAGGCTGCGGGGGAATCCCTCTGTCCCGCTCTCCCCTGGGAGGGAGAGCAACAGGAACGGTTGGTGACTCCTGCCCCATCAGGAGAAAGGCCAAGCAGGAGGAGGGCACACCATGTCAGGGCTAAGTCTGTTTTCAGCCACGGTGTCTGGGCCAGCCATGCCAGAATCACCAGGGAGCTAACAGCAGCTGCTCAGTCAGCAGCCCAGGGACAGACCCCACAACCTGTGCTATGACAACCGACATTGGGGATTCTGCTCCAGTTCAAGTTCAATGCCCCTTCTTTTTTTCTTTTTTTAAGATTTATTTATGCATACAAGAGCTGGGGTACAGGCCAGAGACGTGGGGGTTGAGAGGACTCACTGAGACAGAGTGGGGAGCAGAACAGGCAGACTGACTGAAACACACTGCTGAGGGGAGCAGCGGGTAAGGCAGGAGAGGTCTGCTGGGCCATGTGGGTCCCCTCCCTGGCAGGCGGCAGGGATCGAACTCGTGCTGCAGTGGCTGTGTTTTGCTTCACAGTGTGTTGCTTAACCCACTGTGCCACCAGGGAGGCCCAAGGTTAATGCCACTTCTAACGCTCTGCCTCCCAACCTGCCATTCAGATGGAAGCTCTGGCTCCTTTTAATTTATTCAACATAGAAAATGTTATCAAATGTCCCCCCCCTCCAAAAAAAACACATCATATAATTGTCTGAATTTGTCATAAAGCAAAGCACAAATAATTTGGTGAATGGGTTATCTTGTTGCAAAAAAAAAAAATCAAGGTGGGGCCTGCCTGGTGGCGCAGGGACTATCAAACTATCACGCTGTAGCCAGCCACTGGAGCGTGAGTTCAATGCCCAGCCAGGGAGCTGACCCACAAGGTGCAGCAGACCTCGCCTGTCTCCAGCTGCTCCCTTCAGCAGATATCTCAGTAGATCCATCTGTTCTGCTCCCCATTCTGTCTCTGGTGAATCCTCTCCCCTGCACCTCTGACATACACCCCAGTTCCTGTATAAGTGAATAGATCAGTTTTTTTTAAAGTGAGCCTTTGTAAAGACTTAAAGGCCAGAGTTTTCTGGGCCACAAGGTCAGAAAGCCTAAAAAGCACGGTCACGAGAGTCCTCGAGCCATTCAGGAGCACCCCCATCTCCAAACTTCCAGCCAAGCCTTGGAGCTGCGAGCACTGACAGGTCCCGCCGCAGCATGAGCAGCGAGGCTCCTCCAGGAACCCAGGGCTGCGTGGGGTCTCTCCAGTCACAAAATATTCCCTGCCACTAAAGAGGTTTCACTTGGGCAGCAGCTACACAGGTTCATGTTCTCGTGGGAGCATTTCACGCAGCACAAAGAGCAGCACAGAAGTTGGGGTGCACAGTAAAAAGCCACACGCTCTGCATCCTGCTGTTGAATGACAAGTCTCCTGCGCCCCGGCCCTCAGGAAAGCGGCGTACACGCCCTCGGACCGGTTGGCAGCAGGCCTGCTGCGAAGGGCCTGCACAATACTGGAGAAGAGACAAACCCTCACCGAGTACCTAGAGTAGCTGCTGCTGCGTCCTGCTCCCTCGCCTGCAGGAGCAGACTCAGATGAGGCCGCCGGTCCAGGTCTGCCACCACAGAACGGGCCCTGCGTTATCAGCTCAGCCACCACTAGATGGCAGTGTCGCTGCTAAATGACTTGCTAATTAATACTGGTCCTCCCAAACGACATTTCTGTTCTCCGTATTTACTCATCCATTTGTTCAGCAACTATTTGTCTCAAACCTGCTATGAGCCTGAGCTCCCCTAGGTTGCAAAGGTCGGCGAAGGAAAACATCTGGACTTTAGAAGTCTGACAACATATCACAGAGACAAAATATCACACCTTTGGAGGTGCCACTCAGGCGAGCCAGTCTGGGAAGGATGTTCAGGAGACAGATAGAGCACACTCAAGAAAGAGCTGTGGAGAAATGAAGGAGCAAGAGCCAAGGAGTAATGAGCAGGTGACAGGTGAGCCGGGCAGCGGGAGGAGTGGGTCTAAGGCGGTGGGGAGGAGGCAGCAGGGCACTGCAGGGCGCAGGAGGGTGCCGCCTGTCCTGCAGGAAGCACCAGCCACATGCGCAGGCCTCCTGAGCCTTGTTCATCTGAGGACCTAGGTCTAAATCCAAAGCGCAGGCGGAGGCCAGGCCACTGAGGGCGCTAAAGCCTGGTCAGGGAGAACGTGGGGCACTAGGTTGGATCTGCACTCCCAAGGTCAGATCTGCGTCTGACCTGGTCACCAGGGGAACCGAGAAGGTGCAGGGAGCAAGCAGAGCCCATCTCTGAGCCAGGAAGGAAGGGATCAGCGCAGGGGCAGCGCAGAGGAAGGGGGGGGGTGCAGACAACAAAGACCCAAACTCAACAGCTGGGGGACAGAGCAGCAAAGGGGCATGCCAGAGGTGGCCCCCAGATCTGGGCCTCAGACAGGACAGCAGGGGGAAGAGGAAGTGAAGGGGGGAAAGGGTCCTGCGTGGTGTTCGCATGCTCCTGAAAGTCAAGAGTTCACGTTTAAAGATGCTGACCTTGAGGGAGTTTTGAGATATCCGAGGGGTAAGTCCCAAGGTCAAAGCGCCACCCACGGCTACAGTTCAAGGACCGGGACTCACCACTGAGTGTGGACAGGAGAAAGAAGCAAGACACCTCCATGAAGACCAACCCCAAGGTCTCTAGAATCCAGTAACTGACCACCAAAAAGAAGAGCTGTGGGGCCTCCCTGGTGGCGCAGTGGGTTAAGCAACGCACTGTGAAGCAAACCGCAGCCACTGCAGCACGAGTTCGATCCCTGCTGCCGGCCAGGGAGGGGACCCACATGGCGCAGCAGACCTCTCCTGCTGTGCCCGCTGCTCCCCTCAGCAGTGTACTTTGGTTGATCTGCCTGTTCTGCTCCCTGCTCTCTGTAGTGAATCCTCTCACCCCCCCCCCACACCTCTGACCTGTACCCCAGTGCTTGTATGCATAAATAAATAAATCTTTAAAAAAAAAAAAAAAAAAGAAGAGCTGTGGCAGGCCTTACCCTAGACCAAGGTCTGCGGGGAGAGAGGAATGTTCAAGAGAAAGCATAAAAAGCACAAAAACTGGGAGACAACAGGATCAAGGTCACCTCAGAAGGGGGGCTTGGGGGAGGCGGGCGGCAGCTGGGCCCGACCCAAACCAGAGGAACCTCGCTCACACTTCACGGCACACACGACCCCAGCACTGACCTTGTGGGAGGAGAGGAGTCTGGACTGGCAAGTCAGCAGCTCTGAACAGGGTTAGTAACTCAGGAGAGACGTTCCTGTGTCCGCTCCTGTTTCAAAACAGTTAAAGCACAGTCCGCGTGACTATTATTTTGTTTTTCCAAGAGAGGTAATAGACACACACAGACCTGGATTCAAATCCAAGCTCCCACCTTTATTTTTTTTTAAGATTTATTTATTTATGTATACAAGAGCTGGGGTGCAGGCCAAAGGTGCAAGGGGTGAGAGAAGCCACCAGAGACAGAGCAGGGAACAGACTGACTGAAGCACACTGCTGAGGGGAGCAGCGGGCGAGACAGGAGAGGTCTGCTGGGCCCTGTGGGCTGTCTCCCGGCCAGAGGCAGGGATTGAACTCAAGCTGCAGTGGCTGCGTTTTGCTTCATAGTGCGGTGCTTAACCCATTGCAACACCAGGGAGGCCCGCGCTATCTTTATAACTTATTAAGGTCTTATGCAATTATACTCTCTAAAGTCTAATTTCCCTAAACTGAAAAAAAAGGTTATTTGTGCAATTAATTCCTATAAAAAGATACAAAGAAGGAAAGATAAAGCAAATGTGGCAGTGTTGGCAACAGTTTTGCTATGTTTGCATCACATGAACTCCTCCACCTTTAACTCCCACAGCCTCAGTAGCTCCACAAAGCTGGGGAAACGGGGGAGTCTGGGGGGCACATTAGTGACCCTATTCTTGTCACTTTCAGTGGGCTTGAAGTTTTCTAACTAAGACGCGTGAGTAGATATGAAGACTGACCATACATTAAAACCTGCTCAGTTTGGATGGTGAGCGGATGGAGCTCCTCACATGTTTTTCTACTTCTGTCTTCTTAACTGTTTTTCATAACAAGAAGTTCTGTTTGAGAACAGGGCTGCTGTGAGACCGGGATGCGGGGAGTCGGGGAACAGTTCTGCAGTCTGCTTAGTGGTGTCTTACCCTGAGTCTCTTTTTAATTAATTCCTTAATAATTAGTTCCGAACTATAAACAATTCTTTTTTCCGTTTGGCCCTTTTGGGGGGCAGCAAGGGTTAAAAGTGCCCTACAGTGCAGTTTTAGTCTCAGATTTAACTTTTTTTAATTTTTTAGATGTTTTTACAGCTGAAAATGGCTGATGACTAACTGGAAGCCTCACACCATTTCTTGGATTGAAGAACCTGACAGCTGAGAGGATCCCCTCCATCAGGAATTTCAATCCCGAGGCGTGGGACGCCCCAGGAACGCAGGGGACAGAGAGGGAGGACACAGGCCCCACTTAACTACACCTTCCCCCGGCTGCTGAGGCGGCCCTGAGGCCCCACGGAGAAGTGTCCCTGCCAGTTTGGGAGCACAGACCCCCACTCTTCTGTCGCAATCCTGTCGTGCTCCTTCCTCCATCACCTCGGGCACCAGCCTCACGGAACAACTGCGGGCGTGACCCACCCATAGAATGTTCTTTTCCTTGCTCAGGGCAGTTCAGGGCTGGGCAGGCCCCACCCAGCATTTCCCAGCAATCCTGCCTGTCTCCTTACCAGCTGGGTGAAGCTGAGTTAGCTGCTTAACCTCCTAAGACCCTCTTTTCAAAGGGGAGATGAACACCTACTTCCTAGATTTGTTTGGCCAGTCAGGAGAGACGGAACTTAGCAAGAAGAATCGGCTGAACAAATTTGTTACTACTGCTGCTCCCGCAGCTGCTACTGCTATTACTGAACTTATCAGACTCCAGTGAAATTATCTTATTCCGGCATCTCTTTCTCGCTAGCCGGCTGGCTCCTTGGGAGAAGGGAATGTAACCATCATTAGGCAATACTATGTGTTATCTAAGATACCAGTATCATCTAAGATACCAGTAATATCGTGGCTCATCTTCTCTGCGTCCCTCATGTCTACCCAGTACTGGGAGCAGAGCCGACGGATGGACCTGCAGGTGGTCACGTCCCAGAATTGTTTCAAAAATGCAGGTGCCCAGCATGCTGGGGGAGGAGGCCGGGTCTGTGCACAGGACTGGCGAGCCAAGGGCAGGCCTTCTGTAGTCGTTATCAGACCCGACTGGGACAAGGGTGTTTGCTGAGTCACAGCTAAGTGTTATGAGACACTTCCCAGCAAGTCTTGTCCTACCCTGCCATGTTTCCTAGGCCTGCAGAGACAAACTACCACCACCTGTGTGGCTTAAAACCACAGTCTGTCGTCCCCGAGTTCTGAGGGCCCGAAGCCCCAAGACGAAGGGGCGGGTGGACTGACTCTCCTCCTGAGGCTCTGAAGGAAAGCTGCTCTGTGCTCTCTTCGCTTCTGGTGCAAGCACTCCTGGGCATCTGCTGCTGGCGTGCAGACAGCTCATTGGCTCCCCCGCCTCAGCAGTCACTGACGGCTTCTTCACACAGTCAAACCTCGTCCCCTGTAGTGAAGATGCCGGCAATGACACTGAGGTGACATAGGAGCCAAAATTACCTCCCATCTCCAGATCCTAACTTAATCACTCCGTAAAGTGTTTTGGTTTTTGCGTGATGAAGTAACAGTGACAGGTTCCAGGGGTGAAGATGACTTCTGGCGAGTAGTCAGAAGTCAGTAGTCAGTCTACCAAAAACCTGAACTCCGTCAGATTCAACGGAGACATATTTTAAAGCTTCCAACATGATTCCAAAGTAGCTAGGAGAACCACTGACTAGGCATTTACCATAGAAATGCATGAATGAACAAACAGCTTTCTCTGCTGTGGAAAACCCCTTTCTCTGTCTCTTCTCTGAGTGCTTTTAGGTCTAGCCCTGCCGCTGGAAGGTCCCTCCTACACCACCCCACATAGGCCCTAAAAGGGCCTAACCAAAATCGATCTTGGAGTTCTCCTGACTCCTGAAATGCAACAGGCCTCGAACCTCCCATCAGAGAAGAGAGGTCCGTGCACCTGTGCCAACTCGCTTGCTTGTGATGGGAGGGGCTTCAGCAGGGCACCCCGGATCCAGCCGCAACCTTGCCCACAGCCATGTCTGGGAATACTGAACGAAAACACCCGCTTACTGTTTGATTTTATTAAAAGAACAAGATTGCTGAGACATCTGAGCCCAAGGCCACTGGAGGTGACGCTTGGCGAACTGAACTCTAGGCTTTTCTTCCCCGGGGGCTTCTTCTTCCTTGGGGAACAAAATGTAGTGAGCTGAGCGGTGTCTGACCACCAGTTCTCCAGAGGCACAGCCTCAGAGTCCCCCTATTCCTGAGGTGTAAACCGGCCCATCGGCTGCCAGCAGAGTGTGCATGACCACTCTTGATGCCAACTGTACCAAGCCCTGAGTCAGCCCCCACGCACCTGCAGCTTCTCCCTTGAGAACTCCCGAAGGATCACCATCCACAGTCAGTCTCCTAACTCCAGGGGCCCCATGTTTAAAATATTCACAGGTCTTGACAACCCCAACAATAAGGTTCTCAGCACAAAACAATTATCAACATCTTTCTCCTCTGAACTGTCACCAAACTTCATTTCTACCTCAGTTTTTTTAAGGTAAGACGCATCCAGCACTGATACTGTGCCAAGCGCTGTCCCAATGGCTGGCCACACCTCAGAATATTCTCACAAGCCCACCGCGAAAAGACTTCTACAATCTGTTTCACAGAAGAGCAAACTGCAGCACTGAGAGGTTAAGGACCATGCCCCAGGTCACACAGCCCTCAATGGCCCTTGCCATTTCCCGCACAAAGTGGCAGAAGAAATGACTTGTCTCCTAACCCTAGGAGTTCTTCTAAGATTTTAGATAGAAACTGACATAAAAAGCCTAGTTCATACACAGTAATAACAGATTTTTAAAAAACCTAACAGATTAAAAAAAAATCCACCAATACAGGGTCTCCCTGGTGGCGCAGGGGTTAAGTCTCAGTGCTAGCAATCCCCAGCAGCCTGAGTTCAATCCCTGGCTCTCTGGTGAATCCTCTCACCCCTCCGCCCCACATCTCTGGCCTGTACCCCATTTCTTCTATGCAAAAGTAAATCTTAAAAAAAAAAAATAACTACCAATACATTTCTGCAAAAGACAGTGTTGGGAAGGACGGTCGTTCGCCTTCCCCCTTCCCACATTCACGTCCCCTGAAAGCCCTCGAGGATGCAGTTGCCATGGCGTTTCCCAGTAGTCCCCAGAGCGGCCATTTATGGTCAGCCTGAAGGTTATTAGTGAAAAGAAGCAGCATGTCACATGCCGGGTGTGTTCGCCGAGACACCGGAATTAGACACGGTCGTTGTTCAAAGGTTTGAAACAGAAACCAGATCGTCGCCGAGATGACTTAGTATTTCATTATCAAGACCGCAGATCTGCACTGCACCTCACGTGCACCAGGTTTCACGAGGAATCTGCACCCAGGCCCGAGTGCAAATCCGCTTTCACCTCTAAACCTGCTCCAAGCATAACGTTTCACGGCTTAACTTTACTTTCTTTGCAATGAAATTCGTTGGGTTGAAATTCAAATATTGCGAAGACTGACGGTGGAGGGGGATATGGAGAAGGGGTAGGATCTTCCTAGTTCAATCCCCCAGCAACCCACCTCCTCTCCTCTTCTCCTCCGGGCTAGCTCGTCCGGCTGTCCTGTGCGCTCCGGCCAGGGCCAACCGCAGCGTCGCCTCGCCTCGCGTCACTGTGCAGCTGACCGCACCCGATGGCCACCTGGGGCCAGGCTCCCGCCCCTACAGGGCTGAGGGCAAGGACCGCCCGCCGGGACATTAGCAAAGCCCCACACACACTCTGGCCTGGCACGGGCTTGCCCTCCATAAGGTGCTTCCCTCTGCTGCCCCCCAAAAGGGCTGTGGGCCACGGGGTCTTGGGCGAGGCTCAGTCGCTCAGTGCTGCTTGTCCCCAGTCCAGCACTGTCCCATGGGGGTGCCGGGCTTGACACTTGCGAGGAGCCCCTGGCGCTGCCAAGGCCGCGGGCAGGAAAGACGGCCAGAAAGGAGCAGGTACCGCCCGGGCCCCACCAGCCCGCCTGCGTCTGTGCGGGCCGAACCCGCGCCTGGACTCGGGGCTGGGCGCGGCGGGGGCTCGCGGGCCACAGTCCTGACCTCGAGGCACGCGCAGGGCGCTGGCCGCGTACGGAGTGCGCGCGGCAACGCCAGCGACCGCGGGGAAGCCCTTCGCGAACGTTCGCTCGGGCTCCGCGCCCGGCCGCCCCGCCCGCCCGCCGTGAGAAGAGGACGTGCGGCGGGCGGGCCTGGAAATGGCGGCGGGACGGGCGCGGTCAGAACCCCGCAGTCGGCCGCCAGGGGGCAGCCGCGCGTCTGAGGGCCGCGGCCGGCTGGGACCGGTCTGGCCGGAAGTCGGGGCGCCCTTCACTTCCGGTGCGGCGCGCACGTGGCCGGCCGGGTGCGCTGGGAAGCACAAGATGGCGGCGGGGCGGGGCGTTGCCACCCTGGAGCACCGTGTCTCTTGAAGAGCGGCGCTCGCGGGGTCCCGCCGGGGTTGCGCGTGGGGGCTGGGCAGTAGCCTTTGTGTTCAGCCCCCGTGGGGGTTCGAACCCGGGCCCTGCGCCTTCGGAACCGCAGACTCGGCCCCCCCGGGAGTGTCCGCTCTGCTCGCCGCACAGTTGGGCCCTTGTCTTTCGCCCCTGCGTTCGCTGCTCCCGGCGAGCCCGAGCGGCCGAAACGCCCCGGGGGCCTTTGCTTCCCCACGGAGAGACGGGGCCCGCAGGGTGGTTTGGCCCCCGTTCAGCCGGGGCTCGAAGGATTGGCACGGCCTGCCCCCGGGTGGAGAAGGGCCCTGCGCGTGCGTTCTTTTGCGGGGCTTGCCCGCCCCGGCCAAGCGCTGGACTGTGTGGGGTGCAAAAAGGAGCCGCCCTGGGCCACCACGTTGTGATGGTTTACGTCAGCCGCCCCGACCTTTTTTTAAGGAAAAAGAAAATGTTCTGGGGACTGTGTACTGTAAAACGCAAGAAACGAGAGCAGGCGAGACGGCCCGGCCCTTGAGAGACCCGGCGCGTCGTCCCTAACCTGGGCAGTGCCCGCTCCCTGCCCGCGTCGCCACCGGCCGCAGTGCGGGCCCGCCCGCCAGAGAGGCGTTTAGAGTGAAGGAGCTGCTCGTTCTTGGTTTTGATTGCGTCGTCTTTGAGTTAAGATTCAGATTCCCTCCGTCTTGCCCATTTGTGAGAGCACTGACAAGACTTTGAAATACGGCCTTTTTAGCTTTGGGGTAGGATTTTTGTCTGTGTTTAATAAATTCGCCCAAAGGTTTGGGATGTTTCACTAACAAACATTTCGATACGAAGTTTGGGAGGTTGGTATTTCGGAAGGAATGAGGGCAATCTACGGACCAAGGGGCGGTGTCCTCCGTGAGGGGGTTTAACCCCTGGGTTGCTACCCGAACGGCCTTGCTATTAAGCCACAGGCTAAAGGGATGAGATGGGGGGGAGAGAGAGGACAAAGTTAAAGGTTTTGTTTTTAAGACGTATACAGGGAAGTTTGACCCAAGCAGAGGTCTGAGAGAATTCCCCTTCAGTAAGGCCTTTGTATGTTCCTGCCGTCGATTTTTCTTTAAGCTCCCCCTCATTTGGCACGGAAGGGCTGGCGGAAGTTCCCAAAGGACCAGAGGATGAAGACGGCTTCCTCCCCGCGGCCTGGGAAAAGAATTCCGTTTCTTTTATTCATTTCAACAGGAGCCTTGCCCTTGTTGTCCTTATATTTTACAGTGATTACCTCCTTTTTTTTTTTGTCTCCTTGGGATATATGATTCAGCCAGATTTTTGGGAGACTTTTTCTGCAAGTGGCCACCGACAAGCAGGAGCCCGAGAATTAGAGCATGAAATTGGTTGCCTCCAGAATTTCATTAACACTGCCTTTCTGTTAAGAAGAAAAAGATTATTTTAAAATTTAAAATATCGGGGCCCTCCCTGATAGCGCAGAGGATTAAAGCAATGTACTATGAAGCAGACCACAGCCACTGCAGCATGAGTTCGATCCCTGCCCATGGTCAGGGAGGTGACCCACATGGCGGGCAGACCTCTCCTGCCGCGCCCGCTGCTCCCCTTGGCACTGTGTTTCAGTTGATCTGCCTGTTCTGTTCCCAGCTATGTCTCTGGAGAATCCTCTCACCTCCAATGCGTCTTGCCTGTACCCCAGTTCTTGTATGCATAAATAAATCTTTTTTTAAAAAGATACAAAAAAATTTTTAATATTGTATTATAGCTGATCTGACAAACAAAAATAAAAAAAAACAAAAATAGAAGAGAACTAGAATAATTTATAGACATGCAATAATTTCAGAAATTCTTGTCGCAGGTGTAGATTTAAGTTTGTTTTGAGGGGCTTTGGCTGTGTGTACAATTTGGAACCCTCTTCTAAAAATACATCGATTTAGTTCATATTGCTAAAGCAAATTATAGTTTACAGAAAACATGAAAAATACAGAAAAATGCAGAGAAAAAAATCACCCAGAACACAACTGCCAAGGAACAACCACTAGAAAACAAGTTGCCTTGTTTCTGTTTGCCTTAAAATAAACGATGTAGCTAGTTTTGTAACCTACATCTTGTATTTAGACATACACTGTACATTTTCTAGGTTGAATAAGAACCTTTATGATTTTTAGAGCCTGCATAATATCCTCAGTTAAATATACTATAATTAACCCTTCTCTTATAATGGGACACCAAATCTGTCTGCCTTTTTCCTCCCTTGCTCTTACAGTGTTGGCATGCGTATTTTCTGTACAAATGATAATAAGATTTACAGTCAATCGGAACTTAAGATTCTCTGATATTTAACTCCACAAATTCCCTCTGGAGTCATTAATTTCTGTGCATCTGCATTCCACCTGAGGTCAAATTCCATATCTTCCATGTCAATTGCCCTCATTCTTCTAAATTTTCTTCTAATTGTAACTCACATAGTCTTGGTGTACAGCTTTTGCTTTGGAGGTGTGTCTAATAAGCTCCAGACATGGGTGTGTCACTTCACGTTCAGTAGTTAATGAGAATCCTTTCAGTGTCAGCCTAGTCACAATCTTAAGCTGCTTTTCCCTTTAATTCATTTCTATATATGGATGTAATACAGAAGAAACTGATTGCTGAAGTTTTCTTTCAGCATGTATATAAACTTTGTGATTCTCAAAAATTATTTAACTATATATAAGCTTTTGTGGTTGGACTTTTGGGGTTTTTTTTATTGTTTTTAGGCTAATAACCTCTAAACATGTATCATTTAATTAGCTATTTTTGACTTGTCATTGTGGATATGCCAGTGGACTTTTATTTATAGGGACAAGGAAGATGACACTGTTGAAAGCAAAGAGATAGTGGTCTTGGGGCCTCCCTGGTGGCGCAGTGGGTTAAGCAACACACTGTGAAGCAAACCTCAGCCACTGCAGCACGAGTTCGATCCCTGCTGCCAGCCAGGGAGGGGACCCACATGACCCAGCAGACCTCTCCTGCTGTGCCCGCTGCTCCCCTCAGCAGTGTACCTCTGTTGATCTGCCTGTTCTGCTCCACGCTCTCTGTGGTGAATCCTCTCACCGCCCCACACACACCTCTGGCCTGTACCCCAGCTCTTGTATGCATAAATAAATAAATCTTTAAAAAAAAAAAAGAGATCGTGGTCTTAAGGTTTTTCTCCTCTAAGTTAGGGTGATGATACCAGGAAACCATTCAATAATCTTCCACAATTCAACACAATCTTGCCTCAGTTCTTAAAAGTGATTTAGAGAATACAAAGCAGTAAAGAGAAATGCCATCTTCAAACCTCTCAGAGATTGTAACACTCTGTCCTGGAGTAACATCACTTGTAATCATCCCTGCTACTTTCAAAAACCCAACTTCTCTTTAAATGAAGTTCTTCTAACTACTACGCCTGGAATAAAATATAGTTCACTGGATGGAGAACAAGTTCCTTATTTATTTATTATTTACTGAACAAGTCAATATTTATTCAAAGGATTTGGGACTTCAAGAGTACCCTATGTGGTCATCATTCTCCTATAATTGTCTTGCTTTTGGTGACAATACACCATGTTCGAGGCCAGCTACTAAGTAGTCTGATTCTACAGGTGCACATGAAATTTATTAATGATGGAGTCCTGTGCATCTGAATTAAAAACCTGTTACCAGAGATTCATTCACTGTGATCCTTTCAAACAGCTCTAGATTTTTTTTGTTGTTTAATCATTTACATTACGTAGCTAATCTTCAAGACAAGTGTATAAAATGAATTATTTTACCTTTTAGTTCTTTTAAGAGACAGTTGTCTCTGAACAGCTTTTAGAACCTGTAGCTCTTCAAAACCTGTCTCAGAGCTGAAATTTAAAATCTGTTACTGAAGAAGGAGGGGCAGGGACAGAGAAGAAGAAAAAAATATTTCTGATCTCTGGAGACTTTGAAAATATCTAGGTTCCACTCTTGGGTACAATTAGTGCCCAGCAATGAAAGGAAAAGGTCTTAACCCAAACCTGCCAGAAATTAATGGATGCAGTCAGGTGTCCTCAAGTCCTAACCTCTAGGGCCCAGAGTCTTGGCTGCTGTGTTGGCAGGTGGGAGACACCTCTGGTAAGGGGAGGTCCTCCAGGCCCAGGCATCTCACTCTTCTAGTCTCCCCCAAACCCCTGCTCTCTACCATATCCAGCAGCCCGGAAGCCCTGCTCTCATTCTTCCAAAGCTTCTTGGAGCAGTGGTTAAGAACTGGACCGACCTTGACCTTGAACATCAGAGGAAGCTAGGAGTGGGCTCTCCCCCATCATTTACAAACTGTGTCTTCTGGCTGGTTAATTTCTCTGGTCCTCACTTCCTTCCCTAAAACTGGGGATATTTCTTTCTTTGTTGTGAGGATAAAACAATGGACTTTATGTAGTGCTTAGCACAGTGCCTTATTTAAGGTCTCAATAGAAAGCAGTGGTTATTAACCCTGTCCTTAGGTCATCTCTCATCGGCTTCTTCCACCCACCCACTTCCTTCATCCACCCACTTCCTTCATCCATCCACTTCCTACACTCATTTCCTTGGTCTCCTCTGACCAGCTGCCTCCTACCTGATCTCTAGTCCTCCAGCCTCGTTCCTCAAGCTGCTTGCTATTCTTTGCACCAATCGTCCCTTTAAACATGCTCTTTCCTCTCTTCTCTGCTTGGCAAATGCCTACTTGTCCATCAAAATGAAACTCAACCCTTGCTATCCTGATAATGAAAGTGTAAATTGATATAACTTCTTTGAAGAGGAATTTTTGAATAATTATCAAAACTCAGATACATGAATGTGTGCATCCAGAAATTCTACTTCCAGTCATGAACCTATTGAGATGTTCCATAAAGATGCATTTTATATAGTAAAAGATTATATGAAATCCTACAAATCTAAATAGAGCACTAGTTTAAAAATGGTGATTATCCCCATAATAAAATGCTATGGAGTTACTTTTTTTAAAAAATGGGCAGTTCTCTGTATCATTTTTTCCAAAACATGTTGTTAAATAGGAGAGCAGGGGGAATCAAGGTATAACAAGCTGAGTAGAAGATGCCTCCATTTATTTTAAAGCGAGACAGAGGGGCATCTGCACAGCCACTGCAGCGTGAGTTCGATCCCTGATTCCCAACCAGGGAGCTGTCTCAGCAGACCTCTTCTGTCTCACCCTCTGCTCCCCTCAGCAGTGTATTTCAGTAGATCCGCCTGTTCTGCTCCCATCTCTGTCTTTGGTGAATCCTCTCACCCCTGCCTACGCCTCAGGCCTACACCCCAGTTCTTGTATGCATAAATATAAAAATAAATCTTAAAAAAATAAAAACAAAAACAACTTCATTGTCTAGACAGATGTATTTTTAAAATTCCCACCCAAAAATGCTATTCTCTCATTTCCCCATCCTCTTCTTCAACACCTCTAACCTAAAGGACATTATAACACCTTTTTGAAAACTGTATCCGGATGTCCAGACACTGCTGTATGTGTTGCTTTCTTCTGTATCTTGCAAGTTACATGGCCACAGAGCCAGTGCAGACACCAGGTTCCTCACTTCAGTTCTACCATCCCCAACTTTCCTGTTAATCCACTGAGGAAAGGTTTGGAATTTAAGAGTAAACTCATGGAGATTAAAGGCAACTGCTACAGCCTGATGGCCAAAGACCCAGCTGACTTGTGTCTGGTTTCCATTTTGTGGTTGTTGGTTAGTCCTGTGTTAATTTTTTTAAAAATCCACAATGTCCTCACACTGCTTGCCTTGCAAATGTGTTCCCTCTGCTACTGTCCTTTCCAATTTCTCCCCTAACTCAGTCGGACCCCTTCATGCCTTCATTCAGTTACTTCCCCTTTTGAAGCTTTCCTGTTTTACCCCTGCTTTAGATAACTAGAACTTAAAGTTCCCACAGTTCTCTGATTAAACTTTTCATATACTGCAATTTTCTCTTTTTTTTAAGATTTGTTTATGAACATTATTTATTATGAAAATTTATTTATTTATGAATACAAGAGCTGGGGTGCAGGCCAGAGGTGCTGGAGGTGAGAGGATTCACCAGAGACAAAGTGAGGAGCAGGACAGGGGGAATCTACTGAAATCCATTGCTAAGGGTAGCAGGGGGGGAGGGGGGGGAGAAAGGAGAGGTCTGCTGCTCCAGGTAGGTCAGCTTCCTGGCCTGGGATCAGAAGAACTGCAGGTAGCTTCACAGTGCTGAGACTTAACCCCTTGCACCAGCAGGGAGGCCCTATATTGCAATTTTCATTTTAAGTATTAGTCCACCTAGCAAAAGTGGGGACTCTTCAAACACATGGATTTTTACTGTATTTCTCTCACACTTTCCAAGATTCATGCCTGGCACACAGACCTGCAGTAAATAAGTGTTGCATGAAAGTATGAGCACGGGCAAGTCAGCTGTAAGTGCAGCAAGTGCTCCTGCCATTTTGAGGGGCTGCTGCGCCTGAAGACCATCTGTTACTTAACCGCATGTATATGTTGGAGGGTTGTATTTACACCCCAGCCCTGCACCTTGACGGTGCTTTGCGTTGTTGTTTTGGTTGGTTGTGTTTCCCAATCTGTGCAGATGGCAAGCCCATGCATACCCCCTTTAGAGTAGGTTTGCCAGATGTAACAACTAAAAATACAAGTTGCCCAGTTAAGCCTGAATTTCCCATAAACAACAAATAATAATTTTAGTGTATGTATGTCCCAATTACTATTTATACTAAAAAAAACCAAAAAACCCTAGTCATTGCTTATCGAATTTCAAATTTGACTGAATTTACCTGGCAGTCCTACCTCAGAGCCCAAACCCCCAAACCTTGTCAGTATTCCTGAGTTTAGACCCAGTGGTTCTTAAACAGCTGTATAAACAATGCAATTTTTATTATCTTTATTAAATAAGCCACCAAAATCTCCCAACTGTGGTTACTAACATTCTAAATACATGTAAGTATGCCTTTTTCCAAAAGTCTTTTATTACATTTTAAAATTTTTTATTATATTTTAGCCATCAGAGATAAGGTCTAATTTATGTTAATTCAGGCTCCTAGCCACTTAGCAAGAAAATTGGATCTAGGAAGGAAAATCTAGGTGACTCCTGTCAGTCTGAATTCTGTGTTATTCCGTCTCTGTTCTGCAGCACGTCGTAGACAACAGCAGATTCTCAAGGCACGGTGGGGCTGCTCTGAGCCACCCCCCGCAGAGTCGTGGGGACAGTGAAATGGCATTTCCCTGCAAAGGAAAGGTGGAAGCCAGACACGCCAGCGTGGCCTCTGCGCCAGCCTCCATCAGCTGCCATTTCACATTATCACGGAGGAGCCGTCCCACAAAGTCTTTCAAGAGAAACACCATCTTATCTGAAAGGGGGCATTTTCAGATTTCCATCTCTTAGCACTGCTGAATGCTCTCGCAAGCACCAGCTGCAACCTCACCCGTTTGTTTCAAAGGCACGGTGCCCACTGCATCAAATTAGTTTCTACTGCAGCTTCACGTCAAATGACAATGTTTAGGATACACCTTTCTGTTAACCTGTAATTAGTTCTAGAACTTGTGAGTCTATAAAGTAAGGTAATGTCACGCGCCATTCCATTTTTAGCATCTTAAAATTACAGGGTAAACGCTGCAGGTGTCTAACCTCACTCAACACACTGGCGATAGAAATGTGAGAAACCTACTTGGGGGTGGGGAGAACTTGTGTTAAAAGGAGGCTGGAGTGGGGATGCGATGGGGCTTTATATCACTGAGAAGCGCGGCGTGGAAAATCCATTTGCGGGCCGCGATAAAACTGGAACATCACCTGCACGTTTTGTGAGAATCCACCTGGAGAGCAGAGTCATGTCTGCTTTGGAGCCTGAGAATGCACAGTGGCTGGGGTTGCTGGGCAGCAGTTTACAGCAGAAAAGACAGCTACGGACTCGCAACCTGCCAGAGGAGGTTCTCCGAGGGGTCACTTTCATCTTTTGGAATAGACTGAAGAAGCATCAATGTGTCAGAGACGTTCTGGATGACCCATATTTCTCCCCCTGCCCAGTTGTCTCAGGATGGCTTCAAGTAAACACTACTTGGTGAGGCAACCATTTCAGAGCCACGGAGAGGGGTGCAATATATCCCGATGTTTATGTTGCAAAAGCCAGAAGTGTGTCATTTGTTATTTCAGAGGAAAAAAGCAATAATTGACCACTCCACCTTGCAAATCACTAAAACCTCTAACATGAAAGAAAAAGACTTTTTACAGGCGCTCCTGTAAAAAGTGACCTATAAAGAGGTTACGTTTTTTGACTCGTACTGAACCCAGCCGGTGTTTCTTATATGCAGGTTTATCCTGTTCTCTGGTAACTGTTTTAGTATCATTTGTCACTCCACCTGTCCCAAAGGAGTCGTCTTTGCTGCCGAGCCCAGTCACGTTCAGACCTGTTGCACACTCAATGTGACTTTATGCACGCAGCTCATTTTCTCCCATTGCTGCGCTCAGCATCTCCTTCTGCACCAGAGCCCAGGGCAGAATGGGCTATTTCCCCTTAATTTGGTTATGAGGAAGCCTATTCATTCCGACATTATTTGCCAACGTATACACTAGTCCTGCCCTGGGAACAGACCGCGAATGGAGTTTTATTTCCTCTAGGAAGGTGAAACGGACACCTCGCCTCACTTTTCAGCTTATAAAGGCCATCGGTGCACAGCTTCCGCAGGAAAGGCGGGGGCGCCTTTAAGAGGAAACGCGGTAATTTTCCACGGCCCCCGCCTGCCCCGCCCACGCAGCAGGCGGCAGAGTGCGGCTGCGCAGCTCCGGGCGCGCCTCCCGTTGCCTGGATACCGCCTCCTCCACCCCCGGCCCTCGAAGCCCTTTTGTTTCCAAGATGGCGTCCGAGTTGAGTCTTAGACTCGGGGAACAAAGCTGGTTGAACCTCCTCCCTCCCCCCACCGAGCTTTGCAGAAAGCCAGAATCACAGGGCTGGCTTTAAAAGTGTTCAATGTAAATATTTATCTTACTATTAAAACTTCACAGAATTCCTTTCAGTTAAGTTGTCTGGGTGGGAGGAAAATCTGGGCGTGCCTCAGGGTGTGTAAGTCTTGATCTCAGCATTTCCAAGGCAGGGCTTTTGGCTTCAAAGTTAGTTTTACATATGTTTGTTTTTGGTAAGAAGTCTGGATTTTCCGGTTAAACTAGCTGGGGGAGAAGTCTTCAAGAGATTGAAACCCGACTAGGAAGCTTAACTATAGAGGTCACGTAATTAATTTTGTGGAACTCAGGGTAATAGTCACGCCACCCCTGCCTGTACCCCTCCCCCCTTTAAGAAATACCTGTTGGCTTTTTCTTTTCCTTTTTTAAAGTTTAGTTCTTAGCGCGATCTGATTTTATAGTACTATTATGATTATTAGACGATTGTCCATTCCTCTGGCGATAGAAATGTTTATTTATCGTTGCATCCCACAAGTGTTTCTGCCTATAACGCAGCTCTAAGTAATGTTGCTAAAAAGTAACTGACGATGGAGGCATTCAATTCTGCCAAGTTCTACGCTGTGAGGTGGGTAGCTCCCGCCTTCTCTCTCCTTTTACAGAGAGACACTAAGGCGCCAGGAGGTTTAGAAACTGCCTGAAGCACCACAGTTAGGAAGTGGTGGGACCAAGATTCAAACCCAGACGGTGTGACAGAGCCTGCGCTTATGCGGTCGTGCTCTTGCTGCCCCTGTAAATACTGCAGGGAGGGTGTGATGTCTTCTAACTGCAGCCGCTGGGGAAGAGCGTGAATGTCTCTCTGTAATCTGGTCCTCTTGGCGGTGACTAGACTTCACATTTGGGTCAGTCAGACATTTAGATGCTTACACTCTGAGCTGAAAGACCCAACTCTAGCCAATCTTGGTAGCCAGTGTTGGGGAAGTACAACTAAAGACAAAATTTCCTCCCAACCCCCCAAAAAGCCTCTACTCAAAAGTGGAAGATAAAGGAAAAGAATTTTCTTATTCAGTAAGAGTTAAACCCAAATATGATGTGGGACATTGGCAGTCCATTTAGAGATTGCAAACACCTTTTACAAAGTTAAGCAGATAAACCTCATTACATACTGTTCTCCAGATAAACAATAACAAGTACTCAATTAAGAGGCCTCTCAGCACCATTTGTCATGTGTAGTTTACCCTAAGGTCACCTGAGTACATAGTAGCTGGTCATCTGGGGTTAGCTAATTAGTTTTTAGCGAAAGAGAAAAAAATACATATGACAGGAGGTAGGTTGCCACTTGGAACCACGCACCCAGGAAGTTAGACTCCTACCCTCACACAGAAACTGAGTGATAAGGACGCTGGCTTCCTAGGTGATTACATTTCAAAAGGATGAGTTCCCAGTCATTGAGAAAGAGGTTCCTGAGTTATAAAGCTGGCAACAGCCTTATTTAACTTTTAAAAAGATTTACATACCTCTCCTGGTGGGAAGAGGAAGAATTTACAATCACAGATTTTGTAAAGTAAATGCAGAAAAAGGGAGTCTTTCTCTCCCTCCCTCCC
>JAGFMF010011680.1:6432168-6443910 GCA_019455555.1 Galemys pyrenaicus | reverse complement strand
TGGCCGGCAGCAGGGATCGAACTCGTGCTGCAGTGGCTGCGATTTGCTTCGTAGTGCGTAGTGCGTTGCTTAACCCACTGCGCCACCAGGGGAGGCCCATGAAACGCTATTTTAAGTCACTAAATTTTGGGGGAATTTGCTGCTACACAACAAGAGAACTGAGGTAGTAAAATTATGGTTAACTTGATAAGAAACGAACAGATGAACAGACGCCTTCCACAGTGATTTAGCATGAGGCTTCCAGACAAGCCACCCCTGCTAACACTTGACTTCGACCCTCAAGTCTTTCCAGTGTTGACCAGCAGAAGGGCCTGGGTTGTTTCTCACTGCAGTGTCAGTTTGCACTTTCCTGATAATGCCCTACTGACTTTTGGTCAGGAATATGATCATTCAACTTACTGACCATGGTATTTCAGAGTCACATGTTGCAAAAACAACCCATTCCTGCCACTGCTATTAGAAATTTTATGCCTGCAGCTCCAATTTGTTTAAAAAATATAATTGCTGCCATAATGAGTCTGTATCGTTAATGATCCACATTGGGATTCATGAAGTTCGTCTGCAGGCCCTGGAAGGCTAAGGAATGAAAGTAGGCGGCCCACAGACATCAGCGCCCAGATCCTCCCCCCACTGTCATCACTGTTTATCAGGAAATAGATTCATAGATCAAATGCCACTACAAGGAATGTGTGCACCCCTCATCCTAGTCCCTAGGAAGAGGAGGTTTAAAGAGCCCAAGAGACCAGGCTACAGCCACAGAGCAGAACCCAACCCCGATACTGTTTGATTTGGTCCCAAATAGATTTTTCCTCACTTCTTTCTAATTTTACACCAGAAAGGAAGAAGATATTTTGGTGTGAAGAGTGGGAAATATTCTAGACAGTATGATGGGAGGCTGGGTTTTTCTGTCACCTGTCACTAGTCCCCTCTTGGGCAAGTCTCTCTGTGCCATAGTTCCTTTGGATTAAAAATAAAAGACTGGGGCCTCCCTGGTGGCTCAAGGGGTTAAGCACCACATTATGAAGCATCCCCAGTCACTGCAGCAAGAGTTCCGATCCCCAGCCAGGGAGGGGGCCCACAGGGCGCAGCAGACCTCTCCTGCCTGTCTGCTACTCCACCGCTGCTCCCCTCAGCTGTGTGTTTCAGTAGATCCACCTGTTCTGCTTCCTGCTCTGTCTCTGGTGAATCATCTCACCCACCCCACACCTCTGGCCTGTACGCCAGATCTTTTATGATTAAATAGATAAATCTTTAAAAATAAAAATAAAAGGCTGGGTCAGACTTTCCCCAGTTCAAAAATCACTGTCTCAAGTGCTATTATTTCCAAAGATGAATAAATCGAGGCAGGATGATTAAATAATTTCCCCAAAGTCAGGATACAAGCAAATGGTATAACTGGGATGTAAACCCAGGTGCTTTGGCTCCAGAGTCTGGGATTTTACAAAGCCGGGCGACCTTTAGTGAAAGTTAAATTTGAACAACAACCTGAGGATATCGCTTTATTCTCTTCCCATCCATCTCTTCCTCCTGCTTCTTGAATGAAAAAAGGGAAGCTTAGAAATTCATCACGTCCCAGCCACTGGCCTGCGGGCAAAGTCCGGAGCCCTGAAGTTAGAGCCCTGGGAGGCCGGGGGACCCCAGCTGGCTAAGCCCCAGGGAATCTAGCCACTGGGAACACCAGCCTGGCCACACCTTCCGTTCAGGACCGGGCCCTGTTGTACCTTCTTTCTTGTCCTCCCTCTTCCCAAAGCAGCTGTCAGGAAATCGGAAACTTGAGCTGCAAAGGCCCCAGAGAAGCCGCCCGGGGGCACTGGGTGGGGATGGGGGTGGAGGAGGGCACTCTCACACCAGACCCTGCAGCCTGCTGTAGGCTGGTGGGGTCTCCCAGCAGCTCTCCCTGGAGTCGTAGCTGCCTCCGCCCCTCCCGGCCAGTGTTGAATTCATTACCTAGGACCCCCACCTCCTAGCTCAGAAAAGGAACTTGGGCAGCCTGAGAGCTACCGTTCTGAGGCTGTACACTGACAGCCTAGTTTTGTTTCTCCTGGAAAAAAGTAGGAGTGATAGGAAATATACACACAACAAAAAGTCAAGTAACACAAAAGCATATGGCAGCTGATAAATACCATCCAGCTTGTTCCCCTTCCCTTGTCCCACTGGCCCCACAATCTTTCTAGTGTATGCAGCCAAAGTTATTCTTGAACAGACAACTACAGAGCTGTGTTTTAACCGCACACGGGCACAGATTATCCACCTCGTTCTGTACCTTTCTTTCTGTGTCTCCTGAGCAATATGGCTTGGGAACGAGTCCTTGTCCACACCTAAAGCACTTCCTTACTTTTTGTTGAGAGGCTGCCTAGCTTTGTCTCTTAGGGCTGTGTGGACATTGATCTAACGGCTGAGGTTGCTTCTCACCCCTGGAAGCTCAGACTAGCCTAGTGAATCTGCAGCTCTTTGTGGCAGCGCCTGGCAGGTCTCTCTGAGGTCTATGATGTCAACGTGCGGGGGAGGAGGGAGTTTATGGCGCTCCCTCCCCCAGCCAGCCCGGCTGGTGTCACCGCCGGAGTTTGCTCTGCAGGGCAGCAGCCAGGAGAGAATTCGCGCGGCTACGTGGAGCCGCGCTGCAGACCGCAGCTCCGGCCAACGCCTACGTCCGCCGCAGCCGTAATAAACCCCATGGTTTCTGTCCCAGTTTGCCACTGTCACCTTTTCCAGCAGGACCTTCGGCCCAGGGGCTGGGCCGGCTCTGTGACTCCTGCAGCACTTAAATCCAGAGCCAGGTGGACCGCACAGAGGGAAGAGTGGGGGGTGGGCGGCTCTGGTTACCTACCTCTGGCAGTTTCTCTTAGGAAAAGATTTGGGCAACTGAATTCAGCTCTCAGTTCTCATCTTTTCTTCTCTGAGATCAAAGGCCTTGGTGAGGCTAGTGGTTTCTCCTAGAAAAGCCCACAGCTGAAAGTCTGCCTCTGTCAGGCTTTGTCTGAAGATGCCTCGCTCGGGCGCACCCCTCAATGATTTCCCTTCCAAAGAAGCCCTACCCCCACCCCAAATGCCGTGGCGGACCGCCCGTTTAGAAACCCTTTTAAAATCAAGGTCGCTGTCACAGCCCTAGTCACAACAGGAGCTAGTTGAAAACGACAGATACCGAGCCACTGATGTCCCTCAACCCCAGCATTTGATTATGGAAATTTCCCGACACAGAAAGGCTGAGTCGTGCAGGGACGCCTGTGTGCCTGCCACCTAGGTCTACAAAGAACAGTTTGCTTCCCTTTTATTTTTTTCACCTCTCTAAGCCGTGATGCAAGAGATCTGTTAAAAGCCTGGTTTAAACAGTCAATTCATTTGCTTTCAGAACTTCAGGACAAGGTACTTAGCACCTTGTTTAACAAATACACAGTAACTTAGTTCCCTTCCAAATTAGGCTAACAGAAAGAAGAAAGAGAGGGGAGGTTGAAGAGAAATAGAGGAAAACAGTGTCTGGTGCCTGCAGGAAGGAAAAGAGAAGGTGAGAGAAGGGGGAAGAGGGCCAGACGGGCCCTCTTTGCAACAAGAACACCTGCATCTAACATACAAACTAGTTAGGAATAGTTTTGTTATAAGTAAGGCTTCTGGTCAACAGCGAAGGAGTGGTAGTTAAGTTTGGGGAGAGCCAAACGATTGATAGGTATTTCAACTGCAAGAAAGGTCAGCCCCCCACCTCTGAATTGTTCAAGGGCTAACTGTCTACCTCTTGGCTGGGTGTCACTTGGACAGGTAAGCTGAGATGAAGGCACCTACGTAATAATGACAGCGTTAAACAGCTTACACACGTGATCTCATTCCATCCTCAAAACAGACATTCTCATCAACCCCACTTTAGAAATGTGAAACCTGAGACTCAGGGCAGTGAGGTCACATCTGTAAAGTGGAACACCCTCCTATCCCCCCACCCCACCCCAGCCCAGGACCTTCTGCCCACAGAGCCTATTGTTGCCCCAACACCATGACCTTTAAAAATGACCCTATAAAATACAAACAGCATAAACTACATAACCCTATAAAAACCCTAAACAGACCAGACCCAGAGAGTTCTCACAAGGTCAAAGTGAGACAAGCCAGGTGAGATGCTCCCACCTAGTCGGTCCTTTGAAATGTTTGTTGAAGGAATGAATGGATGCTGATGAGCTCATTAATGTTTAATGGGCAGAGAGTATCAGTTTTGCAAGATGTTCTGGAAAAGGACAGCGGTGATGGTTACACTGAATGGCACCTTATGTGTATTTTACAACTGAAAATAATTAGGAAAAATCAGTTTGCTTGCTTTCTTGTGATGTTTTGTCTCACTTCTCCTTTAGCCAGTTGAGAAGATTCTATATTTTCACTTTTAATGAGGTCTAGAACGGGGAGGATGGAAAGAGGTACAGCGAGACAGAGCCAAGGGCAGGGTTTGGAGTGGAGAACATGGCCCCTGGGAACGGTGCTGTCCAAAGGTGGCATCGAGGAACTCCCGGCACTCCCCTGCAGCGAGGGGACAGCAGCTTGGGGCCCTGTGGATGATGTCTACATGAGCGGTCTGAGGACCGAAGGAGAGTTTGGGACAACAGAGCTATCCTCTGTGTAGCGAGGGCCTGACCTGACCTGGAGCCTGCTTCTTGCGTCTTTCCAGCTCTCCACTGTGTCCACTGACAAGGACCGACTCACCTCTGCTTAGAGGAGACCACATCCAGGAGTCGTCAGTTCCGAAGGCCGTGCGAAGTGTGAGGGAGCAGAAAATGCCAAGTGTTTACGCCTCACCTCTGCAGTTGTAAACGCTCACTGTGTTACCATATGTGTGTGCGCGCACGCGTGATGATTTAAAATATCGCCAAGTCTCTCTGGTCTCATTTTAAAAATTTATTATTTTTTTTAATCTTTAAAGATTTATTTATTTATCCATACAAGAACTGGGGTACAGGCTGGAGGTGTGGGGGTGAGAGGATTCACCAGAGACAGAGTGGGGAGCAGAACAGGCAGACTGACATAAACACACTGCTGAGGGGAGCAGCAGGCGAGGCAAGAGCCGTCTGCAGCGCCATGTGGGTCCCCTCCCAGGTGGGCAGCAGGGATAGAACTCATGCTGCAGTAGCTGCGGTCAGCTTCATAGTGCGTTGCTTAACCCACTGCACCACCAGGGAGGGCCCAGTCTAATTTTTGTATCACAGAACACTCCCTCTCTTTTCAGCTTTTCATTTCCAGGATAAACTAATCCAGTTGTTTTTATTATTTATTTTTAAAGACCAAGTCTTTTAACGTGTCATTATGACTGGTTGTAATTTTCACGCCTGTGTGTTCAGAATTGATGTAAACGTGTTAAAAGCTCTTCCATGCCCTTCATTTCTCTTTCCCAAAGGTGAAATTCCACTGAACGTTACAGCAACAGTTCTGCGTGTGGCGTCCCACGCGGCCCCTCTCCACACAGGTGCACTGGTTGACCGATCCACAGCGAACAGATGTGCCCTTTTCTGCCTCTCAGCAAGACTCACATGTGGCTTGGAACGTGGGGGAAGAACTGTCATGGGGTCTAGGCCAGCTCTGTCCCTTCCTGGGTGCATGGCTTTGTGCCTCCATCATCGGCAAAATGGGGATACAATGCCTCTTTGGGGTGGCAGAGAGAGAACGGGAGGGTTCTGCTAGTAGTAGCTTCATCTCTTCCTCTTCTCTCATTCCTTCTTGTTGTCTGTGAATTAAGAACTCTTCTTCATTTGTCTTCACCCACCTCCTTTTCTTCTCTTCTTCCTCTTACCAAGGGAAACACAGCTGAAGGCACCCGTCCCTCCACCCTCAATGACAGATCACGCCCTTCAGTTTCAGTTTTACCTACTGCCTTCCCTGACATGTGGCCTCTGGCTGGAAATTGCAGTTGGTAATTTTTCATTTGGTAAACTGGGACCTACATACTCAGGCTACTGTTACCAGCATTGAATCTTTATTTTCTACTTTAACAATTTCCCACCCTGTCGCTTAACTGCATCCCTGCAATTCTCTAGTTACCTTTCATTAAGAGATTCTGCAGCCAAGTTCCCTTCAACTGGCTGAGAGAAGTTTGCTCCCCGTCTTTTCCACTGAGCTCGAGACTTCTCACTCTCTGGTCGATAGACCTTATTAACCTCTCTGTCTCCAATTCTGTCTCCACATGGACACCTTTTCACCGACCTTACAAGCATTCAGCCAACATCAAACTGATTCCTTTCATGAATTTCAAAAACAAAAACAGATCATTTGTTCAAAAGTGCCTTCATGCTCTTCCACAAGAATGTAGCCCGCCTTGCTCTTTGTGTAGAATAGTGGCTGTACCTTCCGGAACATTCCTGAACATTCTATGCTGCGTAGTGCAAAGAATGCTGCACCTTCTCATAATCTGAATTTGCTGGCAGAGCAGAAAGAAACAAAAACAAAAGCTGCATTTCAGGAACTTCGTTCAGTGAAATACACTTCCTTTTAGTAATTTGCCAGCTAATTTCTTCAGCTGGCAGTGACATTTTGAAAGTAAATGGCTATTGAGGGCTGGGAGGGAGGAAGGGAAGGACGAATCAGTGGAGGTGGTCAGTGCACTTAATCAGGTGACAGTTTCAACTAATGTCATCCACTCACGAAACTGTAGGAAAGATTAATTCATTGGTGAATACAACTTATTACCATAACAACTTGGTTCCTTGCTTCTCATGTAGAGGAGAATAAAGGAAATAAAATGTATTTGATGACAAAGGAATTGCTGCAGATCACAAATGCCTGACAAAGTATATTACAACAAAGCTAACCTCTTCTATATGAACAACATAGACCGTGTGATAAAATTTTTGCTTTTTGTAATAATCAAGACCCTGTGATTATGGATGTTTCCTTATTTGACATTGAGGGGGTCTTTAAATCAGTTTAACTATTCAAATTATAGATGGGATTTACGGAGGTCATCATGTATTTTTCTACATAGAGTTTCATCAAAGACTTTCATTTTTTAAAAAGAAAGATTTATTTTATTTATTTATGCATACAAGAACTGGGGTTTAGGCTAGAGGTGCAGGGGGTGAGAGGATCCACCAGAGACACAGAGTGGGGAGCAGAACAGATCTACTGAAATATACTGCTAAGGGGAGCAGCAGGTGAGACAGGAGAGGTCTACTGCATCATATGCGGGTTAGCTCCCTGGCCTGAGATTGAACTAGACCACAGTAGTGATAAAACCAAGACCTGGCCCCTACACCACCAGGGAGACCCTAATTTTATTTACTTATCGACTGACTGATTGGTTGACTTTTGAGGTAATACTGGTGTACAGCACTGTGTGAACCCCTCTCTTGGTAAATCCCTGCAGAGAAATTGCTAACTTAAGGCTTTTTTAGGTGTTGCCAGTTGCTTACCCCATTTTCTCCCATCATTACCTTCATAAGTACTTGTATCTCTCCCCATTTCAGCTACCTGGATGGCTACAAAATGCAATTTCACTGGTGCTTCAGTTTGCATTTCTTTGAAGTAGTTAAGGTTGGACTTTTTTTTTTCCAAGTGCTTGCCAGCCATTTTATATAACCTGCTTTTGAAAATTGTCTGGTAGAATCTTTTGCACACTTATCACTTGGGGTTTTTCTTACTGAATTTTATGACCTCTTTAAATATAAGACTAGTCATTCTGTTTCATAATATTAATAAATAGTTCCCCTCATCCAGAGTTTTCTGTTTGAGCTTTGATATAATTAGCCTATTTTTGGCCTAGAAGATTTACATTTTATCTGTTCATTTCCATCCATTGAATCATCCATAATTCATCTCATTGCCTTCGAGGCTAGAATAACCTACTTATTGCATCTTTTCAAGAATTATGTGGAGATGAAAGTCCACCTTATGTTTAAAGCCTGCCAAAGGGGTGGAGAGGAAAGTGTTTCTAAGCACTTATTTGTAGAGGTAGAATTTTCTCTACCTTGTATCTAAGGTATGTGGATTTAAGGATATATCTTGGAAGGACTTTGCCTTATTGGTGTAGCTTTCAAGTGGAAAGCAAATCATTTGGAATTGTCAAATGCCATTATCTTTCTCCTTTTCTCTTTCCCTACTACCCAGAGTGGGGGGAAATTCCTTAACATTCTGCTTCTAGACTCTCAATTAGTTCATCCTGAAACCCAGACAAGTCACCCTTTTCTCTTGGCTACCATTAAGAGTGAATCTAATCAGATCAGGGCTTCCCTGGTGGCGCAGAGGGTTGAGCACTGCACTGTGAAGCATCTGTGGTACAGCAGCGGGAGTTCGATCCCCGGCCAGGGAGGGGACCCACATGGTGCAGCAGACCTCTCCTGTCTCACCCGCTGCTCCCCTCAGCAGTGTGTTTCAGTCAATCCGCATGTTCTGCTCCCCACTCTGTCTTTGGTGAATACTCTCACCCCCCCACACCTCTGGCCTGTACCCCAGCTCTTGTATGCATAAATAAATACATAAATATTTTTAAAAAAAGAGTGAATCTAATCAGATCAGTTAGAGTTCTTCAGAGACTTGGAACCAATAGGATATGTGTACACAGACAGACAGACATATAGACATGTAGATAGCTCTTTCGAGGAATTGTCACATGATTATCAGGGCTGACCAATCTGACCATAGCGCTGGTCAGCAGGCTGGAAACTCAGGCAAGATTTCCATGTTATATTTGGAGGCAGAATTCAAACCATTTAGGGTGTTCAGAAGTTCAGAGACCACTGTGAAGGGAGCAGTAATCCGAATGTTCAGGTTTCTCCACATTCTATCCTCAGACTAAATGATGTTTGTTTAGTCTTTATTTTCACAAGTATTTTCTCAATAAGAACCATTTTTAAAGTTATACTGCAATTTCATTTGAATGAACTGGAGATGTTCATTTTTATTACATTTTTGAAAAGCATGCTGGAATTTTTTTGAAACAACAGCTTGTGAGAATAATCATCTTTCTACATGTTCAACAGCAGCAACTACCCAAAAAGTCCTTTTTTCCCTTTTGACACATAACATTTTTTGTCACTTCTCCAAATAACACCGAAGACAGATAACTAGAAAAAAGAATCTCTTGGTGAAGTGTAACAATGGAAAGATTAAAGTATCACAGGAAAGATTGCAGTCTTGTTGGAAGTCTTTTTTTTCCTTTCAAAATAACAAATAGTTATTCTTAAGTAGTCAGTCACGGTATTAAGAATCCTTTTTTTCAACTTCTGCCATTGTTTGTATCTCTTCCTTTTCTCTCACAGTTGTTTAATTTTTAAAAATATTTAATTTACGCACACAAGAGCTGGGGTACAGGCCAGAGGTGAGGGGGCTGAGAGGACTCACCAGAGACAGAGTCGGGAGCAGAACAGGCAGATGGACTGACACACACTGCTGAGGGGCGCAGCGGGGAGGCAGGAGAGGTCTGCTGCGCCAATGCAGAGCTGTCTGACATATATATGTTTTGATGTGTCGTTGATGTATCTTCTTAAGGCCTCTCAGTCACCTGTGGGGGAAGATGTTCTACTTTGGTTTGTTTGACCTGCTATGTCGAGCCCAGGAAAACGACCCTCCAGTTACCACCTGAAGAGTGATGTGAAGGTCAGGCCGTCATTTGTATCATTCTGGTTTCTGGCCCACACAAATGCCCACAGCACAGCACCAGGGGCGTTCACTTGACCACTTACACGTGGGAGCCAAGGTCTCCCAAAAGGCAGCTTCTTCCCAGTCACGGGAGGACCTTGTCCTTCCAGAGCCAGAGGGAAGCTCTTCCAGCCTCAGCTTGGGACTGGCCTGGCTCTCACCTGCTTGGAAAGCCCACCCCCTCTGACTCTTCGATGTCTCTGCCAAACAAAGAGTTATCCTCAGGCCCAGGCCATCCCATCGCTTCTCAGCACCACAGTTTCAGTCTGACAGGGAAGCCTTCAAGCTTCCCACCAGTACGTCTAGGCTGCTTCCTCCTTGGGTGTTTAAAACCCTGCCCTTTTTCTCAGAAACCAAGGCCAAGCGGGCCTCTCCTCTCTCCAGCTCTCTCTTCTGCTTCCCCCTCCTTGCTGTTATTCAGGGGAACATTAAGCTCGTGTGTAGCACATCAGGGTCAGCATCTGTGACAGTTACAACTACATATTTGAACACACAGATCATGACGTTCCTTATTGTTCTAGAATTCGAGAGGAGAGAAAGGATTAAAGAGCTCTTTTAAGTAGCTTTTTTTTCCCCGAAGAAAGTGTTTAAGGAGGTTTCTTTCTTTCTTTTTTTTTTTAAAGATTTATTTATTTATACATACAAGAGCTGGGGTACAGGGCAGAGGTGTGTGTGGAGGGGTGAGAGGATCCACCACAGAGAGCAGGGAGCAGAACAGGCAGATCAACAGAAGCACACTGCTGAGGGGAGCAGCGGGCACAGCAAGAGAGGTCTGCTGCGCCATGTGGGTCCCCGCCCTGGCCGGCAGCAGGGATCGAACTCGTGCTGCAGTGGCCGCAGTCTGCTTCATAGTGCGTTGCTTAACCCACTGTGCCACCAGGGAGGCCCCTCTTTCTTTTTTTTTTTTAATTTATTTATGCATACAAGAACTGGGGTACAGGTCAGAGGTGCATGGTAGGGGGTGAAAGGAGTCACTAGAGACAGAGTGGGGAGCAGAACAGGTGGATAGACTGAAATCCACTGCTGAGTGGAGTAGCAGACAGGCAGGAGAGGTCTGCTGGGCCCTGTGGGTCCGCTCCCTGGCTGGGGATCCAACTTGTGCTTCAGTGGCTGCAGATGCTGCACAGTGCGGTGCTTAACCCCTGGCGCCACCACGGAGGCCCTCTTAAGCTTTATTTTCCACCATAGCTGGATCTGTGTGGAAGGATTGACTTATGGATAAGTCAACTGCCTTAAAGAGAACCCCTTTCTCTGTATCAGCAGATTGAACCAGAGACTTCTGGCGTGGAAGGGTTACGATTTCAGAAGTGCAGCACAGGTTAAGCAAAGCAAAGCTCTTAGCACAGGCTCTCCAGCTGAGAGCTCCAATTCTCACTCAGTCTTGAGGTTTTTTTCCCTTCAAAACTTCGGGCTCTCCCTTCCCTCTGTCTCAGCGCTGACAATGATCTTCCCTGCAGCCCTGCCCACACTTCCTGGACCTGATGTATTTTCCTACTTCTGAGCACACTGGAAAATATTAGTTCCTGGAGTTCTGCCCTTCTTTTTCTTAGTTTTAAACCATGTCCAAAAGAGGTGAGGAGCACCAGCAACTTCCTCCTTCGGTGTGATCTCCTCACACCTAATACTTTGTGATCTCCAAGCCTGAGGCCGCAGGGGACCTGAACTGATTTCTGTACTTTATCAGTCTTGTGAATTCCTTTCTTTGTTTCTAATTAAAACATCCTTTCAATTCTGTTAATTTTTTTATTTTTAAAAAATATTTTATTTATTTATGCATACAAGAGCTGGGGTGTAGGTCAGAGGTGCAGGGGGGCAGAGAGAGGAGAGGGGGCAGGGGTGGTGGGGAGAGGATTCACCAGAAACAGAGTGGGGAGCAGAACAGACTGAAACACACAGCTGAGGGGAGCAGCAGGGAGACAGGAGAGGTCTGCTGTACCATGTGGTTGCCCTCCCTGGCCTGGGATGGAACTCCCCTGCAGTGGCTGTGGATGCTTCATAGTGCGGTGCTTAACCCCTTGTGCCACCAGGGAGGCCCAGTTCTGTTAATTTTTTTTTTTTAAGATTTATTTATTTATGCATACAAGCACTGGGGTACAGGCCAGAGGTGTGGGGGGTGAGAGGATTCACCACAGAGATCAGGGAGCA
>JAGFMF010011680.1:6412492-6422918 GCA_019455555.1 Galemys pyrenaicus | reverse complement strand
GCTCTCTGTGGTGAATCCTCTCACCCCCCCACACCTCTGGCCTGTACCCCAGTGCTTGTATGCATAAATAAATAAATCTTTTAAAAAAAAAATAAAAAACTCAGTTGATTTACTATTATTGAGTGTTGAGAGATTTTTGTATAGTCTGGATATAAGTCCTTCCTAGACCAGAAGTATGATTTATATTTTATCCCAGTCTAGGTTTGTCTTTTCATTTTCTTAACAATTTCAGGGAAGAGATATTTTTAGCTCCTATGAAGTCATTATGAATTTGATCTTTTATGCTTTGGTTCATGTTTTCTTCCCCCTAGTACACTGCTCTGGTAAACTCAGCCACCTTTCTCCTCCTTAGCTCCTCAGTTCAGGGAGTTTACTGGGCTCTGCCTGACTTACCTTCCCAGACTGAGGCTTGGGAACACCCCAGCCAGGAAGCCAGGGCAGCAGGAGTGCCTCCCTGCTTTGTTGCTAGTCAAGGTCTTTGTTGACTGATGCCTAATATCTTCAGCCCCTTTATATCTGGCATTTGGTCTGCTGTTTTTTTTTTTTAAGATTTATTTATTTATGCATACAAGCACTGGGGTACAGGCCAGAGGTGTGTGGGGGTGAGAGGATTCACCAGAGACAGAACGGACAGATGGACTGAAATACACTGCTGAGGGGAGCAGCGGATGAGGCAGAAGAGGTCTGCTGCGCCATGTGGGTCAGCTCCCCAGCCAGGAGCAGGGATCGAACTCGTGCTGCAGTGGCTGCAGTCTGCTTCATAGTGTGTTGCTTAACCCATTGCGCCACCAGGGAGGCCCCCTGGTCTGCTGTTTTGCCTGTGAACCCCATCTTTTCTGTATGCATCAGTCCCTTCAACTCTCTTTTTCAGTTTAATAAAATTAGACTTTCTGAGTGAACGGGAAAGAGCATTTCCAATAAAAGGTGTGCTAGCAGAAAACAGGCTGGTTTCAAAATGGAAATTTGAGTCCTGAGGCTAAGGTGAAAAGTGAGAAAAGGAACACTTGTGCCTTAAAAGTGCTTGCACTTCTGGAATGGATTGCAGCAGGTCTGGGAACCCCCAACACTATATGCAACACTGTGTATACAGTGTTACAGGACCTGTATTTTTTTTCTGAGAGGACCTAAGAATTTTGAGAACTCAAAGATGTGACAAATGCAAAAATGATTATTATTATTATTTAAAGATTTATTTATTTATGCATACAAGCACTGGGGTACAGGCCAGAGTTGTGGGGGTGGTGAGAGAATCCACCAGACAGAGCAGGATACAGAACAGGCAGATTGACAGAAACACACTGCTGAGGGGAGCAGCGGGTAAGGCAGGAGAGGTCTGCTGTGCCATGTGGGTCCCCTCCCTGGCAGGCAGCAGGGGTCGAACTCTTGCTGTAGTGGCTGTGGTTTGCTTCATAGTGCGTTGCTTAACCCACTGCGCCACCGGGGCGGGCCTTTTTTTTTTTTTTTTTCAAAAATGAATATTAAGCAAAACTCTAAAATATCAAATTTCAAAATCCCTAGGGATTTATGGTAACATCCTTACATGTGCCATGGAACCAAGAGAGGTGTTAGAGAAATAATCAGATAAAAAGTACCGCAAATGTGGACAGCTAACTGGTATTCAGAACAACAAAAATACATGATCCCCTCCTGCCACAGTTAAAGCCATAGCCCAGATTTTTATGAGAAAGTCCCTGTTCCCTGTCATTTTGGCCACACAAATTAGCAAAGGCCATCAGTGTGAGTGTGTATATGTGTTTTGGCTAATGAACATCTCTTGATGTACAGAATCCATTGCTGTTTCTTTTGGTAATGGCCAGCCAGCGGCAGATGGTGGGGGGCCCACCTCTGAACCCCAGGGTGATGGGGTGTAGGTAGCAGCTACCGCTTCAGGGATAAGCAGGTAACACTGGTTAAACCAGTCATCAACAATGAGGGCTAGTGAGCAGTGGGGTGGTTAATGGAAGCTTTAGAAACAAACCTCGCTCTCCAATGGTCATTTAGTCACCACGTGGGAAAGGTCTTCCTGAATGAAGCCAGAAAAGAGAGGGGTTCAGAGCTGAGATGGAGAGTCCTGGTGACATGTCTGTGCCTTGGATGTGGCCATGTCTGGAAGCCTGCCCACTCTGGAACTTTTCATTCAACCAGACCAACTGGCTGCCTTCAGTTCTCAGTCACCTTGGGTTGGTGTGACAGCCAGCCTTCAGGGTGGCCCCAACGTCACCCTGTACCTGCCTCCAGACAGTCGTGCCCTGGTCCACCCTCTCCCACTGACTGGGTCCGGCTGGTGCAACAGTAGGATATGGAGAAAATGGTGATGTGGCTTCTCAGGCTAGCTCTTAGAAGACATTCAGACTTCCATCTTTGGTCTCTCTTGAGTAACTCTGAGAGAAGCTAAATACCATGTTGTGAAAACGCTCCACCGGTCCCTTGGGCGGTCTGCCATCAAGGAACCAAGGTCTCCTGCTCATCACCCTGTGAGGAGCCATCTTGGAGGTGAATCATCCAGCCCTAATGAAGCCTTTAGAGCTGACATTGGCTGAGCTGATATCTTGATAAGAACCGCAAGTGACCTGAATCAGAACCACATAGCTAAGCTGCTCCTGGATTTCTCACCCACAAAAATTGTGTGAGATAGTACATGTCAGTTATTGGTTTAAGTCATTAAGTTTTGTGGTGCCATTCAGGCACAATAATAAATAACAGCGGTGTTTCTGCTAAATAACCAAAATCCAACTAAGTTAATTTTAAAGATTGAATTGACTCTATTCAATGATTCATTCATGGGACAGCATTCCATCTATAAGGAGAAGGGAATCGGAAAAGCTGTACATAATGAAAGGTTTTTATAGACGCAAAGAGGACAAAATAAGGGAAGAAGGAATTATGTCAGGCATAGGCCACCTACCTATGGAGATGGAAAAAAGGTCTCTGATCATCTCATTTTCTTTTGCCAGTTGGAAAACTTTACTTCATTGGTGCTGATCAGAAAATTCCACACTGACCAGTTAAGACCATATTCCTGGTGGCGGGAGGGCAGGGGTGGGCTTGAAGGCACAGTTAGGTCAGGTGTTCAATCTCGCTTAACTTAGGACATGGATCTCCATTTGGGGACTGTCGTTTTCTTTTTAAACATGTCTGTCATTCACAATGGAGAAACCCATGGTTAATTCCTACTTCATGTCTTTGAGTGGGGAGGCTTTGGGACGAAGCCTTGGTATGAAGTCTTGGGCTGAACCACAGCAACTTCCTCTGAGCCTGAGTCCTTTATTTCTCATGGCCCTGGCCCTATTCCTATGATTCTAACCTAATGTTCTACAGACAAAGGCTTTAGCCTAGTGGGGGTAGGGCGAGGAGGAAGGTCACTGAACAGAAAATCACCTTAGGCAAAGGCAGGGGTTTGACATTCATGGCAATTCCTCGCTCTCCTATCCCACAAGGCTGATCTTCATCCAATATTCTCTATTAGGGATTAAACCAAATTTGTTTCTGCCTTAGGGTCTTCTTAGCAGTGTTCCCCTCCTCTTTGCGATATTATTTTAAAAATTATCATGAATTTAATTAATTGGAATTATAACTAAATTATCATACAAAAGACTGACATGCTGGAGAGTGGGTCAGCACGGGCATACTGGCAAAGGCACTGACAAAAGGCACACCCTTGTCCCACAATTTCACTTAAGTAAGCAAACTGAATAGTGGATTTGAGGCCCCCTGGGTGCCCCTTCCTGCATGTGTCCTTCTCCAGACCTCCAACAGAGGTTACCTATTTGCTTGGGTTTTGAATTAATTTATCTCTTACTTTCCTTTATAGTGAAAAAAAAATCACCCGTATAGGACTCCCTGAACAATTATCATTTAATTTTAAAAGACTGAGTAGCAAGAACATAGCTCAGAATACTGTGGAACTGCCAGTGAGGTGAAGACTCCGGGGAGAAAACAAGAGAACTGTCTCTAGGTTAGAATCTGACTTCAACTTCCCTTGGGAATTTCCCAGAACCTCTCCTAGGCAATGGCATGACTGATTCTTCGGGGAAACCCTGATTCACATAAGTAGCAATGAGGGGTAGTGTGTGTGAAAAAGAGAGCACAGGCCAGCTCGAATCTCCCAGACGGCCATTGCCTCAAGGGTGGCGCTCATTCTGTGGACGGTGTGTCTGTCATGGAGCTTGTCTTAGAACTATTCTTTCACAGGGCCAAAGAGGGAAGCATTTATTCTGCAAATGCATCAAAGATGTCATTTTCCCTGCATTTCTGGGTTGCACTTGCCTGCAGGCTGATGCTAAGGGTTCTACAGACTGACATGAGCATCAAAGAAGTTTTGGGACAGAAAGCAAGAGTGAGGGTTGAGGTGAGACTTTGTGTGCTGTATCAGTTGGCATTTTCCAGAGAAACAGAAGCAACAGGAGATACACACACCAACACAGACCTGGACATAGGACACTGGCTCATGCAGTGATGGGAGGTCCCATGATCTGCCATGTCTGTAAGCCGGAGGCCCAGGAGAACCAGTGGGACTGCTCCTTTCAGAGTCCGGGAGACCAGTGACCCAGCTCAAAAACAATGAGACAGAAAACAGTGAATTCTCTTCTGACTTTCCAGTCAGTTCCAGCTCACTCACACTGGGGAGGGCCCTCTGCTTTACTCAGTCTACCCACTGATATGCTACTCTCACCCCTAAACACCCTCACAGACAACCAAGAAGCAATGGTTGATACCTGCACATCCTGTGGCCCAGTTAAGCTGCCAAATGAAATTAACCATCATCACATGTGCTCTGGAAATTCTGTGGAACTCACCGGAACAGCCACTGTCTGGAGTTAAGAGGCGAGACTGTCAAGAATTAGAAGTGGGGACCTCACTGGTGGCGCAATGGGTTAAGCACCGCACTATGAAGCAGACCACAGCTGCTGCAGCATGAGTTCGATGCCTGCCACCTGCCGGGGGGGGGGGGNGGGTGGGTGGGGGGGTGGGGGGGTGGGGGTGGGGTGGGGGGGTGGGGGTGGGGTGGGGGCGTGAACCACATGGGCAGCAGACCTCTCCTGCCTCATCCGCTGCTCCCTTCAACAGTGTACTTCAGTCGATCTGCCTGTTCTGCTCCTCACTCTGTGTCTGGCGGATCCTCTCACCCCCATACCTCTTGCCTGTACCCCAGTCTTGTGTGCATAAATAAATAAATCTTAAAAAAATTTATTATGTTTAAAAAGAATTATAAGTGTAAACAAAAGGCGCTTGATACCCTGATCCTGAACTTTACCAGAGGGTGACCTAGCTGGTCCACTGCCGATCCGCTTGTGGATCTTTCTTCTTATGCCATTAGGTTCCTCCAGAAGAGCCTTCCACTCTCCCAGCTGGAAGGTGAAGGTCATGTTGCTGGCCTGCTGAGAGCCAGATGGGCCAAGACAGAAGGAGTCCCCATGCTCACTGTGTATTTGGTCTCTGGATCCTTCATTTTGAGAGTGGGCCTGACGTCCTCAGTTGTGCGTGGTGTCCGCAGACCAGAAATGCCCTCAGGGTTCTCTTCCAGTCTTAAGCCAAAATTAGGGAGGAGGATTTGAGGTCTAGTTGCTCCCAAGTTGCTCTCACTCACTTACTTTAGTCTTCTCTATCCTCATCCCACTGACTCCTGGTTCTGGCAGTTTCTGAACTTTCTGAGGTATCTGCAGTATAAGTTGATGGGGATTTCTGCTTTCTCAGTTCTGCGAAGTCAGTTACCACTTATCTGTCTATTTTCCAGCTTCCCAAATTATGTTGCTCTTTTCTCCTTTCTTTATGAATTTATGACTTTGAGAGAAAGAGAGAGAAAAAATCTGTTCAGTGCAGTTTTGGGATAGAACAAAATTAGTTGCATGCAAGCCATCTGCCATCTTGCCTGGAACCCACTTACAGACATACACATAACTGCCTCCTTTGTGTCTTCCCTGCTTCAACATAAATGTCACCTCCTCAGAGCGGCCTTTTGTGAACTCCAAACTGAAGTTAGTCCGTCATGATTGTAGCTCTTATCACCACCTGATAATTTCTGATTTCTGGACTTCTCCTTCATTAGAATATAAGCTCCACGAGGACAGGCACTCAGTCCATACAGCATCCCCAGCTTCTAAAACTACCTGGAACATGGAAGAATTTCAATAACTGTGCCTGAATATAATATACGAGTATCAGATGAACTCCAGCCCTGTGTGTTCTCCAACCTGGGAAGAGGAAAGAAAAACACCACATGTGAAGAAGGAGCCGGTATACTCAGAAATAAGGCAGACGTGTAGAGATGAGCAACAAGGACATCTACAGAGAGCAAGAGCAGAGCTGCTGGAATCTGCAAAGGCCTGCATCTGAAAACTGTGTCTAGGATTTTCTGCCAAGGTCATCTGGGTTTCCGCTGAGCCTCCAGTATGAGCTGGGTTGACCATCTCAAGGAGACACCCCAGGCACGGCTGGATATGGAGGACTACAGAGCCAGATGTCATCCCTGCTTCTTTAATTGCCACGAAAGGAGAGGAGTATAGAAGCAGGGGAACAGGTCTGAGAAGCAGAGAGCAGGGCAGGAAGGCTTGTTCTGCAGTGTGTGAGGCCACGGCACTTAGGAATGGAAGCTGCTGCTCCATTCTATGTACCAGGGATGCTCATTACCCACCAGGGAGAGCTCAGGTGCCCTTCACATCCTCGGAGGTACTGATGTAACTGGAAGACGGAGTTCAGACCACCTGTCACCACCAAATGCCAATAAAGTAGAGACAGGAATCGAATCTTTGAGGTGCGCTTTAATCAGCTAGTCGGCAATCTGGAAGACGTGGGGTTAACACCCTAAAGAATCTACCTTAACATTTCATTTCCAGATGCCTTTTTATAGTGAGTTGAACAAAGAGTTCAGCGATAAGTGGGCCTTCACCGCTGCGGGAGATTATGATGTCCAGCCCCTGGAGCTCCTATCACCCTCCTGGACCCCTGGCCGCAGGCTCGTCCCTCTGTTCTGAGGTCGGTTGCAGATAGCACTGGCTCCTGCACTCCTCCAGACGGGTCCTTGGGCTGGAGAATTAATCAGAGCAGGCAGGCCATAAACAACATGTGTGTACAGATTTCCGGCTACACCAGCTTAGTGTCTCGCCCGATCTCCTCCCCCTCCCTAGCCCCTGTCATGGAGCCATGTGACCTCATTTTGTCAAAAGAAAGTTACAGGTGTTTATTGTAAGAGATGCAGATGACACACTTAAAAAGTCTAAAAAAGTTGCTTTCTCTGCAACAGTGTCAGCTTTTAGCTCGACAGATTTGAGCTTAATGTTCTCTCCTTTTCTTTTGAAAAGGTAATACATTCCCATGGTTCAAAATTCTAGTTGACAAAGGGGTGTAGAGTGTACAGTGCTCCCCCCTATTCTCCACCTCCCTTTGAGGTCTCCTTGGAGGTGCCCAGTGTAAGCGTATCCTCGTCCACTTTCAGAAATAGTCTGTACCCATCTGGGTTTTCTTTTGGACACAGTTAAGTAGGAGCAGAGCTACTTAAAGCAATATGCAGAGGTCTTTCCTCTAAGTGAGCCAAAAGCAAAGGGCTCCAGCTCCTCACTGCAGCCTGCAAAGACCAGCAGTAACAGGAGCCCGTGGAAGGGGGAGGGAAGATTTCCTCTCCTTTCATTGGCAGATCATCTAGCTTGAAAAGGCACTGAGGAGGGATAAGGAAGGACCACCAGGTAGCAGGTGCTTTTAATTGAGGGCAGAGCTCATCAGGCTTTTAGCAAGGATGGCTAAAGACCTGTTATAGATAAGGCAAAGGAAACAGGGGGAATCAAAGAAATCAATCATGTGTGATGGGGGATAAAGTTTCAACATGGAGGGGAGGGTGCATCAGGGCCTCCTCTGAAGAGGACATCCTGTGGGATGTGAGTTTGGGAGAAGACAGCCATTTTACATAAGCTGCCCATTGTGTATTTTCACAAAAGGGTGTCACCCCACAGTTGAACTGTGGAGATCATGATCAAAGAGGGAACAAGAGAGCTGTACAGTTGCCAGGTGGCATGCCAGCAGAGCGAGAGTAATAGGGTGGGGCCCGGGTCTGGCCTATGAGTTAGAATAGAGGGAGGTTCCAGTGCCGAGAGTAGAACAGTTCCGAGGAGTAGAGGAGGAAGAAGGTCCACGTCACAGAAAACCCAACTGAACCTATTTGACCTATTTTTAAAAAAATATTTATTTTTGCATAGAAGAACTAGGGGGTAGGCCAGAGGTGAGGGGGGAGAGAGGATTCGCCAGAAACAGAGTGGGGAGCAGAACAGGAAGATCTACTTAAGCATACTGCCAAGGGGAGCAGTAGGTGAGACAGGACAGGTCTGCTGTGCCACTGAGTCAGCCAGGGGATCACACACAGGCCTTTCCAGTGATAGTGTTGAGATTTAACCCTAGGCCACCAAGGAGACCCCCAACTGAATGTATTGGGCAAGAAGCTGAACCTTTCTTCAAAAGGAAACTGGGAAAGCAGAGGGTTTGTGGTCTGGAGCCAGATCATCTGGGCTCAATCCTGGCTGCAGTATTTCTTACCAGAGTGAACCTGGTGAAGTTAAACTCTGTGTGCCTTGGTTTGTTAGTAGGGAAAAGACACAAGGATAATAATAGTTTCTCAAAGGCTCTTGAGGGCTTAGAATGCCTGGCTGTAGCTAGCACACTTGCTGGTCATGACTGTCTTCAGTTTGGGCCTGTTCAGGCTTGTGTTGGCACAGAATTACTTGGGTAATGACTCTGGAAAGGTACAATCATAGATGGATTTCGGGTAGTGGTAGGACAGGTAAGAGTGTGAATAAGAGCACAGCAAGAACACACCAGAAAGAATGAAGAAAAAGGATCCAGGGTGGGTCTCTGTCTGAGCAAACAGCTTTCTTGCAGGGCTCTGATGTTCAAAGCTAGACTGTGTAAGGAAAAGAAATGCAGAAAGATTAACTTCAGTTAAAGAAACATTGTTTATATTGCTGGGGGAGAGGTCAGGTTGCATAGAAACAGCTGCAGATTGAGGGGCTAGTCCTAGCTTTGCCCTAAGAGAAGCTGTCATGTTGAGCCAAGTGACTTAACAACTGTGTGGGTTTTAAACAAAGGGGCCAGTAGGTACTAATACTCCTAGGCCACAGGAGTATTTAATTGTCTCAAACTGAAACCCAGGGGCAAAGTCTCAAGAGGATTTAAGAGCTACTCATCCAGCCCCAACGGTCTGGTCAGGTCCGTCCTCAAAAAAACAAAACAAAACAAAACAAAAAACCACTAAAAACAGAAAACAAAACCTGTTAAAATGAAGAACTTCTGGTGTTTTCCCCTCCACAACCCCTCCCCCCCTACTTCCCGCCACTTCCATTGGCCAAAGGAACAAGATTTCTGAAGTGTTGTGGTGGGAGAGAATCATCTTTTGTGCTTTTCTCATCCACCTTAGGAAAGTTTGGGTTGTCAGGAATGCCCGTGGCCAGATGGAAGTAAGGAAACAAAATGAAGTTTGCTTAAAGGAAATGAAGCTTGTCAGCGTGACTGTCTGGGAAAAGGTTGGGCAGGTAGCCGGTCCTGCTTCGAACTGCCCCTTCGACAGCACTGCCCTCGAGGCGGGCGTGCGCCCCGCGGAGAGCACGACACTGGTTTATTAAGGCCTCAGGACACCGGGCATCGAAGAGGCTGTCACACAAATGGGCAACCGGAGCTCACAAACCCTCAAACAAATGGCACCTAACGCAGGTCTGGGCTGGGAGACGAGCCGGTCCTGAAAGCACGAGCTCTGACTCTGACCCGCGGGAGGCCTGCTTGTTTAAGAGAAAAGTCCGGTGGCCAAGAGGATGTGGCTGCTTGCCCAGGGCTATGAACCTGCATCTTGTTTGCTTGTCATCCTGTCAGTCATTTTCTTTTTTTAAATAGACAAAAATCTGAACTGAGCAACTCGGAACAACGTTTTCCCTGGGCTAAGCCCTTATCTCTAGGGCACTAATCTAGGGTACTAATCATTCTGGCCCCAGCTAGGCCGAGCCTGGAACCCCTGCAGCCAACCCCCTTCCCCCACAGGGGTCCGCACTGCGGGGCGCCAGGCCCGGGTTCAGCTCCAAACCCGAAGTTCCATGACAAGCCAATCGCCTGCCAGGGCCCCTTCCGAAAAGCAGAAACACCGACGGGAGGTGAGTGGCACTGCGCTCAGCCTATCCTCGCGAGGCACTGAGGGGGGTGGGGTCAGGGGCAGCCAATGGTATCGAAGGAGTGGTGGTTAGGCGGGAGGAAGACGACAGCGAGCGTGCGTGAGGCCGCTCTCGGGGAAGGGACGGCAGGAAGCTCGCGGAGCCAATAGCCGCGGCGGGCGGGCGGCGGCGCGCGTGCGCGCTGGGGCCCGGGGCTGCGGGCGGGAGGCGGGGGGCGGGAGCGGGCCGGAGCGCGGCGGAGCTGCTGCCGCCGCCGCAGCCGCCGCCGCAGCGAAGAGGCCATGTTG
>JAGFMF010011680.1:6363301-6412449 GCA_019455555.1 Galemys pyrenaicus | reverse complement strand
GGAGGAGGAGGGAGTACAGCCGAGAGAGGAGACGGGAGAGAGACACCACACACACGGCACAAGATGGCCGGAGAGGCAGCAGCACCCCGAGCTGTCAGGCGTGCCGCCGCGGCCGCGGGGCTCGCCGGCCGGCGGGGAGCGGCGCCCGGGGTGCCCGCCGGCCCGCAGGAGCGAGGCGGCCGCGGCCGAGGCGAGGCGGGCCGCGCGCTGGCGTCGGAGCCCGCGGCCGAGGCGCCCGGGGCGGCCGGGCCCGCGACGCCGAGAGCGCCGCGGCGGCTCCCGGGGCCGGGGCGGCGCGGCCCGGGGCGTGCGGGCGGTCTGGCGCGGACCTCGGGGGCGGGCGGCCCGGCGGGGCCGGCCGCCGCGCTCGGACCCGGTGAGTGCCTCCCCGGCCCCTTCGATTGTCCTTTGTCCTTGGGAGGGAAAGCCAGATGTCCTTGAGCGCGCGAGCGGGAGGGGGCGGCGGGCCGGGCCGGGCGGCGGTGGCGGAGGGGCCGTCCGGGCGGGGAGCGCCTCGGGGCCCAGGCGGGGGGCCGAGACCCCGCTGCAGACCTGCGGGGGGCGGCCGGCCCTCCCGAGTCGGGGGCGGCGGCGGCGGTGGCGCCCGCCCGCCGGAGCCCGGGGGGACCGCGCGAGCAGAGCCTCTCGGGGTGGTGGCGAGTGAGCTTGGCATCCGGGCGAAAAGCAGCCCTTGGGCTCGCCCCGGGGGAGTGCGGAGCCCCTTTCTGGGCAAGTGGGGGGCCCATCTGCAGGGTCGAATTTAAAGGAACAATGGAAGCCTGACTACGCTTAAACAGAAATAAAACTTGTTTTTTTGCCCTTTCTTTTGGGTGTTGGCTTTTAACTCTTTGCGAGCCGCTTTGGAAAACGGCTGCAGCGTTCCCGACGCGAAGGGACCTGCCTCTCGGGGAACCTTTATGGCAGAGAGGTTGTCTTTCAGAAATGCAAGTTGGAGGCGAGCTTGTTGGTATTTGAAAAATGACCCAGACAAGTTAACTCCGTGGATGGAAATGGCTTTTAATGACGGTGCTAAACGATAGCGTTTGATGAAGAGAGTTTATTTTTTACCGAGTCATTACGCCAAGGTTATGTGACATTCTGATGTTTGAGGAATGACGAGATAATGCTGTTGCTGTTTGGTACTTTTTAAAAGGTCGTCGGGAGCCGTTATCTTTAACTTAGCACACCTGAAGGTTAGAACGGACTACTTGGATCGGTTCCTAGACTTTTAAAAGTTCCAAGCTCATCCTTTTATTATTTCAAAAATAATATATGTTATCATAAGCCACCGTCGACAAAACTTTTCCAAAGGGTTATTCGGACACCAGATCTCTTTGTGAAGTTACTTTCTCGTAGTGTAAATATTAAAGTAGGACTTGCTCTCGGTCATGGGCGATGAAGAGGAGCCATATTTGTTGCATTTGTTGCATGCATTAAATAGCTAGATATGCCTAAAACCGAGCACTGTTTTAATAGTGTAAGTTGGTTTCAAGAAAATTTTCAGAGCCTTTTATGTCAAGTCTGAATTTTAAAAATTGCGTGAGAGGGAATTTAAAGTTGAACGGTTTAGCGTAGCGAAGAAACCAGAAATGCACAAACCTTTTGTGTATTTCAGAATATATGTCTCCATTCTGCGGTAGCTCTCGTGTTGTAAAGGTGCAGATCTACGCAAAAACAGTGTTGGGCAGATTTACGTAGTACTTATAAAATCGAAGGTACTGGTTTAATGGACCATATAGCTGAGGACTTTTTTGTCAGTAAAATTGTTTTATTTTCCGAATAGCATTTGCTGAGGCTACATGTTACATCAATTGCGCATATCTTGTTTTAACAGAATCTGTCTTTAAATACCAATTTTGGTTTTTCAAATCAACAGTTTTGAAATTTTTGAACCCTGAAAGTGGTTTTAAATGGATATTTAGAATCCAGTATCTGAGAACCCTTTTTGAACAATGAAATGCAAAATAATTGCTAGCAGTTTAATCTCATACCATTTTACGTGAGATACTGGGGGAAGGGAGACAAAATTTTCAGGATCCTGGTTTGAAATTGAATAAAGGTCACAGATATTACATGTTTTAGGCTTGCTTAAAGACAGGGCTAATATCCCATTTGGTGAGATCAAATAACTTATGGTTTAAAAATTTAACCAGTGGCCATTTTAAGTTCACTAATTTCTTCTGGAGGAGTAAATTTTTAATAAAGATGGGGAAGGAAATTTTAAGATGATTCGAGTCTTTAAAAAACGCTAAACTTTTCCTTTGTTTTTGCGTATTGCCTGGTATCAGGAGAAAAACAAAAACAAGGTCATAATCTTACATCTGTCTAAAGATGTGGATTTTTCTTTTTAGCCGTGATGCTTTAAATTTCTGCTGTTTTTCCTTACACCCAAAAGAAGAGGGAAAGGACTGTTAGATTTTTGAGATAAAAAATTGCCGCAACCCAGATGTGTAGGTAGTATGCCAGTGAGTTGTTTCTTTAATTTGCTCATAGATCCAGTCTTTGGAATATTTTGTCATTATTTCTTTTCATTGAAATTTTTGCCAAGAAATGTTAAAAAAAAAAATCCCAAAACTGTAAACATTGATATCATCTTCCTTTTTTTTTTTTAAAGGTAACTTACAAGATTACAGTAAATTTGGTTGATGATGGTGACAAACAAATACAGCTTTTTAATTTGAGGTAAGACTGGGTACATTTTTATTGTTTTGATAAGCTTATTATTAGGTTTTAGTTTTCAATTGATAATTTATATTTCCAGTAAATAGTGACTATAAATAAGCTTAAACATCTGAAAAAAACCTTAATGAAACCTTTAAATCTTCTCATGGAACGAAAGGTATATATGCACACCCATGTAATTTAGTGTATGCTTTGAATACTTTAAATGCTGAAAGACTTTTAAGCCTTTGTTTAATTTTGGGAATGAGAAAAGACTGGTTATATTTTGTGGAAAACCATGAACCATAGATATACTTTCTCTTTTTAGCTCACTAATGTACTGTGCAGGCAATTTCAATCTTTTTAAGTATTTAAAGAAATAAGCTTACTGGAAAATTTGATCTAGTAACTATTCATACTAACAGATTGTAAAGAAAAACGTTTTAAAAATCAGGTTTTGTGAGCATAGATTAATCTTGTTTCTTTTATATAATAAAAAGCTTAACACTAAATCCTACTTGATTTTTTTTTTTTGTTCCATCAATAAATTGTTTAGAATATTTTTTTCCCCCCCACAAAAGGTGCCATTTTGAAGATTGAGACTGGAGTGTTTTTCTGAGGATAAAGGAAATCTTTGCGAATGTCTTTACTTTTATGTAGCAAGTAAGTAAATGTTTTAATCCAGCATTTGAGTAGGAAAATTTCAGTGAAACAAACATAAGGTTGTTATTTCCCTTGAAAAGGGCATGAGGAAAAGTCCATCAAATTCTTTTACATCAAAGGATTTTTAATGTAATTTATATCTGAACAGTAAGGTCTTTCAGTAAAATTGGTTAAATCAGTTTTGAGTCAGTCACAATTGCTAGTTTTAGCAATCTGAAATACGCATTCTTTGGCCATTATGATACAGATTACATTTTAGAAATGGTCTAGAATTCTGTGTTTACTGATTTTGTGAGTCTTGATTCAGTTATGTTTCAAAAACAAAAGCATATTCATAGTCTCATTATTTAGTGGATTTAAAATTTTACCTAATTTTATGAGTTTCAAGTTGTAATTTAAAGGATAAAAGAAAGAAATAACTTTCAACATGTAGTCAATATTTGGACATCATTAAAATTAGATATGTATGTGAAAAAATGTCTTCTGATAGTTTTCAGGGAGTAATTTTTCATAAGTTACCACTAAATCTGAAAATTAATGTCAAGCTGATGTTAGTGATAATAGTTGTCTTAAAATTTTAAGGACAGCCGAATAACCAATTAAAATAAGGGCAAGTTTACCTTTGTCCTTGAAATTTATGTGGAAAATAAAATATTTTCTGTTGGTGTTGGCTTATTCTACTGATTCAGATAGGTGGTAAGTGATATTTTTATTGCCCTTGCTCTAACTTAATTTTTCCTTTTCAGTCCTTGCACTTTGATCAGATTGTATTTATTATAGTTTATAAAAGAGAATTAAATACTGGAGGTTTAACTGTGCTGTTTTAAAGGTAAAAGTGAAGACATGCTAAGCTTCTTAAACACAAATGCCATGATTTTCTGTATGTGTTAATGATAGCATATCAGATTGGCATTCAGGTGTGATTGGGCACTCTTACGAAAACAAAGAATTGGGCCTTTTAAGGAATAAATGTATGTGAAGTGTAGTGTTAAGTTTTAAGTATAAATCAGCAATAAATTTATAATGGTCTACTAGAGGTTTAATTTGGCTGTAAAATAAAAAATGAATTGAGTAAGCCTAAGTATCTGATATCTTAGGAAACCTAGGCAAGAAATATTAGAGGTTTTTCATTTTACTTGTGTATCAGTAATTAAAAAATAAGTAAATGGTAAAGTAACTTGTCAGTTGTTTCCCAGTCTAATGGAAAACCACTTTACAAGATAAAAGATCTTGAAAGATAAAATTTTAAAAGATCGACATGTATTTAGACCTTCATGATACTCTTGAGTTCTCACTGTTTTGACATTTTTCTGATTGACCCAAGCAATATTTTTGATGGACAAAAGTAGATACTATTATTTTAAATGACTATTTTTCATAAGAAAAGTAAGTTACTAGTTTACTATTATTTTCTCCTCTTACTAAGAACCAAAAAATAACTGGTAAGTACTTATATAGTTGTTTATTTCATTTAGGATTGTGTACTAGGTTTTGAAGTGTAAAAATCAGTTGATCAGATTGGTGAAAGGGTTGGATTGCATTTGTTAGGTTATAACTTAAAAAAAAAAATTACCTAAAGTTCTACATAAATCAATAAGAAGTTATGCTACATAAATCGATAAGAAGTTATGCCCATAGTTAATCACAAGTTTTTCACCAACCATGATGTAATAATACAAAGACCTAAATTATATGAAATGATAATTTTGAATTTAATTTTTCTTTAAGTTTAGTTTACTGTTAAATTGTTAATTATTTAAAAATTTGGACTGTGGAAAACCAGTTAGATTACTTTTTCTCTGAAATTCTTTTTCTATTGAGAGGTATGAGGGGGATAGTAAATAATTTGAGGACATTTTTGTCTTTTGCTTTAATGCTGCTTTAATGAGAGGTGTGTGATAGAGTGGAAAATAATAACTGATTCTTCATTCAGGAGACCTGGCTTCTAAAGTAAATTATCCCTGTAATCTTGACATTGTATTCACTGTAGACTTTATCTCCTAATTTGTATAAAGTATTTGGAATTTCTAGTCTCTTTAAGATAGCCTTTGGCTCTTCAGTAAGTAATAGTGTCTAGTTTTATTATGCAAACTGGAAAATAGTTCTTGTAATTTTTCACTGTGAATCACGCATGTTGTGAAATTATTTGAATAACATAACACCTGGGGAATAGTATGCCTGACTTTATTATTTTTAGGCATTCCAAAGTATTCATAAACACTATGAACATAACATATGAAACATTAGAAAGCTGATTTTAAAAAACAGTTAAAGTGTGAAATTAACTTCAAACAATTGAAGATGCTGCCAAAAAACATTTTGGATTTTGTTTAAGGTTTAATGTCATTTAACACTTGTTGCTCACCATTGAGAATATAAGCAATAAGATTTATAGTTTACATTCCTGACATGGCCTATTTAATTTCCCCAAAGAAAGTTTTAAATTTTAAATATCCTCATTTTACTAGCTTGTCTTCCTTTTCTAGACTGAATGGCTCGCTATAAGCTTAATTTTCAATTGGCTGTTATTTCTGAATGTAATTAACCATTAATATTTAAATTAATTGACAGTCTGAACTTTGTAAATCAATACTACGGTGACTTGGTTATTTACATAATGCTAAAGTATAATTGATAACGCTTTTGCCTTATACCCAGTGTAAAAGCTATAGCTGTTTTGGAAAACCATTGTTTTTTGAAGTTAAACCATTTAATTTGAAATTGATTGTTTTCCAAACAGTTAATTAAACCGTTATGTGTGTGCTATATTGTAATCACTCATTTTAATTTAGATTATCAGGCTAGACATTTTGCTTAACTTCAGTGGTTTGTGAGTTGTATTGTTGGCAGTTTTCTTATGTATTAGTAACTATCACTGACTTCTTTTTGTGAAAGATTTCTATATTTTATAGTCCTCAAATTTCATTCTTTAATGGAAAAATTGTTTTAACTAAATGTTTAAAATCTGGTAGAACCAAATATTCAAAGAAAAGCACTAACGGACTAAAGATGAAAGGTTTGACAAAAGCTAGTTTTGCTTTTATAAAAGGACCTGCAGTCAAAACGGTTTTTATGTTTTAACAAATTTCCAAATGAAATCAATCCGTAATACTGCTTGATATTAAAAATAGGTAGGAATCTGAGCAGAATGATCAACTTTTATAGTCTGCTTAAATTGACTCTGCTCCCTCCCTTTCAAAGGAAGATAACATACTAATTTGTTGATTTTGGGAAAGTAGTTGGTATGGTAGATTACACGTCAGTAATTCTGATGATGTGTCAAAGTAAGATCCTAATCCTTTTCTCCTGTGGAGGAATGTCTTCTGGTAGTTTTTTAATAAGCCACATTATCAGACTTAGAATGAAACATTAAAATTCAAATGTTTCAATATTTTGAAGTCAACTGCACCTTGGTTGATTTAAGACTTTGTCCTCTCTCCTTGATAAGGTTAGATTAAGTTTGGAAGCAGACAAATAAACAGTGTTTTAATTAAGTATCTTCGTTTGTTAACCAGGGAGGATATTTTAGCATTTTATTCTTAGAAGTAATTTTGAAGTAGACCTTTGCTGTATTTCTTGAGTATGATTAGTGAAAAGAACTAAAGGAATTTAGATTTGATAATTTGATGTTTTATAATTAGAAAAATAGAAACCTAGTCTTTGAAAAGTATTTGGTTAACTAGTTTTTTTAAAGATTTATTGATTTATGCATACAAGAGCTGGGGTACAGGCCAGAGTTGGGGGAGGTGAGAGATTTCACCAGACAGAATGGGGAGAACAGGCAGACTGACCGAAACACACTGCTGAGGGCAGCAGCGGGTGAGGCAGGAGAGGTCTGCTGTACCATATGGGTCCTCTCCCTGGCTGGCAGCAGGGATTGAACTTGTGCTGCAGTGGCTGCAGTTTGCTTCATAGTGCGTTGCTTAACCTGCTGCGCCACCAGGGAGGCCCTGGTTAACTTAGTTTTAACTTAAAAACTATTCTTTTTGTTTCTAGAAATCCTGAAATTGCTACACTTTGTTAATGAACTTTTAAAAGTTTTTGTTCTTACATATTGTAATTATAGTTTAAAGCAGGAGTTACTGAAAAATGTTGTAACTTGTATTCAGAAGGAGTTAGCGATAAGGAAAACACTACCTTCCATGTTTGGCTTATGAGTTGCTTCCCTCTAGTAAAAAAATGGGCTTTTTTGGTTATCAAATATGTGTTTTAGAAAGGGTTAGTGTTGAGTAAGTCAATATAATTAGTAAATGTGTTTTAAATTTGCCTAAGGCTTCCTTTCTAATATTTTATCTTAGAATAATGATTAAAGTACAGGATAATTTGAAATAATGCGATATTAATGTGCTAACTTTAAAGAGTGAGAAACATGGATTTGCAGGTAGGTAATGGAAGGTGTAGAAGTATAGGAAATAAACGAGCCAGCAAATAGGAAATTCCCTATTATAAGGAGTTATATTGGTTTTGTTAAACTGGAGTTCTCAGTCGTGGCTGTCCATTAAATAGCCCTTGGGAGCCCAAGTTTTTACCTACTCTCTTGGAGTTCTTGGGGGACTTTATATGAGTGAGAATTCTATACAGCCACATTTAAGAACTGTACATTTAAGATCCAACTTGATGTTTGTTTTGCTTTTATCTTCCATTATTTGGGCTGTATAACTTACACATGTAATATCTCTTGATTTTATGATGCGTGATTTTTATAAAATGAAGTTTGGAAATAAAACATGGTGTTTTAATAGTTTTTTTTTTTTACTTTTTCTATGCATAAAATTATATTCTTTTTGCAGAAATGTGAATCCTGAGACTGAATTCTCTAAAGGGCCTGTACAACGTAATAGATGTTGGTGGAAGCATTTTGTAAGTTTTACTCAATTTACATGTTTAATCTGTATTTTTAAAATTTTAAATATGACTGGAAATTTTGAGTAATTGAATCAGAATTAAGCACTATAGAGGGAATTAAGCCCAAAGCAGCACAAAAATAGTCAACGTGGTTAGATGTGTATGAAGTTCACTATTAAAAATTTGCTTATTAATTTTATCCTTTATTTTATAATTTTTAAACTTAGCTTCAGGCAAAGTTAAAGTGCAAAGAAACCATCATTTAAATATGCTTCTGACATATTCTAGAACTGAGTGTTGGCATATGTCCTCCTATTTCTTTAAATGAAGTTTTATTGAAATACATTTATGCTCTTTCATTTACATTTTGTCTTTGCTTTCTCATCACAACTGCAATGTTGACAATACTTGTAGCTAGTGACCACAAAACTTATACAATACTGTTTTAACTTGTGAGGAAACTTTGTCTTGTTGCCTCATCCCTTTTGCCAATTTTACCTATTTAAAACTCAGAAGCCTTTTTGATTCTTTTTTTTTTTTTTTTTTCGTGAGAGAGCATAATGCAGTAATTTTAATTTAGTTACTTTTGAACTTGAACAGGACTGAACAANTAAGCCTTTTTGATTCTTTTTTTTTTTTTTTTTTCGTGAGAGAGCATAATGCAGTAATTTTAATTTAGTTACTTTTGAACTTGAACAGGACTGAACAAAAAGTTGTTTTCACATTGGGAATTTTGCTTTACTCTTAGAGGACTTGGTTACTACTCATGGAATATTTTTTCTAATTCCCAACATAAGAGAAATGGTGGGAGGAATAGTTAGTGGTAAGGCTGTTTAAGTGAATTATTTGGGTTTTCTAAAGAATTTATTGCCACCTTTGTATGAAAATTACATACTAGCTGTTTCAAAATTATTTTTGACTCGTGTTTGGGCATCTAGGTTCTAGGTGATAATTTTTACTTCTAAGTACTACATGAACTTTGATTGTATAAATGGCTACCTTGGCCTGCAAGATAGAGGGGGAATTTTTTTTTTTTAATGGGGAATGGTAAGCACAGATGATAACTTTATTAATGTGATATAAATGATTTAATGTCTCAGCATATTTTAAAGCAGTTGATTGCCTGGCACATAGTGAATGCTCATCATTTGTTGATTCATTGTATATAGTTTCTACTTAACATTTACCAACTGTTTGGATCTAATAATAGTGAATCTCATTAAAACATAAATTTTAATGTTTTAAATATTAATTTTTAAATATGCTGAAAACTAAAACTTTGATTCAAGCATTAAAGATGACCAGAAGTGACAACTTTCAGTTTCTTAATGAGCATGTATAGGCTTGTTTGAAACCAGTAAGGGCAATGGGGAAGATTTGATTTGACTGTAAAATCTTTAAATAAAAATGACTCTTAATCACCATAAATGATCTTACTTTTAGTGATAAACAGCTCTCTGAGCTTTTTCAAATCATTTTGAAACTATCACTTGTAGTTTTTATATATTCCTTATATGGGCCCAAACTTGTCCTATATTGTTAATTATTTTGAGGATTCAAGCTGTTTTTGGTAATAGGACAAAATTGGTGAATCTGCTGTTCAAAGATTTTATATTTAAAGGCCAATACAAAGAAGCTTAAACGAAGCCATAAGCACCATGAATCTTCATTATATTATAGGAAGTACCTATTTTTACATTATGATTTTCTGCCCACTGGTTTCTTAATTTGAGGTTAATGTGAATTAGCTATTTAATACGTTATGGCATTATCAGATCACCTATTTTTTAAGTTAAAAATTGTTAATCATTTTCCTTGTACTTCAGTCAGTCTTTTTTGTCGTTGAAAGTGAGATTTTGCTGGGGATTAATAGTGAGGAGATTGCTTTTTTAAGGGGTGACTTTTACACATCCCATCCAAATCATGAATGACTTACATTTCTGCTAACTTTATTTTACAATGTCTCAATGTTTTTGAAACGCATTTACCGAATTAGAATTTAAGAAGATGATCTCTCTGCTCAAATTTATGTTCTTAATTGTTGGATATACAGTATTTGGGGATTTTAAGAGATTTATTACCTTCTTGACATAGAAATCTTTGTCTTTGCTTATGGGAATTATTTTAAAACAAGGAATTTGCCTTTAAAAGGAGATACAGTGAATATCATAATGGAAAAATTCTCCCAACCTTTGTATGAACTTGGAAGCTTGTATGTGAAAAACAGAAATGGAATTCTAGAGCTTACCATCATCATTTCAGTCTATCCACCATAATTCAGAAGTTATTGGAGAGACTGGAGTGGCATGTAGAGCTTTCATATTTAACCCTACTCAATTGATTTTATTGGTCTTGTTTTTATGCAAGACTGAATTATCTCTTGAAGCACAGAAATGTTTCATTTTTGAATAATTGACCCCAAAATCCCATGGATTCTTTAGCATTACCATTGTTGGAATGTAAAATGCTTTGATTTAGTAAGGTTAATTTGTAGGTAATCACCAATACTTTGGTTATTGTGTTATATCATAATAATAGCCAACCTTCATTGAGGTCTTTCTGTATACCAGGTAATATAAAAGCTATAAAATGTACTAACTAAAGTTCACTACTACTTATGAGGTAGGTACTACTGTTTCTATTTCACACATGAAGAATTGTGGATTTTATTAACATGACAATTTCCAGGCTCACAGAATTCATGCTTATTTTGCAAATATAGTTTTTGTAAGAATTTAATCACTTACTGATCCTAAGTCACTTACTTGGAAACTTATCTGCGCACTTGATTGGCATTTGATTGGCTTTGCAGCAGTGCAGATTGATCATGCCTCTTACTGCGGGAGAGTTGTCTTTCTCTTGTAGCGTTGTCTTCATTTTGATTTTAGTTTTTGACCATCCTAAACTTAAGACATTACACGTGATAGCATCACATATGCTAATACTTTATAATTTGTTTCTCTCATACAAACTAATGCATTTTATTGAGTGATTTTGAAATGATTTTAATGTCATTAGGCTTTCTTTTGAGTTTTTAAAAGATAGTGTTTTTAGGAGGAAATTTTATATACTACTCTGGATAAATTTTACCTCTTGGCCTATGGCGAAAGAATATAAAACATTGTTTAGCATACTAAATTGAGTTGTACCTACAGTCATTGAAAGATGGCAACCTCATGTCACTGCAACAGTGATATTGTTCATCATGATAGCATGGACATCATTTAGAGCTAGATCTTGCAGCATAACTACAGAGATTAGGGAGAAATTCTTTCATAATTAAGTCTGCAAGATGCACAATCATATTTAAAAATTTACTTGTACAGAAGTATATCACTTAGTTTTAAAGAAGGAACTATTCACATGGAAGGAAGATATTTTACTGTTAGGTGGAATGAATGTGTTATCTTGTTCTTAGCTGGAAGGAATTGGCAAAATTATATTAAGGAGAAATATCTTGTATTGGGTGTGTTTTATTGATGTTGTGATAACTCATTTTTAGCAGTTTTTAAAATTGACAGTGTCTCTTGGTTAAAGATTCTGTGTAGACAAATCCTAATTATAGTTTAGGAGACAAGTAAATTATCTAATCAGGAAAAAAGGATCTTTTATATATATATATACACACACACATATATATATGTATACACACACATACAAACTCTTTAGTCACTAGGTCATATCTACAAATTTAGTGTGAGAACTAAAATTTGTAAAGACCAGGGTTATAACTTTTGTAATTCTGTTTGATCATGATGATTCAGGATCATTTGTTTAATGGTAAAATCTCCTGGTTTTATACTGTCTTTATTTTACCTTATGTAAGTAATGAATTTGTGTTTTCTATGAGGTACATTTGATATTTTGGCAATGGAAGTATTTGTATTTAACTTGAGGTTTTATGGCAAACATCAAATGATTCAGGCCAGATACTTTTTATCCCCCAAGTGGTATATTCATGCATTCTCTGATGTAGCTAAAGAAGTTGTAATCTATATTGGCCATGTGAATTATCTAAGCAAAATTAATTAACATCTGTTGGATAGGAAAAGTATGCTATGATCCACTGGTTTAGTTTTTTTATCCCTAAAGATTCTTCAACATAATTAGTTTTATTTGAAGAATCTTGGAAAGTTTTCTGCATTGAGATTTAGAATCCATAATGTTGCTGTAATTTTGCTTTCCAGGAATTTTGAATTTAAATTTTTGTCTTCTACTAGAGACAGTTCAGAAACATTACATTTGACTTAAAAATTTGACTTCAGTGCTGCTTTTTAAAATGGTAACATGTATCTGTGACAGCAGAACTTTGTTACTTCTGTGCATTCTTTCCTTAATTCTCATTGAGAACTTGTAAGTAGCACATACAAGTTTAATACAGTTTTATACTTTAAAGTTGTTAGAAAATTAAAGCTTTGTATATGTAAGGATATCTTCAAGGTGGGTGGATGTTCTGTTTGAAGAAATAAGATTACTGGTATTCCAACAGCATTTTTTTCTTTTAATGTTTTCATCAAGCACCCAGTCAGCTTGAAGAGTCTCAAATGGACCCTACCACTGAGAAATCAAGATGGCAGTCCACTTGAGGAAAATGGATTAATACACGAATGCTGTGATATATGCAACCAAGACAGGGTTCTTTTAACATGGATTTCATGAAATGAAGATAATAGGTTTCTTACCTATAGTCTCAACACAATGGACAGTGGATTTGACTTTCTAAAGACTTTTTGTATCATTAAATCAAGTATATTTTTGACGTTTGGAGATGGTGATCTGTTAACACAGATTATAGTTGTACGTCTGGAATTTTTAATAGTTTTGTATGACCTTGTGGAATGTTACCTTTAATAAAATTTCGAACACTTTAAAATTTCTCAGTTTGGGCTTTTTTTTTTTTAGCTTGAAATTTCATTAAATGTTCAGTTATTGCCTTAAATAACACTTTGACCTTTACAGTTGCCTAGCAGTAAAGTGTACTGAATAAAGTTGGTCAAATGGAAATGGTGTGTTGGAAAATGTTTTACTTGGTTGGTTAAGAATTCATCTTTTGTCATCAAGTTGTGGAAACTGGTGCTTTAGGGGCGGGATGGTTGGTTGAAATGCTATTTTGTGTTTTCTTGAAACATCTTGCAAAATAACTTGGAAAACAATCAGTGGTTAATAATAACATCTTTAATTTGCCATGATATTTTAATGAACTTTTAAAATACCATTTGCCTCAAAATTTAGGATTTTGTGTTGATGTACAAGGTTCCCCTTTACCTTTTAAAGAAAATACTATAAATAAGGCATTCGATAATTTATTCACCTGAACATTAAACTGATGCCTCTTACTAGTTAATAGGATAAGAAGTATTGATTTATTGGAACATGTTTTTGGGGCATTCATATAAGGACTTAAAGTTTTGGTGGCAATGTCTAATATATTTCATGTAAAATTATTAACTTGTGTCTTCTATACAAGTGGAATTTAGACTGAATGAATCATACCATGTCATAGATGTCTGAATTCCAGTTGAATACTGGTTTCATTTATTTATGACCAACCAATGCCAGTTTTATTAATTATTACAGAGTTGTGGTAGGTAAGCTTTATTTTGATAGACCAATTGAATTAGATTATATTGTCTCCTTATATTGAGAACAAGGGGTAATTTAGCTTTGATTTTTTTTTTTTTGGGGTGGGAGGGTGAGAAATAGTCATAATGTGTTCATGTTTAAAGTCAAATACCTTAACACACATGTTCATCATCAATACATGTGTGGTAATCTCCATTGACTGATTTCAGGTGGTTGATCTCTTTAAACCAGAAGTAGAATTTGGATTTTGATTGGTACAAAATTACCTTGTAGAAAGTAAGGAATTGAAACTGGATTTTGGTGATGGATTTTGATATTAGATATGCGACTTTATTGGCTTGGTAGGGTTTAAATCTAACATGGATTTCAGTGAGTGAAAGGTATATTCTTATAGATTATGATGTTGAGTAAGTAGAGTTGATTTTCTTTGGATGTTTGAATGTTTTTTGGAGTGTTGGGAGAAAAAGTTGAGTAGTTTCTTTTTTTGGTACTGTGTTTCCATGTATCTCATGGTTTTGATTTTTAGGAATAATTTCCTTGCGACATTACCTTGATAACTTACATCAGAGGAGATCAATTGTTAGCAACTTGCTTTTGTTAACATGGATATACTTGCAATGTGATTTGAAAAACAAGGGGAGGGCTGGGGAGGTATGTGTTGTGTTGGCTTTAGAGGTGAAATTTCTGGGTTTGTTATTTACAGTTGACTGGTACTTTCATACTCTTGAATTTGAAGAACATTTGTCTTAAATAGTATGGGAGGTACTGTGGTTGAGAATTTTAGGGGAGTAAGGTTTGCTAGGTTATATAATGGGTTAAAGAATTTTGTGGAAGAACAAAAAAATGGAAGTGCTTGCATTAAAAACTAGTTGCATTAATTTTTGCTCTCATGCATCTGAACACTAGGGAGGCGCTCTTGAGTTGTACCCCTTTCTTCCAGTTGGGATGGAAAATTACCCTTAAGCTTTGCCTGTAGTTAATTTTCAGACTTAATAAAGAAGGCAAAACTGGAATTTAATTTATGAAACTGAGGTTTTGCTTTCATTTGTAAGCCATTTACCCATGGGGGGGGTTAATTTTTAAAAAAGATTAGTACTTAAGCTGAGCTTTATATTCTCTAAGAATTATCCCTTTTTCAAAATGGCTTGATAAAACACCACTTCCTGTCCAGAGAGGAAGTTATTTTAGCTCAAGGACTGAAATATTTAGCAGATCTTTAGACAAAAGGAACAAATTACATTTCTCTCTGGCTTAAAAAGGGTGCTTGAGCCAGAGGGGGTTAAGAAACCCTCCCCCCTTCTCCTGATGGGGTGGTCTGGAGGGGCAGGGAGGTGTGGGGGTGGGGGTCCTTAGGCTCCCTAGGATGAAGGATCTTTTTTTTTTTTTTGGTTGAGATGAAGGGGTGGGTCTATGGTACATCACCTGAGTTGTGGGGTAAATGTAGAGAGTGTCAATCAAAGGCAGAGCTCTCAGAGCTGGGAAGGAGGCTCTAGATGGCGGCTGTGCCTTAGAGAGAGCGCGCTCTGCTCTCTGCCTTTGCCTCACTTTACGCAACTTTCCCTAACTTTCAAGCAGCCTCAGGGGGCCCCCGCAGCCCCCTGCCTCTCCTAGTGACCGACTGGGGTCGATTGGAACCTTTTTTATGGAGAAAAGCAGCTTTTAGGAGCTTTCTTTTCGTGCCTTGTTGGAAAGAAGCAGCCGTACTGAGAGCCCAGGTCGTTGTTTTTCCAGCTTAGAAGCCATGGCGCACCTCCATTTTTGTGCGCTCTGCTAATGAGGTTTTTTTTCTTTCGGACTCGTTTTAGTATTAATTGTTGCTTTATTTTTTTTGACCAGTTAACCTGTTTGAGGCTTATTTTATTTATTTTTCGTTTTTTAACGGAGAGTCTTGTTTTTATTTTTAATTATTTGGGATCTGATATTTTCCTACTACTAGATAGGACTCTTGCTTTGGACCTACTACATGGATCAGGTAAGTTCATGATCATTAGTGATAATTTTAAAGATTTACATGTCTAAATTTGCTTTATTTTTTGTAAATATGAGAAATTCCTGGATGACGCAATAAGATACAGAGATTGTTATTTGTATCCAGTGGGTTACTTTGAGAAACTTTCCTTATTGATAGTGGTGATTCTCCCGGTTCGGTTTATCCTGTGTGTGTGTGTGTGTGTGTGTTTAAGGAAAATTAGAAATATTTTGTTTTTCGGTGCTTACCGCTGTTGCATTATAACAATATCATTCCATCGTCAGGACTTTGTTCCTGATAATAAAAACCTTTGGTAGAAGCTGGGACCTTACCTTTCTTTCAACTTTTGACAGTAAATACCTGGGCACAGGACTTCAAAGCAAACACAGATCCCCCTTCCCCCTTAATATTTAAGAATTAAAAGATGATGAGAAATAAGGACAAAAGCCAAGAGGAGGACAGTTCGCTACACAGCAATGCTTCGAGGTATGAGCTATCAACTTTCTTCCTTTTTTCTTTTTTTTTGGGGGGGGAAACCTCAGCTTACATTGTTTACCGTGACAGACGAGGATAGCTGTCTGTTTTATTTTAAGCATTTTACTAATTTGGATTCGGTTTTTAAAGCATGACCTTGAGATTGCTAATATGCCACACCCTAATTTTTTGGTAGCAATTTATGAAAGTTGAGTTGTGACTTAAGGCCTCTTAGATCAGTCAGAAGGTAAGGTACCTTTATACAAGGGGGCTTTTTCTGTAAACTACAGTTTTTCTGTCAATAAATTTCAGTTTTCAGATCTTTGTACTGTAGAAAAATGACCTTGTCGGTTTAGCCATTGCTGCATTGCACCATTTTACATACAAGGCAAATTTTTTCTTTGAAGAATTTAGGATACCCAAACTTGTAACTGAAGGCCATAGAGGAGCCTTGTGGTAGTAAATTATAGTAAATAGACATTTGAGAAAGTTATATGAATGAAAAATTGTACATTTTAAGATGAAATTGCAAAAAGGACCCTTTGACTGATGCCTCTCAGTTTATATTTTTATCTGAGTCTATGTTTCTTTTGATACTCTTGGCATTTTAGGCAATTTTGATATGATTTATCAAAACCTTTACTGGATGGGTTACAGTTTCTGCATTTATGAACTCAAACCTGTGATCACAAATCCTGGAAACCTGATACACTTTTGTTTTTCTAACTGATCATTTTAATTGTATATTTTACATTTAAGCTATTTTAAGGTTTACATTTGTATGTTTATATTCAGACAGTGCTTTCTGGTTGGTAGATATAGTATTTTATTTTTTGCGTTTTAGCTGTAGCTGCTTTAAATATATTGATTTATTTCGACAGAGTCGCCTGGAATGCTTTATTTTCTGAAGCTCACAAATGTACTGTTTGTTCAAATCATGATTTGTTTTTACATTCCTTGGAATACCTTTTTAGTGACTAAAGTAATAAAGCTTCTAAGATGTTTTGTTGTATGATCTGTATATTACTTTTTAATAGTATTTATAAATGTGTTTCTGGATGTGTGTTCTTTTGAATTCTTAAATTATACATCTTGTATAATGCAGTTAACAGGGAAGTGATTGATTATAGGATATTTGCCCACAATTTTGCTTTTTCTTTTATAATTTCACATAAATAATTTTACTATTAGATTAGTGAATTTGATAATCTTGAGTATGGTTTGGTTAGTACAAATGTTTTTTTTTATTAGACTTCAAAACATTTTGACCCTTGGCTTTTAAAATATGTTTCCAAATAGTTATGCAAATTGAGTTGCCACACAGTTTGGATTGTTGTCTTTTTGAACTGAATTGTCCATGTAATTACCTAGGTTTAGATTTAGGTCAGAAAACTTTTCTACTAATGCTAAACTGACTTTTCTGAAAAGTAATGGCTATTTGAGGAAATGGGAGTCCTCAGGTATATTTCACTAATTATTAAAGATGCAGTAGCTAAACTTGTTAACCCCTCGAGTATACGATTTGCATGTCTCACATGGGTTTTGGTTTTCTTATGTAAGGCTTGTGGTTAACATTGATCAGACTCTGCTTTCTAATTTAAAAAGAAAATCAAGCTGCCTAGTCTTTCTTTTAAATAATTACTCTCACCTGAGAAAGTTGTTGGAGGTTGTCATGCTTTACCTGCTAGCATTGGGATTTAAAGTTCAGGAAGCATGCACTATACTTGTAAGTGCATTTTTCAGATTTATTTTGAATCATATACCAGATGAATGCCCACAAATACTTGGGGTTCTTGAAGAGATGGAGTTTTAGTTACCCCAAATTCCATACCTTAATACAGATATAGTTATGTCATCACTTCCTTCATACATTGTAAAGCCAAAGGATGTGGTGTCTTATGTAGATTAGTGTTATTTTTAGCAAATTTAAATTAAAATGACCCTATGGGGTAACTAATACTTGGTTCCTTAACCCATCTGAATGTTTCTTTTTGGTAAGGACCTAGTTTCTACAGTATTAAGTCTAGTGTTGAAGAATGCTACAAAAGTCACTTTGGCGGTCTGAGCCACAGGAGAGGAAGGGAGGAGTTTGCAGGTCAAGTAAACTTTAGTCTGAGAATTACCTATAAGATCTAAAAGGATAGAGTACAAGTTTAGGTTAAACCTGGTATTTGTCTGATTTGGGAAATAATGCAATACTCAATAATGATTATATAAATTTGTTATTCCTGTAGTCTTTGTAAGTTAATGCTAAGGAATGTGAAAGTCTAATGTTATACTTTGTATTACGATTTTTTGAGGATTAAAAAGTTCACTTTCAAAAATACCATTTAGAAGTATGATACTTGTAACGTTTGTGAAAATTTAAAACAAAGCTTTAGTGATGGACATCTATACAAATATTACCACACATTTTAATTTGGAGTTTGGAGTATCAAAAAGTGAACACAGAATCTAAGGGGAGGTGAGTGGAGAGTGCAGAGTTGTGCGTGTGCTGGGGCGCTGTTTGCAATCGAAGGAACTGGAGCAGTTAATCACATTTATCTCCAAATCGTCTACCTTTGAATCAGATTTATTTTGATCACCTCGGGTGCAGGCAAAATCTTGCTTTTTAATCAGCCTTTCAGTATTTATTGTAAAAGCCTGGGAGTGATTAGAAATGGCATAATACAGTTGCATGTGGACGGGAACAAGCAATTTTTAAGTGGCAGCCATTTTATGACGCTGATAATTCTAAAGAATCGGGATTTTTGAGAAGAGAAAATAAAAAGGAATTGAAATTTTGAAACACCAAAACCTCCGACCCGCCCTCCCCCCTTTTGGTTTCCCGGTGCACAAATAAGGGGCAGCGCATTAGTGAGCGCCTGCAGCTCTGCGAGCCCCTAGCAAGTTGGTGCAGGTCCAGCTTAGTCACAAAATGGCTGTTCCTTTGTGCCGCAGCGCTGACAGACATACTGCATTGCACTGTGTACTCGCCAAACAGCAGGAAGTTGCCGTGCGGAGTTCAAAGGCCGGCCTGCGCCAGCGCTGTGCGCTGATTGGCTGGGCGCGAGCCTGGTAACAGCAGGTCAACAGCCGCGGCCAGCAGGAGGGCTCCGCCCCGTGACGTCAGGCGCCTTGCGCTGAGCGGGCGAGCGTGGTGACGTGGTGACGTTGGACGCCCGCGCTGTCGCCTCTGCGCCGCGAGCCGCTGGTCTCGGGGCAGGGTGGGTGGGGACGGCACCTCGAGCCGGGAGCCGGGGCTCTCCGCCGAGGTCTGCCGCTCCCTTGGGGGCTTGTCCCTGGTTCTGGGGGCTGTTCTCCCGGCGGCCTGTGCTCTGGGGAGAGTGAAGGTGCCAGTCAGGAGCCTTCAAAGCGAAAGCCCGCTGTCCCCTAAACTACCTACCAAGTCCCCCCTTTTTTTGTGGCGCGTGAGTGGACGAGTGAGTTTAGTTTCGTTCGTTCCCGCCGGCCGAGGCCGCTAGCCGCTGGGAGGCCGGGAGGCCGGGCGGCTGCGCGCGCTGGTGGCCTGGCCGCGCCGTCACATGGCGCGCACGCACGGGGGGCAGGGCCCGGGCCACGCCTCGTGTAGCCCCACTTGGTGCCACACTTTGCCTCAGTGGCCCCTTGATGCAGACAAGCTCAGGTCAGTATGCGCAGAGCCGACGGCGCGCTAGTTCAGTCAGAAGTACCCCAGAAGCGCCCCTAGTTGAGCCTGACCCCACCTCTCAGAGCGCCCTGGTTTAGTGTCCGCCCCGCACCCCGAGGCACCCGCCTTTGGTGACTTCACGCCCCCTACGAACTCCTTTCGTTAGTCACTGTTAGTCACTTTCCCCCCACGCTCCACCCCGCTTTGGGGACTGACTGAGGTGAACCTGGACCCAGACCCTCCGAGACCCGCCCCTGCCCGCGGACCGGGCGTCCCCTCGCACTGGGAGGCCGGGGCCTGCCTGGCCCCCGGGCGTTGTCAGCGGGCTGCGGCAAGTGAGGCCTTTGCTGCTGTGTAAGACCCTCCCGGAGCCTGGCGCCTGGGCCCCGGGCTCCGGGTCTGTTGAGGTTCTGAATAAAGTGTCTAGGCGGTAAGGCCCAGTGCGGTAGTTGGTCGCGTGGCTCTGTGCAGCCCTGTCCTTTGGGGAGTCCTCGCACGGCTCATCGGAAACCGGGTTTCGCTTTGCACAGACTGCAGAGCTCCTCTAAGTTCCTGGAAGCGTGTGTGCAAACGTAATTCATGCCTGACGGCAGCGCTTCGGCCGCGACAGCAGCAAAAGCTGTTTCTGTGTTGAGATGAATTCTGACTTAGTTGTATTAAACTTTCGTAAATGCCCTTAAGTCCCCCAAAGTGGGATAGAATTAAACAGCACCGCAGCCTTGCTCTACAGTCTACTCTAGTGGAGATGTTTTAGTCTAAAACGGATTCGCTAAAGTACGTCTTAGGAACTTTCTCTGTGAACTCTTTGCACGCTACTCGGAGCCATCTCCAAAAATAACCAGGGTTCCGGTCTGCTCCTTGCGCCTTCTTTGGGTTTGCCTGTGTGCAGAATTGCACGAAAAGGGAAGGACAGTGTTGACTAATCCCGGATTCTTTGAAAACCTGCAGTTTCCCAATGATACTTGGCTCTTGGGAAGTCTGCAAGAGGATGGGTGGGCGAAGCGTGACAGAGCTCAGCTCAGCATGCCTGATGCAAAGATGACGTTGTGGCAGGAAGGCAGCCAGACCCTATTCGATGAGGAATTTTAATTGTCAAAGTTTTAAGGAGTTACAGCTTGAGAAGTGAATCTGGAAGTTGAGTTGGATTTACTTGACAGTATGTAAAACTCATCCCCCCCCCCCCCCACACANTTTAAGGAGTTACAGCTTGAGAAGTGAATCTGGAAGTTGAGTTGGATTTACTTGACAGTATGTAAAACTCATCCCCCCCCCCCCCAATACAACAAGCCCCTCACAATCGTGATGCACCTCCTGAGAGGTGCAAGCTCATCACTTCTCCCATTATGTGTCCTGTAGAGTTTAAGAATAAGTGACGGCTCTGCGGACAACTGGCTTTGAGACATTTTATTTTTTAAAGGTCTTTAAGGCTTTGTGTTTTCTAAACCTTAGGACTTAAACTGGCTTTCTGGAAGGAGAATCACTTTAGTAAATAAACACTGCCCACCCAGCCTCTGAGAGTTATTTTGTATGCAAATAAAAATAACTTGGTTTACTTAGGCTGGGAGATGAGCCATTTACACAGCTCTAATGGCTATTCTCCTCTGCATTCCAGCCTGGACTGGGCGGTGAATTCAAATGCATACCTCGGCAAAATGGCCTGTTACTACTGGCTCTGGAACTTTGTTATTAGTATAAAGGTGGACCAACAAAAGGTGGCTCAGTCATCAAATTGCCCAAGGTTTATCATGTTTATTTTGTAGTCTGTAACGCTGCAGGGTTGAAACACAGTGTGTCTATATTTGTCCGAACCACCTCTAATCAGTCTACAATGTAGTTGATAGGGCAAGTCTGGGGGCAGAGACTTCCCCTAAACAGCTTAACACGGATACAGTTGATTGATTTGAAATAAATCTGGGTGAACCCATTCATGCTACCTTTTGAAACAGTTTAAATTTGGCATTTTACTGTTAAGGGTCACTTTTTTTTCTTTGAATCTTAGTGCCATCTGGATTGTTTCACATTGACAAGTATTTTATTTCCCTTGTTGGTGAGCCCCCTGAGTTTGGGGGAAATTGTGGATTACCCTGATACTGGGGAGAATGTCGTAGCATTCTAGTGATAGACCTGATTTTTCCTTAGAGTCCAGTTCTTTCCAGTAAGTTGTCAGTTGTGATAACCTGTAACCTCAGTGCCTCAGTAGAGCTGTGTACTTAATGCAGCTGTTTACTTGAGTATTGAAAACTACCCTCCCCACCCCAGTTTAGGCCGGTGAAGTATTCATTGTTGGAATTGCAGTGTTCTCACTTTAAAAATATGGGCAATGGTGATCTTTACTAGGTTATGAGAATTAAAACAGTATCGTAGTGGTTAGCAGAGAGCCAGTTAATGTTGAAAGGGCTTAGTATTAGTACTATTTTCTTCCTAATACATCACGTTGGTTGGTGTCCCAGTCCCCACAAGAGGCAGTTTAGGCCAGTTTGGAGAGGTTTGTTAAAGTGACTTCAGGAGGCAAGTCCCCTGCAGTTAATTGGGTATGTTTTGTGAATAATCCTCCTAGAGTTGTTTTTTTTTTTCTCCCTTTTTTCCCTTTTGAAGGGAGCATAAAATTCTTTCTGGACTAAAACAGCTTGTGTGAATCTTAGCTCTGCTCTTGCCAATAACTGAGTAGCTACCTTTTTATTTCTGTAACTAGTAATTATTGCCCTGGTTTACCCTCTATGTCATTTCTCCTCTCAGGCAGTAGTGGAGTGAATCATGAATACTGAGGTGTGCAATACTGTTTGCATGTAAATGTAACTGCACTGGTATTTACAACCAATGTCTGATTGGGGGTGGCTTGGTTTTAGTATACTAAGCCAGTCTTCACCATAGCATCAGATATTTGACATCTCATAATGCCGTAAAGTCTGGCTCATTCTTTAGAACCCTAAGGATTTGTGTGCTTTTGGCTTGCTTTACTTCATTTCCTTTCCTTTATGGCTTATGAGTTACTTGAGTTCTATTTTTTGTTCCAATATCAGACCTTGGAGAGCTGCTAAAAATATCCACTGTTGAGTCCACACTCTAGGGAAGGAGTGAGTTGTAAAAGCTCTCCATGTGTTTTAACTTGCCCGTCTCTCCATGTGTTTGAGAACTTCTGATAGAGCTCTTGTTATAGTCCTTTCTAACCCTTGGTTCTTGCTAAACATATTCCCAGAATTCTTGCCTGGAAGTTGGGATTCAGTTGGTTCTAGGATGGTGCCCTGGTAACAGATGCTGAGTAATTGCCTCAGTTGTTCTTGTGCTGAGGTGGATTTGGGAAATGCTAGCTAATGGGACAGGAGCTTGGATTTCTCTTTGGCTACGTTTAGTTGTAGAATCTTGGGCAGGAGCCACTGAGCTTATTCATCTTTTCATACGGAATTAAGGGTATAGTATCTCTTAGGACTAACTGTTCTAATCTCTTCAAACTGAGCAGCATTTTAACATTTATGCATGGAAGAACTGGGGTGTAAGCCAGAGGTGTGGGGGTGTGTGTTTGAGGACTCACCAGAGACAGAGTGGGGAGAAGAACAGGTGGATATGCTGATATACTCTCCAAGGGGAGCAGCGGGCAAGACAGGAGAGGTTTTCTGTGCCGTCTACCATGTGCCATGTGTGTTAGTTCCCTGGCTGGGGATCAAACTCAGGTCATAGAGGAGATAGCACTGAGATTTACCCCTAGGTCACTGAGCAGCATTTTTTTTAGTGTGCTTTTTTTCCCCCTAGATGTGCTGTTTGTCTGAAAAGGGAATCCATACTGTTTGTGACTAGTATTAGAGTAACTTCCAAAAGAACTGAACTCTAGCAAGGTCTACTGAATATTGATAGATTCTGTATTATTAGAGCTCATTTTTGAGATGGGGGAAAATTCAGTAAAGTTCAAGGAATACAATTAAAGTTTAATTTTAAACTTTAAAATTTTTACAATACATTAAAATTTAATATTAAATGTGGTTGAAATCTCTTATCCCTAGTCACTTCTATGAACTGTGCATATACAAATGTTTGTATTTTAAAAGTATGCATGGTTCATATGTGCCTTTCATGTTTTAAAAATTAAGTACTTCTGAAATTGTCATGTTGATTTTTAAAGATCTGATTCATCCTTAGTGTTAACCATTATAGTTAATTGCATGGCAGGAGTATTTCAAATTTACAGAAATAAGTATACATGAACATTTACATTCTTTCCTTTCTTTGATTTGATGAGTAATGTGCTGAACATTTTTGTATTTCCCAACTCTTGTTCAGTTTTGATCACTTGTCTTATCTGTGTACCTGCAGATTGAAATGCATGATTCATATGCATAGTTTAAAGTTTACTGGACATGCCAAGTTCCTTTCCCAATCCTCAACTTGGTTTTTTTTCCATAATGGCATGTGAGTACTATTTCCCCTAGTTTCTTACTAGCATTTAATATTATCAGATCTTTTAACTTCTGCAGAGCAGATGAGTAACCTGTTGTAATATACATTCTCCAAATTACCTGTTAGACTTACATTACCTTTTCCACAAGTTAACCATTTCAGTTCCTTTTCTATAGTTGCATGTTGTTTCCTTTGCCTAATATTCTGTTGTACTTTTCTCTGACTTGTAATGCTTCATGAGTTTGTGTAACTTCTTTATTGGATATATACTGAAATTTCTTAACCCACCCAGCCTGTTGTCTTTTAACCTTGTTTATTCTTCAGGCTCATTAGCGTTGGACCATAGATGGAGTTCTTAAAGATGCAGTTACATTTATTATTATTTTTAAAGATTTATTTATTTATGCATACAAGAGCTGGGGTATAGGTTAGAGTCGCAGGAGATGAGAGGATTCACCAGACAGAGTGGGGAACAGAACAGGCAGACTGACTGAAACACACTGCTGAGGGGAGCAGCAGGGAGGCAGGAGAGGTCTGCTGCTCCATGTGGGTCCCCTCCCTGGCCGGCAGCAGGGATCGAACTCTTGCTTGCAGTGACTGTGGTTTGCTTCATAGTGCGTTGCTTAACCCGCTGCACCACCAGGGAGGGCCCTACATTTATTATTAACAAGAAACTTGTGACAGTTTTTGCTTTTCCATCCTCATAGACAAAGATTCAATTAAGAAGGAATTGTTCTTTGCCTGTGGGTGGTTTGATGATCTGTTTAAGAGTGTGTGGTTGGCAGGGAAGTGATTTGACTTAGTGTGGACACCCTAATTCAGACTGTGGGATTGGAGGTGACAGTACACACACACTTGTGTACTCAGCTTCTGTTCATTGAGGGTAATATATTGTCAGGATAAGAGAACTTTTTTGTATATGCCTGACCCATAGGGACACCACGAGTATTAACTATTTTATCATTGCTAAAAGCTTAGACTGGGAATAAGTTTTATGAAATCCAGTGTACACTGTGTTTACCAGATTTTGCTTTTACCAGGAGAAAAAGCCCAAGCTCTGCCAAGCAGTTCGGCCATTTTGTAAACTTATGAGAATAAACAACTACCCAAGTGCTGAAATGGCAGCACTTGGACAGAGAACTTGAAGCGGAGTGTTGGTGTGCTGCCCTCTGGTGGCCATTTGAAGAATAGTGGTTAACAGTGGAGCAATAACTATTAATGCTGCTTGGTTTCAAAGTCCAGGTGTATGAAATATTTCATCACTCCATTTTTGTCTGCTTCAAAAAGGAATTTAAAGAGACACCAAATCATTGTTGTTCATAAGTAGAAACGTGTGTTAAACCTTTTTTCACAAGCATTTTCTATTGGAATTAGTTTTTTGGCTTGTATCCCCTTTATTTTTGTAGTGTATTTCCTTTGTTCAGTCAAAAATTATAAAACTTGTTTGCACCTTTTATATTAAGTAATTTTCAAAGATAAAGATAAATTTGTTCATGAAGATTATGTTTAGGAGGCATAATATTCCTGAAAATCCCATTTTAAATTGCTATTATGTCATTGGAAATCAGCTAGTTTTATTACTTTCTTGGTAATAATAAAAAAAAAGGTAAAGGGCCTCCCTGGTGGCGCAGTGGGTTAAGCAACGCACTATGAAGCAAACCACAGACACTGCAGCACGAGTTCGATCCCTGCTGCCGGCCAGGGAGGGGACCCACATGGTGCGGCAGACCTCTCCTACCTTGCCCACTGCTCCCCTCAGCAGTGTACTTCAGTTGATCTGCCTGTTCTGCATCCTGATCTGTCTGTGGAGAATCCTCTCACCGCCTCCCTGCCCCCCGCACCTCTGGCCTGTACCCCAGTGCTTGTATGCATAAATAAATAAATCTTTAAAAAAAAAAAAAAAGGTAAAGCCTAAAAGGCTCCTCACTCAGTAACTTGATTTGCCTTTTTATCATTTTTGTGGGCTTTTAACATATTATAAAAATGAATTATAATCCAGTACTAATAGTATTTACATCATAATTAGATATTGGTAGCAAATGTGCATGATATTTCAGGAAATAGTGTCCTTTTCAGGAACAGACTGTCATTGAGTACCTTAATTGTGGAGGTATTTTAGTTTCTTTTAAAAAATACTCCCTTTTCATTTTAACATTTGTCTTTATCAAGAGATGCCTTTCTCAAGGCTCTAAAACGCATATACAACCTTCCCACCCCCAAAATATTAATGTAAGTCCATTAAATCTGATTTGCTTGTTGCAAAAATAATTTAAAAACAGTCTTATTGTCATTCATATGATTAGTTTGTTTTATGTAGGCTTGCCAGATGGCTTATGTTCCTTTCCTTGGATTTGACTCATCATTTGATTTATTATGAACCATCGTAAAGACTTAATGCCCATATAATGAATAACTTTGGACACACAGCCTTAAAAACAGCACTGGTGTCAGTTTCTGATCATGGGTCTCCCTCAGCTCATAGAGGGGAGACTGAATTTGGTATTTTTTTTGTCTTGGGTTTAATTTTCAAAGTTTCTGAATTTTTTTTTGGGGGGGATTACAGAGGTGGTTTGTCTAATATACTTCAAATAACCCATCCAACTGTTAACAATTTGAATAAAATACGTTGATGCACATGGACATGTGCTGATAGAAATATGGCTGTGTTTTATATCTGAAAGGCTGTGTACATTGTTAAATGTCAAGGGGACCCTCTGCTGCATAAACAGAAGTCTAGAGCTGCACAACCATATATGTAAAACCATATATGGTTTTACAGATTGTAGTGAATGATTTGGAAACCTAAATATTCTCAGAAATACAGAAATATGGAAATATAGCAAAAATACTTATTGATTAAGAGAACAATTAAAAATAACATACAATTAATTGGGGCAGGTTAAATGGGATCGTATTCATATCTTGGGAGCATCAAGGGAGTATGATGCTTACTTTTCTGTACATACCTGACCCCCGTCATTGGTTCTGGACTTGGGATGTTTGCATCATTTCAGCAATCCCTGCTTTTTAGTGCAAACATCAAAAGGATTTCTAGTTAACCCGACTGCTGTAGTTTCCTGCAGAAGACAAATGCAGATTTTTATGGCTTTCTGGTTGTTTTAAGTAGGTAGTTGATACCCTCTGGTTGGAATATTTTCTATTTCTTGGAAGCGTATGGACCATACTGTATGGTGCTGTGACAATTTTAATTGCTGGTGATTGCCAAAATATATTCCAACTATAATCTCTTCTCTGGAGTTAAGAATGATTGACTGGAGTTAAAAAAATTAAACCATTCATTTTGCAAAGATAGTGTGTTCTCCAAAAGAAGGTAGCTCCCCTCTCCATTTCTTTCTTTAGTGTATATGTAGCTTTCATGTCCATTGGAGAGGGGGTCTACTTGTATAGGGTGGGAAAAATGGGGGGCCAGAGTAGTGTCGATGTTTACAGCTGGGGCTTTGGAGCCAGTCTTCTATGTTACTGCTACTGGGGAGGAGGCCAGTGGAGCGTGGTGGGTGAAACTTTAGAGAGGGTGACAAATTAGAGAGGATTTGAGCTTGGTGTAGAAGCAGAGGTTGGAGGTGAGCAACACTGCACCGCCATACTGAGTAGGCAGGTGATGCGGTATGGCCAGAGCAGTGGGCAGTGGTGCTAGGAAGGAGTGCTTATAGTTGAGTTTTCATAGGGTAGGCTGTAGCCTGTGGTCACTGGGAGAAGGTAGGTGCCCTGAGCTCCCTGCTCATGCCTGGGCTAGCTCTCTGGCTTTTACTGTGTAAGTACTACACCCCCACCCTTCCAAGTGGACCCACCCTTTCAGATCTCTAGCTTTCAAGGAAATTCTGTAGCTGCTGGCTGTATCTTTCTATGGGCAAATGGTGGAGGTAAAACCAATAAATTCCATCTATTGACATAAAGTTCTAAATCTTCACTGGTGTGTGCCGGAGGAGGCATCAGTGCGGATGTGAAACATGCCATTTCTTTAAATGTTGGGTGACGCTTTTTCATAGTAGCTTTTGTAGCTGTTACCTGATGCTCTTCTGATGCGAGAGATGATGTCACAGACAATGGCGCAGGTCTGAGCTGACCCAGCCATGGGAACAGGCTGCTCTCCTCACCATGTGAGTGAGCCCTCATTTTCTCTTGTCTGGTGACCACCTGCTGCTTGGTAATAGAGGAGAATAAGTGGCTGATAATACCCTGGTGAGCTTAGCAGCTTGGTCTCCAGGCTGAGGGGGCTGGCAGTGAGTCACTGTGTGGGCTGGCCTTGGGTGGTGTATAGCACAGATGAGATGTTTTCTGTGTCTCCAAGATTTTGAGCTCTTTCTGTGACAAAGTAAGAATATGGGCTTTAGGCCCAGATTTGGGCCCTCCACCCCAGCTCCCCACTTTCTAGTTTTGTCATTGACCAAGTTACTTAAAACATCTAAATTTTTTTCACCTTCCACACTCACGTGATAACATCTGGTGGGTTTGTTTTGGGGAATAAGCAAAAGAGTGCATGTAAGCACTTTAACACCAGGCACCTATGACGTTTTCATGCAGTCAGTAAATGGTTTTTCCCTCCTCACCCGCACAGGTTTGCCCCCATTTTTTCTCATTGCTTCTTCGTCTTAATGAAAAGGATCCTGGATTTTGGGTTTCCATCCTGAAGTTTCCAGTGTAGTGCTTATTCATTCTATGGACATGTTCGTGAAGGGGGGAGATGCAGTGGTGCTAAATGGGAAGCCTCTTTTCTTTACCCTTCACATGATGCGTTCCAGTTGGTAAACTTAAGCACCTCTGTGTGAAGATGATGCTACTTAGATCCTGAGCTGCTACTTGCCTCCTGCCTAAGGGACAAGCTGGTTTCCAGTCAACAGTTGTGAGCTTTTCACCTGCTTTTCTGTTGACTGTAGGTCTCTAAAGTTTCTTCATTCCTCCCAGTGAGCCCCTCAGTTACCTTTTCACTACAGAGCGGAAAGGTCCACTGGCCTCTCTGCAGTGAGGTTGATAGACTCCCTGCCCACAACCTTCTGGCATTTCTCTGCTGTGGTTTCCTCTGGCACCTACCCACTTTAGCTCATTCTTCCCTGAGGGCTGTTTGCAATGAGGAGGGGTTATTTTTTTTTCTATCCTATCTGGTCTGGGACTCATGTAGGAGATTCCAAGACCAGGGCTCTGGTTTGGGAGAATATTTTTATACAGCTCACCTGTTGCTGAGAAACACTGATGAGATAATTGTACCTTAGTCTTTGGATAACTGCCTTGTTTTGTTTTTTCTCTCTGTGTATGTTTGTTTTTTTTTTTTTGTCTTGATGAGTGCAAGATACTGAACAAATTAAAACAAGGTCTGTTGGATTCAGACGGATTGGAGTACTAATCCTGTGACATTGGGAGAGTCACAACATTCTGAGGTTTAGTTTTAATCATCTGAATGGGACAATAATGTTCTCTTTCTGAGTTTTGGTAAACGAGTCAATCTGTACAAATTAACTGGTATCTGGCATCATATACATAGTAGATACTGAGGATGCTAAGAATATGGTAATGTCATTATTCACAATATGAGACTATGAAAGTGGAGTTGAAAATGTTGATCTTGTGTTACTAAAATTACTATTTGTTGTCATTTTACCGAAAGGAATTTTTGTTTTAACAGATTTGTTTGGCAGTTTTAAAATCTCTTTTAAAATTTTTTTTCAAAATTTTTGAATTAAGTCATTCAGCATCTGAAGAAGCTTCGGGTTCAGACTCGGGCAGCCAGTCGGAAAGTGAGCAGGGCAGCGATCCAGGAAGTGGACATGGCAGCGAGTCGAATAGCAGTTCTGAATCTTCAGAGAGTCAGTCTGACTCTGAGAGTGAATCAGCAGGTTCCAAATCCCAGCCAGTTCTTCCAGAAGCCAAAGAGAAGCCAGCCTCTAAGAAGGAACGGATAGCTGATGTGAAGAAGGTATTACTTCTGTACAGTACAGATGTGCTGCTAGCCGGCCCAGCTAGCAGATCTTTACTTCCCATGCAAAACTCATAGTGTACCTTGACGATAAAACTACAGTCTCTTTTTCTACTAATGCTCTCTCTGTGGATATAGGGATGGACTGCTTTCTGGTCTGTTAATTGATGTGGTAGACATGGCTTCCACATGGAGCATCAGAGTATAGGACAAAAAGACAAATTTTTATAATTTGGTTTTTTAACATTTGGAAAAGGTGGTTTAATTTTTTTTTTTTATGCAATATTGAAAATACTGAATACTGAATAATATTAGAATCATTGACAGGGGATAGTGAAAGAAATACTCCCCACAGAAAAAACATCTGTCCCTAGGTTCTGTGGGTGTTCTTAACAGCAAAGATCCTCCCAGAAAAAAAATGCAAAAAGGTAAAAAATGAGTTGCATAGCATTTTTTCCTTGAACTTTGGAATGCACATTGTTTTTGGTGAAAAATTAATGACTTGGTGTAAGAAATCATAAGAAAACAACTGATTTTTAAAATTCTATTTGAGAGAATTATATTTGATCACTGATACCAAAGAATACTGCTTTTGGCATTTAAAAATAAAATGTCGTGAAATTAAAGGTTTTATACTAAGTCAGTTTTTGTTTTTCTAAGATACAAATCTACATCTACAGGCTGATTTTCATAGTAGTACAAATAATTGTAAATTGTCTGCAAGTTACCTTCAACAAACCTGAAATTATTAAAAACGAAACACAGAAGTTCATGTAACTCTTGAGGCAGACTTGGGATTAGCTATCCCATTTTAGTTCTTCTGTTCCAAGTGTAGTCATTGTTTCCTGGAAGTGACCCTTAGGAACTAGTGGGTGGTTGGAGGGTAGAGAGGGTTTTCTTAGTGATAGGGAGATAAAAGTTGACTTTGCCAGTTGACTCATCACTAGAGCCATGACCTTCAGACTCCCAGGTGTTGTTCCTGGTTACCCATTCTGTGTGTGGTGGACCATTCACAGGAGACCAAGTGATGACTTCTTCCCAAAGTCCCTGCATGTAGAAATGCCATCTACACATCTTGCTCTATGAGGGCATTAAACTCAGAAACTGCTCCCAGGCACCTACCTGGCAGGCAGTCTAGCCCAGCTGTCCTCAGGGTCATCTCTGAGAGTCCCTCTGCATCTGGACCAGGTGTTCTTTCCAGAAGTCCACAACACATTTTCAAACGAAGTATAACAGACAAAAATAAGTCTGGATATAACTTTCTTTTTTGCAGTTCAGAGTTTTCTACTTGTAGGGGTTGAAGAAAACCATTGTAACTGACTTGCAGAGCATGTTCAGAACTATTGAACTGATGTTGACTGGGATTCACAAGGACCTTTTGGCTTTAAATTTATTTGAAAAGACAAATGGGAACTAAGAGGGAGAAGCATTACTAAGATTCAATTATAAAGGTGATTAGCTCCAAAAAGTTAATTGGTAAACATTTTTTATTAGTTAATTTTTAATTGCAGTAATATCAGTTATTCCCCCATCAGTTATTACCAGTGTAGTACATCCACCGCGAAACTCGCCCATAGTCCACCATATAGTTCACTGTGCTTCCTTCCATCTTTCCTTACCAAAAAGTTAATTAACTTGTCAATGGACCTACGTGCCAATTAGAATGATTGGATTGTAGTTTTAATGATTATTCTAAAATGGAATTTCTAAAGAGAGCTTTTTATTTTCTGTATATACATCCATTTTACATGGTAACTTTTTCAGTGGGGAATTAGATATCATTAGTTCTCAAAAGGACAAAAAACACAAAATGACTTTAGGATCTAAGTACTTGGATGGAACTGTCATGAAATCTCAACACTTGACCTGAATGCCTGTCTGATATTTTAAAACAATACAACTAATTGCTGAAGTTACATAAAAATAATTTAGCCATCCCAGTTAATAAAAATTCCATAAGTACTTGTGTTGAGTGAAGTAATTTCATCACTTTAGCAGAGATCCATATGGGTAGAGGTGGTTGACAGATGGGACTAGAAAAAAGCTCTGTCTCCTTCCTTTCTTCCCCACATGTGTTCAGCATGCTCGCATTTGTTGCCTCTTTGCCTATATTTCCTGCCACTCATTTATTCTGACCTTCTGGTTGGGCTTTTTGTCTTCCAACTCAGATTAAACTAAAGCCATTATGGATTTTCTACCTTTTTAAACTGAGGACACAGGATGACATGATTGCTTTGGATTCCAGTTCTAAAATGCCTATTCCTGGGACATCTTGCTTGTTTTCTTTTGATGCCTTGTTTTTCTTCAGCTTAACTGGCTTTATTTATTTTTAAGGCACTGTTGATAATGTCCTCTTTTGGCTTTGTAGTTTGTACTTTTCTGGGTTGGCTTTCATCAGTTTTGTCTTTTGGGGGGTCTACTTCCCATACATTTCACTAGTCTCAGCCTGTGGCTTCTCCTCTTGCCTCACTTTCCGAATATTTTCATGATGTTAGCTGTTAACCTGTGTTTTAATGACAAACCCATATTTCTAATCTTGGCTGCCAAGTGTCTCTTCTACATGTTTAACTCCTGTTAAACATCTTCACTTGAGTGTTCCTCGGTCTGTTCTAGTTCATTTTTGCCTGTATGTGATGGATTTCATGAAAAGAGCAGATAGTATGCTCAGCTCTCTATGGGAAGGAGAGTGAGGCTGGAGGTCAGTCTAATCATTAGGGGTTGAGGAAAGAGGGACCTTGGCAGTTTTTCTCTGCATTTGTTGGTGTGAGTTTTTATTGTTACTCATTATCGTGGAAAAAATTTTCAACTCATCTCCCCTTTAGACTTAAATTTTTTAATTGCTGGTGAGGAGTATTTCCAAATCAGGTATTGAAAGCGAAGGGCTTAGTGCTGCTAGAGCATAGCTGGATGTGCCAGGGACAGGACAGCCTTGGTTTTCACTCTGAAAGACCACGTCAGACACCTGTTGTGCACATCCCGAGCAGCGCTGAAGAGATTCTTACTGCACAACACCGGGTGGAGCCCTGCTTGCTATTTGAATTTCTCAGATGGGTCAGTGTGCAATCAAAACTGAAGACATTAGAGACTTTTCCCTGCAGTTGTCCTCGTACCTTGCCTATATTCAAGTTTAAGTTCATGTTTTAAAGATCAGTGCCATGCCATGTTGTTTAATAGCTGTTTAATAATGAAGAGACATTGTTAAATTTTGTATTTGGGGATAATTATTTTTTTTAAGATGGTACTTCATTATCTGATAAAACTGAACAACCCACTCGATAGTTACTTCATTTCTATTAAGCTAGAACACTTGTTCCAGTAGCAAAAATAGTAAATGGGGGTTGAGAAAAAGATTCATCCGTGGTCTATTAATTTTACAGATGTGGGAAGAATATCCTGATGTTTATGGGGTTAGGCGGTCAAACCGAAGCAGACAAGAACCATCACGATTTAATATTAAGGAGGAGGTAAGAAGAAAAATGTTTTAAGGGGCTACATTCAAACTCCTTATCTTACCTCATCCTTTCCGACTCTGGTATGTATCACCATTGAAAAGACTGGATTTCAGACACTGATGTGAGCTTCCTCACCCAGTCCTGCACGAGAAACCACACATGCCTTTAAAGAAAGAACCTTGTGAGACGGACCACATGGTAGTGAATGTCTAGCTACTCAGAGTGTTACCTAGAACTGACCTTACATTTTTGTTTCTTTTTTTTTTAAGTTTGGGCTTTTTTAAGTTTTTCATGATGAAATTGATTATGCTGAGAGTTTTACATTTTTAATTCATTAGTTTCTAAATCTCTTAGATTTTGTTACAGTAACTTGCTTGGTAAACAACTTAACGATTTCTTAAGAAAGGAAGGAGAGTTTGCTTAATTTAGGTAATGTATTTTATTTGATTTCTTTAAATTTGGTTTCCTACCTCACTTCTAGTGTGCAATGTACATACATGTTTCACACATTTTTCTCAGCTCTAATTGGGAGAAAATGAATAGATTGGTGATTTTTATAATTAGTATCACATACTGAGTTCTCTTGTTTCTATAACATTAGACATCTCTTACGTTTCTTGTTTTGTGTGATATTTTGTGGATTCTTACCTCTATATTAGGTTTATAGGCTGCATTCCTAAGAGATGCTCTTTTGTCTCTCAGTGGATGTGACCTTTCTGCAGTCTTAGGAGAACTATGCTGGTCTTAGCTATAGAACATTCTTCTGATGAAAGTTAAACATGGATAGTCAAAGGCTAGTGAGTTAGGGGTGCATTAAGTCTGCATTAAGAATTCAATTGTCCTTAACATCCATATTTGCATTTAGAGTGTTTTGAGTGTCCTTTGAGCTCATTTGTCTAGGCTTTGTTTTCCATAGTGTTTAGGACTTGGTTACCAAGTTATGTTTGTTGTGGTAGGCAGTCAAATAATAGGCAGCTGTCAAATTTTTCCTCTTTTGTGTATAAAGTAAGACATTCTCTGTGGGATACAAGACTTATCAGCAAGAGGAGTAGTTTGCCATTTTGCTTAATTTGGGGGAGAAAAGAGCTGTTCATTTGTCTGATTATAAACTTTCCTTGGCCTAGTGCTGTTGCACAGCGTGCTGGCTCATGGTTGAACATGCTCTTCAGTGAGTCTCAGATGACGTGGGCAGACAGTCACCACCTTCAGTGGCATGCCAGCTAAATGCTGTGGCATTTTTATTTGATTTTATAGATGTGCATTATCCAATGTGGTTGCCACCAGACACGTGGCTTTTAAAACTTATAGTAATTAAAAGTAAGTAAACGGAAAACTGCTCTTCCTGGTGATACCAGCATGGCTCAGGTGCTCGGTGTTCACAGGACTGATGGCTGCTGTGTTGGACTTTGCAGACACAGGCCATTTCTAGCATCACAAAGTTTATTAGAATTGTGCTCTACAAAGGTCATGCTGAGAGAAACAGTTCTCCTGCGTTGGATACACACTCATTTATTTCACAGTAGAACGATGAGCACCACCAAATAAGTGCTTAGGTTTCTTTCTGTCTAGAACCTCATTCTGAATTATGCTGTATTGACTGGGTTGTTGAACCAGGAGGCAGCGTTGTCCCTAAGAACTGTGAATTAAAGTCTGTAATCATTTCTCCCCCCTTACACACTGAAGGCAAGTAGCGGGTCTGAGAGTGGGAGCCCAAAAAGAAGAGGCCAGAGGCAGCTGAAAAAACAGTAAGTCTTTCATGGGGGAAATGACATAATGTGGTAGTTTGGAACATGCCAGCATTTCTGGGACTGCCTTCATTGTGTCTTTTGTCCAGTCCAGTCCGAGTGTCTACATCGTATTTCTTTGGGGGTACGGTTCACCTGGCATCCAAGATGCCTATTTGCACTGGTGGAGGTGCTCCACAGGTACCTGGGCTAATTCTTGGGGTAAACTCCAGCTTCTTCCTATGGGCCAACCCTAGCCCAGTGATGATTTTTTTTTTTTAAATGCACGCAAATAACCAGTATGTAGGCATTTGGCATTCTGTTCTAGTTAAGAGGAAAAAATTCAGATTTTTTCATTTTGTCATTTGTGCTGGCATGGCAAAGTTATATTGGTTATATTTTTGATTCCATATAATTTTAATGTAGTACGTAAGTCAGAAAATTTTAATTGTTAGGCATATCACTTATAATGTAGATGTTATGTTCATTAAAAAAAAAAAATTCCACTTATGGTGAAAAAAAAACTTGCCTCCCTCCAGAATTACTAAAAATCCTTTCTTGGGGTGGGGGAGACTGTATGGATCCCTTTGATGTTTGAGTTCTGTGTACATGAGATTCAGTACTGCATTCAGAAAATGCAGATATTGGGGGTATAGCTCAGTGGTAGAGCATTTGACTGCAGAAAATGCAGGTATTTATTGAAAACTTGGCACATAAAATTGGGGGACTCTCATGGTAAATAGTTAGTTATCCATGGCCCCAATTAGAACTCTAGTTACATAATTTATGTTCTAAAGTCAGTAATTTAAAAAGGCAAAATAATTTGAGTTTTTCAAACCCATTCCTCATTTCCAAAATAAGAGTAATATTTAGTCTGCTGATCAAGCAGTGTTATTTGATGCTATGGTAGGAGAATTGAGTATCTGCTGTTGTCATGCTGAGAGTGCAGACAAATGTTTAGTTAGAGCTGGAGAAACAGTGGCTGCAAGCAAGCCTGTGCTTCTTGGCACCTTAGAAGGCGATTATTCTGCCCCAGTCCCTCAGCCTGCTGGGAGACTCTTAGCTCACTGTTCTTGTGGCCTCTGGAGGGCCTTTGGGAAGCCCATGCCTGTGCTCTTTCCTCCACTATCTGGCTAAATTCTGCTGGTCTCTTAACTGGTTCTAAATGGTACCCTGTTTGAACACCCCAGCTTCCTTTCTAATGGGCACACATCTGGGTGTGCAAGAAGTCATTGCATAAGACATCAGACTTAAGCTCTTAACTGGCTCCTACATGATTTCCCTCTCCTGTCTCTCCTAAGACCTCTCTGAACGTGGCAACTTGGAGGGCTTTCTGCACATTTCTTTTAGTTCCTTATAGGCTGGGGCATGTCTTCTTCAGTGTCACTTCCCTTCCTTAGGTCCTTCCCCTCATGCTTGTGTGTTTGGGCCCAGGGCTTACCTCACTTCCCACCATCCTGTCATCCGGACAGTTGTGAGTATTGTGCTGTGGGGAGCTCCTCTTGTCCTGGGTCAGTTGAACGAGTAGGATTCACTAGAGGAGTCATAGCACTAGGGGTCCTCGTGAGTTTGGACATAGAAGTTGAGAATGACTCATTCCAAATGGAGTGAAAAATTTGAAATATTAGCACTGGAAATGCTTTTTTGAAACCCTACAGTGTACTACAGATTCTTAGGGATTTTAAAAAGGAACAGTTAAAAAAAATATTTTTGAGGGGAGTAATTAATTTCAAATTTAAGAAAAGTTATAAGCATAAAAGTAGTATTATGCTTGGGTACTTTTCCCATATTTACAACCAGTCATCAGTTTTGCCCTGCTTGCTTTAGCACTGTATATGTGTTTATACATGCACACACATAATATTTTTTCTCAACCATTTAATACAAAATTCACACACTTGGCCCTTTATCCCTAAATTCTTAAGTATTCATTTCTTAAGAATAAGGGTATTCTTTTTCATAAGCACAGTACAGTTAAACTTCAATTTAACATAACTGAAATGCTTTCATCTAATTCATATTCCAGTATTGTCCATCGACCCAGTAATATCTCATAACATTTTCCCACCTCCACCGTAGGATCCATTCCAAAGGTAGCTATTGTGTTAGGTTTCTTTCATTTAGAGTACTTTCCACGGTCTTTCTTTGCGTTCATGACACTGATCGTTTGGAAGATTACAGTCTTACACGGGGACTCTCATGGAGGGACCCAGGGTCATGATGTGAATTGGCATTTTAAAACTTGAAAGTTGTATGGTATGCTGTGGTTTCTGCAACGCTGAAAACGTTTTTCAGATTGATTGGCAACATTGAAATTCAAGCTGGTATACCAGAATCCAGATTTCTAACTTGTTTTGAGAAAATGTGTCTACAAATTGGAAAAGGTAAAGTCTAGGGTTAACAAGGGTCTTCTCCCATTGTGTCATAGGTGTGTGATAGAGTTCCAACACAAGACACTGGAACAGAAGAAATAACTATGATCCCAAGACAAAAACTTCGCGTGATTATGGCTTAAATTTTTTTTTAATTCCAGTTGGGAGAAATGGCTCTGGAACAATGATAGAAAGGCTGTCAGCACTACTAGAACCTTAGCAAGTAAGCAGAAACCCTGTACTTCTCACACATTTGAATGACAATAATAGGTATTATCTGAGACAGGTTGTAATCCTCAAAACATCATGAGTGATTAAATGAAACTCAAAATTTCACTTGTATGACTTTAAACCTGGAGTTACAATCACAAACACCCCATGGGGACCAAGGACAAGCTGAGAATTGTAAATGCGGGAAATGGGGCACTCATGACCCATCGAAGGTCACAAAGACCACTTCCACGTGGGTCAGCACGGACACATTTTCTCAAAACAAGTTAGAAATCTGGATTCTGGTACACCAGCTTAAATTTCAATGTTGCCAATCAATCTGAAAAACGTTTTCAGCGTTGCAGAAACCACAGCATACCATACAACTTTCAAGCTTTAAAATGCCAATTCACATCATGACCCTGGGTCCCTCCATGAGAGTCCCCGTGTAAGACTGTAATCTTCCAAACGATCAGTGTCATGAACGCAAAGAAAGACCGTGGAAAGTACTCTAAATGAAAGAAACCTTTGCCGTTTGTCCACAGGGAGCATGATCATCGCTGGGAAGATCTTCTGAAAGTCAGGAAAGTTAAAGCAGCTGCTGTCCTCTTCCTCTGATCTACCTTCTAAAGGGAAGGAGAAAGGAGTTTCTTTCTGCGGCCTCTGACAGTTAATTGAATAGCAACCCTTAGTGACTGTTGGCTAGGATTTAGGCCTGTTTTTTTTAAATGGCTTTTATTCATTTCCTTCTTTACAGTTGTTAGATTTGATTTGTCCCACCAGTCATCTTTTCCCATTAAACTATACCCAGTAAACATGCATTTTGACTTTTTCATGTCTGTTTACATTGTCGGGGTCTTATTGACCAAATCTTGGTGTTTTTCTCTCCAGTTTCTAAAATTTTGGCCAAAATCCCATTGATTTCCTTTTCAGGAATCTTAGGGGAATTCATTGAAGTCCTTTTCAAAAATAATTTATTTTATTATATTTGTTTATTTTTTTCTTAAAATGTTTGCTTTCTTTTCTAGGTGTAGTCCCCATAGAATTCCCACCACCAATTCACCCGTGCACTGTCACCATAGTCCCTTGTGCTCTTTCTGCCCCAGCCTTAATCCCAGTCCCTCCCACTTCCCTGCAGAATGTCTCTGTTCAGTAGTTGTCTGTTTATTTTTGTTTTGTTGTGTTTTTTGTTGTTGTTATTTTTTCTCCTTGGCCCCTTATATTCCTCCTAAGTGAGATAAGTCCTTTAGAGCTGGGTCTGAAAATTCAAATCTTTAACATACGAAGAACTTAAATCTTATATTTTAAATTCCTTCATTATACATTTAGCAATGTGTCACTTAGTCAGGGAGTCTTCCTTATAAAATTTGCATTTTATAAGCCAGTAATCTAGAAATGGACAGTAGTTCCCCTTGTTGAAGTGCCCTATTCATCTGCAGGATTGGGAAATAATCTTTTTGTGACTGATCACTGATTTCATCTCATGCCAAAGTGACTTAGTAGTATTGATCCTCAGTTTTTTTCTTTTATTGATAAAGTTAAAACAGTCCAGCCAGTTTTAAAATACACATACATAAAATTCAGTGAGGCCTTTTGAGCCTCAGTGTTAAGATCCTCTCTCAGTGTGTGACTGAATTCTCTTTCTCCTAACTTTGATCTCCTGTGGAAATAGTTGGGAGTAGGGGCTGAGATTTTGACATGTGGCCATACTACTTGTTTTCAATGGTCTTCGGTTTCCTTCGCAAGGAAGAGGTCTTCTGAATTTTAAAAATATTTCCTTATCAGAAGATTCTCAGCTTATAAATCTGTAGTTTAATTGCAAAATTCTAGCTCTCAGCATCCCTTCTCTCTTTACCACCATGTTAGTCTCCTAACTTGTGGAAGTGGACCTCATTAAGTGCTTTGATTTAGATTCTCAATTCCTGGTGTTGTTTTTTAAATTACTACCAAGACTTTTCTGTGGCTCTTTCTCACCTGATCTGCTCTCCCTTAGGTCTTAATTGCTCATGTGTTTCCAAGCACATTACTGTGAAAGCCCTTATCTCCAGTTTATATGATCCCCTTCTGTGGGGTGAACTGTTCTGGACTTTTACACAGGAGACTGCACACTCGTGCCAACCTCCTGTGTGGGTCTTCTTTCTTGGTGATCACTTTCTGTTCTTTGAATTCTTTAGCACACATCATTATTCTGGGCTCTAAGGAAGCACTATTGCCCAGGGTGAAGGTAGATAGAAGGAGGCCTTTGTTTTAAAGTGAGACTGAAGCTATGGGCCAGCAAGCAGGCCTTACTGTCTTAACCAGTTGATTTCCCAGAGCACCCTACTTCCCTGATAGTAACATCTTGGGCTATTTCTTTATTTAACAAAGGCACAGCTCCATTTGCTTGCCTTTTGTGCTGAACTCTGCTACAGAGATCAACAAGTGGCTTTGCCCATAGGGAGGGTCTTACTATTAGTGAAATGGATGTGAAACAGTGCCAAGGGGATTTGAGTAGTCTACAGAAAAGTGTTTCACTGCCTTTTCATGGGATACTTGAATTTTTTTCCCCTAAAGTCTCCATAAATCCAGGTAGGCCCTTTTTTGAAGGGTCTCAGGATTGTGCAGATCAGTTGGTTTTCTTGCAGGAGGCTTCTGCTGTTACTTGGACCTGTTCTTCCATGAGGGGTGTTGGTTTGGCTTTGCCACTCTGCAGCAGCTGTCTTTATCATGGCCTCATTTCCTGCACATGGAGCCAGTGGCAATCGTTTATTTACAGAGCTCTCCAGGCATTTGCCTTTCAGTTCTTTTCCCTAGATGATAAATACCCAGTAGCTATGATATATTCCTTCTTTGCTAGAAAGGAGAAATGAGCTAGGTACCTGTGATTTCTTGTTTGGCCTTCAAGTAAATTTCAAAAACTGGAGTAGTAGGACACCAGTTGGTTATGGCTCTGTTAAGCCTTCTAAGATCTCAAGGAGCAAGGGGTACCTGCTATATCTAATAATTATTAAAAATTATATTTTTAGTCAAAGAGATTATTTAGTTAGATGATAGGTTTATCATTAAAAAAATAATTTTTGAGAGTGTTTCCACAAATACCTTCTAAAAGATGTTAAAGATGTTAATATAACGGTTCTCAAAGAAGTCTCTCACCAGAATCAGCATCATCTGTGAATTTGTTAAAATTCAAACTTTTTGGTCTCATCTGAGATCTTCTGGACCAGAATCTTTAGCTTCTGTTTGAACAAGTCCTTTAAGTGCTTCTGATCTGTGCTGAAATTTGAGAGCTCCTTAGTTATTAGCCTTTGACAATATCTTACTGATAATAGTAAATCAAAATAGAATGTGAGTTTTTACAGAACAGACAGTTTACAATGCATCCTTAGTTTCCATTTTCATTTAGTTTTGTTACCAGAGATAAATTTGGGATAGAATACAACTGAAGTTTAAAGGCGCTAGAATAAATCTCTTTCAGCATAATATTTAAAATGTTCTGCCTTTTGCATAGTCAGTTCAAAATCAGTTTTATCAAATTCTTGAAGTTAAAATAATTGTAAAGAGTTCTATAAGAAAAAAAATCATTTTACTTTGCTTTTGATCACAGAGAAAAATGGAAACGGGAACCCTCAGAAGAGGAACAAGAACAAGGTAGCAGTGCAGAGAGTGAGCCAGAGCAGAAGAGAGTGAAAGCCAGAAGACCCATCCCTAGAAGGTATAAGTTGCTTGAATGTGTGAGGCGGGGTACAGCGCTAGAGGGGAGACTGTGCTGCTGGGATCCTGTGAGTTGTGATTCAGGTTTTGAATGTCTGTGCTTCACTTCTTGCTAACCTACTTCATGGCAAGTGATTAGATGACTGGGCTGTTTATATTGGTGTGTGTCTCTGAGAGTGAATCTTAATTTTCTCTCTCCGCAGTGGACTAGTTATTAGGAACAGTCTAGCTTCCATTTTTAACAAAAGCTCCTGTGTGTTTGGTAAGTGTGCAGGTTTTCGTTAGCAGAACTGGTTCTTAAGTCTAAAATACAGTTTGAAGCGTGCTTCGCTTTCAGTACCTTGCTCGTGCGGTCTGCACGCTGTTGAGCAGAGGGCACAGCTGTGCGGAGGAGAGCAGGGCACTTAATGCATCTGATCAGTGCCAGAGGAGGGCATGGCAGAGTACTGGTGATCGGGAAGGGAGAGCAGGAGACAGAGAAGGTCCAGGAGATTGGACTTCCTTATAGTTTTACTTTGAATGGGCTTTGGAAGCTATTTCCTTTGGGTCCAAATCCATTTATCACTTACTTTCATGTGGCCTGCAAGCTAAGAATAAGTTATAGATGAAGACTTACAATATAGATTGGGGTGATAGGAAATAGTAAGTTTGAACCCCAATTAAATAAAATATCCCTTCAGAAAGAATTCTTTTCTTCTCATTAGTACATAATTATTACTAAAATTGTACTCAGTGACAATTTTTGAATTTTGTCAAATAATTTATAAAAATTTGTTTTCACTTGTTATGTAAATAACAACATAGTAGTCTCAGTTTTGCCTTTTGTCTGGCAAAATATTTGTGTTCTGGCCATTTAGAGAAAACATTTACCTATCCCTGGTTTAGGACAATGTACTTGCTCCCTCTGCTATCCTTCCCCAACCAACACCCCTCCCCAAAAAAACAAGGACAGGGAATCCATCAACTGAATTCTGTCTCCTTTTGTCTCAGTTTAAGCTCTCAGGACTGGAATTCCACTTGAGTTCTGTCTTCTTAAATTCTACTGCTCATTTATTGAAACCCTGTGTAGTATTGGTGATGGTGGATATGAAGGAGACAGATAGTGATGCTGTGTTTCCATCTCCCTCTTTCTTCTTTCATCTTTTTATCCCTGGTACAATATTTGGGGAGTTCCTGATGAAAGCCCTAGACTAGCCTCCCAGTCCTGGCTGTGTCTGAGAGTGTCCAGTGGGCACTCACTTCAGACTTTTCATGGCTCTGTGTCTGGGTATGGACTCAGGTAGTCTTCCAGGTGTATTGTGTGCACATATAAGGAAACCTGTTTGGTTAACGCTTACTCACTTTATAGAGATGATAGCATTCCATACATCTTACTTTGTATATTTCCTTTATTGGGAATTTTTCCATATCAGTATAGTCCCATTTTCTTTTTCATGACTACATAGTATTCTACTTATTAAATTAGTTTCTTGTTGATGAACATTTAGAGTATTTCTAATCTTTTATTATTGCAAATAATATCATAGTGAATTACTTTATGCCTGTATCTATAAGATCAGTCCCAGTAGTAAAATTGTTGTAGTTCTAAGTTAGATATTTCCACATTGCCTGGCAAAGAGGTACCATCGGTGACATACCCTTGTATAATTTTATATCAGGTGATCCAGAGAAATAATTAGAAACTTAGCCTCAACCCACTGTATCTCGTATAAAAGATCGAGAGCTATTGGCATTACACTCATTTTCATGTTGCAAATGCAGGTTTTTAGTAAGTTAGAATTTCAAGGAATGGGACCCAGGAATATATATTTCTAATATTCACCTGGTGAATCCTATGTATTTTTGTTTATACATATATACCTCTGCTCTGGGAAATTCTGTCATAGAGATTTGAAGTACACACCAAATGATGGAGTAAAAACTGCCTTTTTTTCACTTCTTTTTGCAGAACAGTGCCCAAATCTCGTGTTAAAAAGCAACCTAAGACTCAGCGTGGAAAGAGGAAAAAGCAAGATTCTTCTGATGATGATGATGAAGATGATGAGGCTCCCAAAAGGCAGACTCGTCGCAGGGCAGCTAAAAATGTTAGGTAGGTTATGTCCCAGAAGGTTTTTATTAGTCTGAGGGCAAGTGTAGTTGGTTAGAACATGATTTCTGGTAAGTCCAGGAGCACACATTCTGTAGGCAGAGGTAATGTCTTCAGGTTGTATTCTGAAATCTGATCTGTTCTTTTTAAGATTTTATTTATTTTTGCGTAGAAGAACTGGGGTGGAGGTTGGCGTGTGGGGAGTGAGAGGGTTCACCAGAGGCAGAGTGGGGAGCAGAACAGGCAGATGGACTGAAATCCACTGCTGAGGGGAGCAGTGGGCAAGGCAGGAGAGGTCTGCTGTGCCATTTGTGGGTCAGCTCCCTGGCTGGAGTTTGAACTCAGGCCGCCATGGTGGGCATCATAGTGATGGTGCTGAGTCTTAACCCCTAGGCCACCAGGGAGGCCCTGATCAGTGTTCCTGCATGAGGTGTGGTTGGCCAGTAGGACTCTGGAGGGTATAGCGACAGCTCATTTCAAACTTTCATTCCTGTGAAAGAAGTGCTTCAGGCTCATGTGCTGTCAAGCCGGCTTAGTGATGTTACCTTCAGGTCATCAGTTACTTTAGGAAAGATGTTAGAACTATATTCTCACTTCTGAATTGCTTTTTGAATCAGACAGACTCTTCTAAGGTTCAGTTTATGTAATGGTATTTGAGTATAACAATTTTCTCATGCTTACTAATAGATATGAAGCATAACAGAAATTAAAATAAAAGAATAGGCACATGCAGGGCCTCCCTGGTGGCGCAGTGGGTTTAGCAACACACTATGAAGCAAACCGCAGCCACTGCAGCACGAGTTCGATCCCTGCCGCCGGACCAGGGAGGGGCCCCACATGGCATAGCAGACTTCTCCTGCCTTGCCCGCTGCTCCTCTCAGCAGTGTGTTTCAGTCAGTCTGCCTGTTCTGCTCCCCGCTCTGTCTCTGGTGAATCCTCTCACCTCCCGCGACTCTGGCCTGTACCCCAGCTCGTGTATGCATAAATAAATAAAATCTTTAAAAAAAAAAAAAGAATAGGCACATACAAATGTTAATATTTTATTTTCTGTGAATAAAAGGGCACTTAATTTTCTTTTAGAGGACATACAGATTTCTTGTAGTCTTATTGGAGGAAGTGAAAGGGATCTTAGACCTGTCCAGTGACTAATTCCAAAGCTGAGAAGACTTGAGAAAACTAACTTATTGCTTTTTCTTCTTACACCTGTACTGCATCTGGGATGATTTTTCTCTTGTGTGACTCCCAAGCCATTGTTGTTAAAATGTGATGGAAAGTTAAATTTTCATATTTTAATATCAGGAAATAGATTTATTGAAATTCTTAACAATTTGAGGACACTTAAATTTCATATTTTCATTATTGGGAAATAAAATACAGGGTTGGAACATTTAATTTTAGAAATACTGCTTTTCTTTTACTTACTGAAATGATGGCATTTTCCCCGTTCATTATGCATCTTTCAGTTATCCCTTTGTTTACACAGAAATGATTGTTTACATAAAAAAAACCCCAAAACAGAGTATCCTTGTAGTTTCCTAATTCTTGCTTACATAAATTGCTGTGTATATAGTCTTTTTTTATTTCCAAAATATGAATTAGCCCTACTGTAGCAGGCAAAGAACTTGATTTGTAAAACAGCATGTTGGAGCCAGAGAGGTGCTATTCCTTATTTTGATGATGTTATGTTGTTTAATTTTAATTCTAAAAAGGCATTTTTTTATTTATTGAACTTTATTCCTCATGCAGTTACAAGGAGGATGATGACTTTGAGACTGACTCAGATGACCTCATTGAAATGACTGGAGAAGGGGTCGATGAACAGCAGGATAACAGTGAGACTATTGAAAAGGTCTTAGATTCAAGGCTGGGGAAGAAAGGAGGTATGTGTTTTTGGAAGCTAGTACTTTTTCTATTTGCTCAGCAAACTTTATTTCAACTCTGAAATGATGAATTTCACTCCATGTCCCATATTTATTGTGAAAGAGAAAGTTATTCTGATGTGATCGTCATCAGCTGAGGATCCGGGGTATATCCAATATATATGTCTTAGAGATTTTAAATCTCAAAGTTAATGAAAATGTGTTAGCACCTTTTTTTTTGTTAAAAAAAGCCACTGAGGACTCTTAATTTTATTTATTTTTAAATGTTTATTTATTGATTGATACAAGCACTGGGGTATAGATCAGAGGATGGGGGTTGTGTGAGGATCCACCAGAGACAGAGTGGGAAACAGAGCAGATAGACTGAAATACACTGCTGAGGGGAACAACGGGTGAGGCAGGAGAGGTCTGCTGCACCATGTGGGTCACCTACCTGGCCAGCGGCAGGGATCGAACTTGTGCTGCAGTTTGCCTCACAGTGCGTTGCTCAACCCATTGTGCCACCAGGGAAGCCCCTGTTAATATTTTTAAAAATCTCCTGTGGGGCCCTCCCTGGTGGTACAGTGGGTTAAGCAACACACTATGAAGCAAACCGCAACCACTGCAGCATGAGTTCGATCCCTGCCGCCGGCCAGGGAGGAGACCCACATGGTGTAGCAGACCTTTCCTGCCTCGCCCGCTGCTGCCCTCGGCAGTGTGTTTCAGTCAGTCTGCCTGTTCTGCTCCCCGCTCTGTCTCTGGTGAATCCTCTCACCTCCCGCGACTCTGGCCTGTACCCCAGCTCTTGTATGCATAAATAAATAAACCTTTAAAAAAATAAAACCTCCTGTGTAGTAGCGATTTCCTTTTATTTATATAAAACAAACTGACCTTCACTTAGTTGCTTCTGAATATTCTTGTGAAAAGTATCACATGGGTTAAATATGTGTTTGATAAATGGTGAAAATTTTTTAATATTCAAATTGAGATATTTCCAATCTCAATTTCTCTAAGTAATCTTTCTGTATAAACAGAAAACTTCGGGTGGCTGGGTGAGGAGGGAAGAGATGATTTTCTTCCAAGTCTTAATATTCCTGAGTAAATAGACTTGTTTTCTGAGTTAGATCAAAACAAAAGGATGTTGCTTTTTCATCCTACTGTGTTTAGGCAAAAGAATTTCTTCTAATTTCACTTGGAAATTTTGGACTACATTTAAAAGTGTGAAATTTGGATTCACATTATGAAAATACTTGAAGTTTTTATCTTGTTCATCCTGTATTGTCTGAATTTCTGCTTATTTCACATCAATGTATTTTGGTGCTTCATTCAAAAAGACTCTTCAAATCTTACTTAACCTGGGAAGCTTTCAGAGTCTGGTTATTATACTTTCGGTGTTTAACTGAATCCTTTTGCAGCCACTGGAGCTTCCACTACTGTGTATGCTATCGAAGCTAATGGTGACCCTAGTGGTGACTTTGACACTGAAAAGGATGAAGGTGAAGTCCAGTACCTCATCAAGTGGAAGGGCTGGTCTTACATCCATAGCACGTGGGAGAGTGAAGAATCCTTACAGCAGCAGAAAGTGAAGGGCCTGAAAAAACTAGAGAACTTCAAGAAGAAAGAGGATGAAATCAAGCAATGGTAAATAGTCTGTGGTGTCATGAATTAAAGAAATGTATTTGCAGCTTGAGGAAAGGGAAGGTTTAAAAATAATGTCTGGAGAACACAGTTATGTAGGATCTCAAATGACACCTTGATCACTGAACTAGAACCATCTGCAGTCCATTTCATGAAACTTACTGAAGATGATATTTGGCTACCATGTTTGGTAGTTTAGTCATAAATTATTGTAGTTTAATAAGAGTAACGAGCATGTGAAGCATTATTATCTTTTTTATACTAAATCTCTTTACTCATTGTAGTAGGACTGTAAATATGTAATGTACCCTTGGACAAAATTTTGAGTGAGAAGAGTGAGGTACAGAGCGACTCCACAGGCAGACCCAGGGTTTGAATTCTGGCAGCTTGTGTCCAAACCCAAGGTGTCTTAAGCACCCTACTATTTCCCAGTGATTATGTTGGGGTGACTTAGATCTCAGGTATCAATATCCTAGATCTTCAAGTTATGATTCCCTAATAGTGAAGTGATGTGACAGAAACATAACTTCTGAAACTGTATTTTGAGTGTACTTATACCTTTGAATGTGCTAGTTTGTATATGAAATACATGCAAATCTAAGGGAACCAGTAAAATGTCATATTCAACCTTGAAGGAAGACCTGCCAGTTAATGCGAGCAGGTTGTTTGTTGTGTTTTAGAAATAGGGACAGGTAGCTTCTAATTTCAGTTTTTATTACTAAGCAAAATGTGCTCCTTCAGTAAATTATGTATTGATCAGAACCAAAACTGTATCTCTAAGGTAGGTTGTAAAGCAATTAGAAATTTAAATTCCACGTTAAGTATAGTATTATCAAATTTCAAGTTGCTTTTATTATCCCTTCATAGAATTTTGGTGTCAAGAATAACTGGTTTTCCAGAAAAGCCCCATTTAATCGCTTCTAAAGCCTGTCCATGTATGAAAAAAGATTTGCTTTAACATCTGGAAGACAATTTGTCATAGTATGTTAGGCATGTGAGTTTATCACATGAACTTCCACATAAAATAATTATTTTTAGATTTCTTTTTTTTTTAAGATTTATTTATTTATGCATACAAGCACTGGGGTACAGGCCAGAGGTATGGAGGGGTGAGAGGATTCACCACAGAGAGCGAGGAGCAGAACAGGCAGATCAACNNAAGTACACTGCTGAGGGGAGCAGCGGGCACAGCAGGAGAGGTCTGCTGCACCATGTGGGGCCCCTCCCTGGCCGGCAGCAGGGATCGAACTCGTGCTGCAGTGGCTGCGGTCTGCTTCATAGTGCGTTGCTTCATAGTGTGTTGCTTAACCCACTGCGCCACCAGGGAGGCCCTATTTTTAGATTTCTTTACAAATAGACCACATAGCAGAAAACTGCTACTGTATCCCTTATACTGTGTCCCTGCTACTATGTCCTGTGAGTATAAACTCTGTAATTGCTGGTAAAAGATTACTATGGGGGCAGATGGAGGAAAGACTGTTTCCTTTATTATCTTTGGCTTTGCTTCAACAAAGGTGTATACACCCCCAAATCTAATTAGTATGTACTTTTTCTTTCTGTTGTCTCTCCAGGTTAGGAAAAGTTTCTCCTGAAGATGTGGAGTATTTTAGCTGTCAACAGGAGCTGGCCTCAGAGTTGAACAAACAGTATCAGATAGTAGAGAGAGTGATAGGTAAGTATGTGGAGGCCTCTGTCATGGTTTGTAAATGTAAATGAAATAATGCAAAATGGGTTTACTTTCTGAGAATAGATAAATGCCTAGATTTATTTGGAGGGGAAAAACTAAACAAGGTTTGCTGGTAACCATGAATGTGGGGGATACGGAAAAGGTGTCAAGGATAAAGCCAAGGTTTTGTTTTTTTTTTTTTAATTTTTAATTTATTTTTTTATTAATATAAAATATTTTAAAATTTACATATACTTGCCATTAATTGTAATCCCCATGTATTCCCCATCACCATCTCACCAGTGCACCA
>JAGFMF010011680.1:6192402-6357992 GCA_019455555.1 Galemys pyrenaicus | reverse complement strand
AGTCGCAACACTGTGAAGCTGTCCACAGCCTCTGCAGCATGAGTCTGAGCCCTGGCCAGGGAGGTGACCCACATGGCATGCTTCTCCCCTCAGCAGTGTATTTCAGTCGATCTGCCTGTTCTGCTATCCACTCTGTCTCTGGTGAATCCTCTCACCCCCACGTCTTTGACCTGTACCCCAGTTCTTGTATGCATGAAAAAATAATCTTAAATAAAACTACAGATTCCTGAGCTGTTTCCTAAATATTCTGATCTAGTGCGTCAAGTTGGGGTAGTGGTTCAGAAGTGCAATCTTCAGCCTCCGCCAGCTTTCAGGTGTAGTGTAATTGAAGCAAGCTCTGTGCACTCATGGCCAGTGTCAACAGCAGCAGTATACTGCCAGTGGTGTACAGTGGGTGATTCGATCAAAGGCACATGATAAAGGGATCACCAGCTCAAGTGGTAGGGTTCACCAGCATTGGGACAGCCTGTCTGCCCCTGCTTTCTGTATCGATGGAATGCATGGTCATATGTTCACAGACAACAGAATCTTGATTATACTTAAGACTACTTGTTACTCTGCTATTTAACCTTCTATTGTCTTCCTTTTGTAGAGGCTTAAGTAATGCAAATGAGAGAAAGTGCATTTGAGGCTTAGAATTGATGTCTTGCTCAGCTGACATTGTGAGGCATGGGTGTCATTGCTGTTGATGCGTGTAGTATTTTTTCTTGGTGAGCTAATGATTTTATTTTTTTCTTTTCGCAGAAGTAACAGTGTAATCCTTGCTGATGAAATGGGCCTAGGAAAGACCATCCAAACCATATCATTCCTCTCCTACCTGTTCCACCAACACCAGCTGTATGGCCCCTTTCTTATAGTCGTCCCTTTATCCACCCTCACCTCATGGCAGAGGGAGTTTGAAATCTGGGCACCAGAGATTAACGTAGTGGTTTACATAGGTGACCTGATGAGCAGAAATACGGTGTGTAAACAAAAATTGGGATAGACTGTTATAAATATGACTGTATTTAGGAAATTGATCTAAAGTCATTATAGTCTTTATTAAATCACAAAGTTATAATTCTGATACTGTGTTATGCTCCTGATATTAGGAGGTGTATGTATCACAAAAAAATTCCAACTCATATATTTTTGTAATGTTTTATTTAAAGAAAAACATTAGCAGTACACAAATAGGAAGCTTTTAGTTGGATTGTAGTAGTAAGTTTCTTCTCTTTGTTGTTTCTATTTCCAGTACCTTTTGGGATAGTAATCTTGCTTTTACTATCAGAGCAAAGAAATTACTGAAAATAATTGAGTTCTAAGAGTTGTTTTTCAACCTTGTAAATGATACGGTTGCATGACCTGTAAGAAGGAATAGAGAAATGAAGACGAGCCATTCTAGGGGGCCAGAAATGAGAACTGTCTTATCAAACTTAACTGGACCATCAGAAACTTAGAACCCTGGGGTTTACGTTTATTTCTGTTTAGTAAACTTTTTGTTGATAATTTCTTTTTGTAGAGCACCTATTATGTACCAGGGCGTATGCAGGGTGTTTTAAGTATTTTACCTGTAATTCACATGAGTCTTCAAAGTGGATGCTGTTTTTTTTCCAACCAACTTATGAAGAAATTGATTCAGAGAGTCATGCTTGTCCCAGACTAGATAATTATGGCAGAGCTAGGGTTGAGACAAAGGTGTCTGCTCCCAGATATTTACTCTTCACTACTCTGTATAAGTAAACTGATTCTGGGGTCTTGCTTATGATTAGAGCAAACCTTTAGGAATTATCATCCCTTTGAGAGATATGTCATAATCATATTATCATGCAAATTCAAATTTGTTTTTCTTGAATATTTTCATTAACATTGCCTAACCTTAACCCTGGCAGAATTTATTGTCCTAAGTTTGAATTTCTAAGCAAATGGTAGTTCCTAGCTTTGTTAATCATTAGAAAAGAAGAGAAAAACTTCTTAGGTTATGCAGAATGTTTTCAAGTAATACTTCTAAAAATGAAGACAAAGAAAACTAACTCTGAGATATTGTGAAGTGTGGAAGTTTTCGCTGCAGTTTCCAGTACTGCTTTTCCATGCTCTCTCTTCCTTCTTGCTGGTGATTACCTGTAGGCACTGCTGGACTGATCTCAAGTACTAACTTGAAGCCAAATTGCCAGGGCTTTGTCCTGACCCATTGAGCTTGCAGGGTGTCCAGTTATACAGGGTGAATATGTTACTTTTTGTGTTCCTTTACATTGACATTATTTCCATTCATATTAAATTATGTTTCTATTCTGTGAGACTCCCATTCTTTTTTCTTGGGGGCCATATCTTTCTGTTCTATTATTAATGAAAGTTTTGAGAGAGCCAGAGGCTAGAATTTACTTGTTAATGAGTGTTGCCCTAGCCCCAAAATAGTTGAGACCCATTTCTGCAAGAAAATTCTCATTCTAGGAGATTTCTGGATTAGTTCAAGTCACCGGGGTTCAATTGCTAACAGTGAATTTTCTTAGGTGTGTATGTTGGGGGCCGAAGTGTGGTTGTATTTGAATTTTGGCTATAAAGTTTTTGCTATGAGGTGATTGGTTAATCACTTTTAATTCTTCACTGCTTTTTATTTGGTTGCTTGGGTCAAATTAGAGTGGATAAGATTAAGTTCTAATGACATTTGTTTTGTATTTGACATTTTTCTATTGAATTTATTACAAGACTTGCTGGTAATATGAAAGATAAAAGAGGAAAGTGTATCTTAATTTCCTTTATCTTATTTATGCTACCCAGTATCTTATTAATTACTGCTATCTCTTACAGATCCGGGAATATGAATGGATTCATTCTCAGACCAAAAGGCTGAAGTTCAATGCACTTATAACAACATATGAGATCCTCCTAAAAGATAAGGTATGTAATTGGTAGCTAAAAGGGTAAATTGTGTACAGCAACTTTTCTGAATGGTGTGGGCTCTGACTCCCATTTGCCACATTATTTTTCTTCCTGTTTAAAAAACAATTCTATAAAGAATATTAAGTTTATAAATGAGACAGAAAACAAGCCTTAGAGTTGAAGGGGATCTTAAGTTAGGTGGCTTAGTTCAGTTGATTCAAGCAGGCCGAACGGGTATGACACCTATAATGTACCTGAGATTCTAGTCAGTTGTTGGAAACTGGGTCTGAGCGCTATCTCAGGCATTTCCCATTATGTCGTCGCTAGGGTTTCTTCAGAACAGATGATGTGAATGGTTTCCATTAGGAGGGTAGAAAAATTTCAGTCCTTTAAATATCTTTTCTATAATTACTTTCTATAATGTGTGTGGCAGGTGTTCTCATTGATGCTAATCAGGGTTAAAAAAGTTCAACTTGGTGATTCTTGGTGTTTCTGTGCTTCTGGGTTGGGATGGACAATAGAAAATAGAAGAATTTGAATGAAGAGGAGACTGGAAAACCATGTGTTTTCTTGTTGATTTTGCCCAGCATACCAGTTTTTATGTTCTTGTCTTAGAACATACCCCTCAGTCATAACTGGCATAAGTGATCCACTAATACCTTATAGGCAGTAACATGCTTTTTTGAGTAGACACCAATCTGACAACTTATGGAATAAACAGAAGAGTCCTAATAAACCTCGTTAGTAAAGAATATATGTGTCTGTATGTACCTTTGTGATGGTATTTGTACAAAGATAATTAACATTGAAAGTACTTTTGGGTGCCCTTCTGACCTGGTGGCTCGTTCTGTTTTGTTTTTACTTTAGACTGTGCTGGGCAGTATTAACTGGGCCTTTCTGGGAGTGGACGAAGCCCATCGGTTGAAGAATGATGACTCTTTATTATATAAAACACTGATTGATTTCAAGTCCAACCATAGGCTCCTGATTACGGGCACCCCTCTTCAGAATTCTCTCAAAGAGCTCTGGTCCTTGCTGCACTTTATTATGCCGGAGAAGTAAGCTCCTTCCTGTGTATTTGAAAAGATGTGAGAATGTCTGAAATGCCAATGTTTAAAGAAAAAAATTTTTTTTTAATAAAACTTAAGGCAAACAGATGGCCTGGTTTGGGGGAAGCAAAACATTAAACTGAGGCAGGAACCAAGGCAGTAATATATTCCATAATAAGTGATAGGAGGCACAGAAACTAGCCTTTAAAGAGCTAAGCATATTGTCTATCAAACAATTGAATCAGTACTTTGGGGAAATAATTGGAAATTAATTGGGGAAATAATAAGAAACATCACATCTACTCACTGCTGTTTTAAGGCAGTCTATACAATTGAAATGAAGTGTACAAGGTACATAATTGGACTAGTATTTAAACATATCTTAAATTCAAACCAAAGTATCAGCTGTGTTTTAACTGCTGTTTTTATAGTTCTTTAACTGAATAAAGAATTGTAGACTGTTCTTTCTGAAAAGGTTTTTATGACAGAGATGATGTTCACGTTCATAAAGCCTAGAATTAATCAGTGGTGTTCGATGACTCTTAAAGTGAAGTCTGCATTTGTTGCCTTGCTGCTGAAGACCCCTCTGAGTCTGCCGTTGGCAGTACTGACTCCTCACCACTTGCTCCATCACTCATTGTGCTTCTAGCCATTTGACTGTCACTCTGTCCCCTTACCATGCCAAGCCATTGCTGTCCGTTTTTGTCAGGGGTGTTTGTCCTCCCTTGTCACTACTATATATTTTTTCCTCAGCTTTTATGTCCCAGCTTTTATGTTTTCTTCTTTTCTTTGTTTTTGAGGGCTTTTATAATGCATGTTGGATTTTCTCACATGCTTTTTCCTTGTGTCTCTTGAGATGATCTTGCGGTTTTTGTACTTTACCAATATGGTTATTACTCTAATTACATCTTTGATGTTAAGTCAAGGTTTTATTCCTGGGATGAACCTGACATGGTCATGATGTTTAAATGTATAACATTGTTGCTGGATTCAGTTTGGTGATTTTTTTTTTTTTTAAAGATTTGTTTATTTATACATACAAGAACTGGGGTACAGACCAGAGCCGTGGGAGGTGAGAGGATTCACCAGAGACAGAGCGGGGAGCAGAACAGGCAGACTGACTGAAACACACTGCTGAGGGGAGCATCGGGCAAGGCAGGAGAGGTCTGCTACACCATTTGGGTCCCCTCCCTGGCCAGCGGCAGGGATCGAACTTGTGCGGCAGTGACTGAGGCAGTGACTGCGGTCCGCTTCATAGTGCGTTGCTTAACCCACTGCGCCACCAGGGAGGCCCAAGTTTGGTGATGTTTTGATGAGGATTTTTGCATCTGTGCTTTGGAAGGATATTTATTAGTCTGTAGCTTTTTCTCCCTTCTCTTCTGGAATGTTTGCCTGACTTTGGTATCAGAATCATAGACTGACTTCTTCCCATTTTCCAAAAGAATTTATTAGGATTGGTGTTATTTTTTTCTAAAAAATTTGATAGCATTCATTAATATAGGCATGCAGGTCTTAGATGCTCTTTGTGGGAATTTTTTTTTTTTTTAAGGACAGGTTTTTTTATCAAAAGAGGGGAAAAAAAGAGAGGCACCTGCTTAGTTATAGGTGGCAGGAAAATTTGTAATATTCAGGTTCTAGTTGTAGTTCTGTTCATCTTTTCTCTTTTTGACCTAGTTTTGTTAATTTATATCTTTCTAAGATCTTGTACATTTCATCAAATTGATAATATGTTGGCATATCATCATAATCCTTTTAGTTTTTGAAGGATCAATAGTGATCTAAATAATTACTCGATTATAGTAATTTATGTTTTGTCTCTTTTTCTGAATCACTTCAGCTAAAGTTTATCAATTCTGTTGATATTTCCCAAGAAAATTTTGACTTCATTCATTTTTCTTTGTTTTAATTTCATTTATCTCTACTGTCATCTCTATTATTTTCTTCCTTTGATTTTAATTTTCTCTTCTGAGAAAGAGAGATGGAAGCTTAGATTATTGATTTCTCCTTTTCCAGGTACAGATGTTTAAGGGTATTGGTTCCCCTCTCTGTACTACTAACTAACCCCATCCTTATAAATATGATATATTGTATTTTTGTTTTTGTTCAGATTCACCTTTTTCCTAATTTCTTATTTCTTCTTTGATGAATGGGTATTTAGACATGTGTTGAATACTTTCCAAATTTTTAGGGATTTCCCAAGGCTTTGTAATTTAATTTTGTCTTGAACAATCTGTAGTTGAATTTGTTATGAATTACAGGTCGTAGTATGTTTTCTGTCCTAGAGAATGTTTTGTGTGTGCCTGAGAAGAACACTATGTTCTGCTTTTGTTGGGTAGTGTTCTACAAATACCCGTTAAACCAACTTGATTAATAGTGCTGTTCAAATTTTCTATTCTTGCTGACTTCAAGTCTGGTTGTTGTGTTAATTATTGAGAGCAGAATATTTGGATATTTAATTATAATTGTTGACTGATCTTTTTGTTCTCTCAGCTTTTTCTTCACATATTTTGGAAGTTCTTTTGTTAAGTGCATGTACATTTGCAACAACAGTTCCTGATGTATTGGCCTTGTAATCATTATGGGATGTTCCTAGTCATATGTCTTGTTACTTGGGTTCATTTTGTATGATACTATTGCTGCTCAGCTCTGCTATTTGTGTGATACACCATTTTTTTGTTGTTATTTTACCTTTAGTTTGGTTTTTCCTTTGAGTCAAGTACACATCTCTTATAGACAACATATTATTGCCTCTTCCCTTTTTCTCTAGTCCAAGAGTCCGCATTTTCCAGATTCAGTTCATTCACATTTAATGTAATTGCTGATATAGTTAGATTTATAGCTTCCATTTTGCTATTTGTTTTTATGTATCTTAATTTTTTTTCCTTTGCTTCTTTTGATACTACATATATTTTTCAGTGTGCCATTTTAGTTTCTCTGTTAGTTTTTGAAGTTATTTTCTTAGCTGTTGCTCTAGACTTGTCAAATATTTTTTAGATTAATGCTGACTTAGTTCTGATAAAATATAGCAGTATTTCTCCAATAGCTTCATTTTTACCTCCATTTTTGTGTTGTAAACCTAAGAATACAGTGATATAATTACTGCTTTATGCAGGCTTATCTTTTAAGAAAATTAAGAAAAGAAAAAATATTTATTAAGTCTTTTATATTTGTCCCTTTATTATTTCTAGTGATCTTCCTTCTTCCTGTGAATTCAGGTTGCCATTGGGTGTCACTTCTTTTATCCTGAAGGGGTTCCTTTATTTTATAAGGATGGTCTGTTAGTAACAAATTCTCTGCTTCTTTATCTTTGATTTTGAAGGATTGTTTAAGAACTTTCAGAAGATGGTAGTGAAACTTGGCTACTCTGATTGTTCTACCGTTGTTACAGCTGCAGCTGCTCCTAGGAGATGAGCCCCTTCTGTACCGCCTTCCTCTGCCTTTTCTTTTTTTTTTTTTTTAAAGATTTATTTTTTATTTATGCATACAAGAGCTGGGGTACAGGCCAGAGTCGAGGGAGGTGACAGGATCCACCAGAGACAGAGTGGGGAGCAGAACAGGCAGACTGACCAAAACACACTGCTGAGGGCAGCAGTGGGCAAGGCAGGAGAGGTCTCCTGCACCATGTGGGTCCCCTCCCTGGCCGGCAGCAGGGATCGAACTCGTGCTGCAGTGTCTGTGGTTTGCTTCATAGTGCGTTGCTTAACCCACTGTGCCACCAGAGAGGCCCCCTCTGCCTTTTCTTAGAGCAGATTTTCTTAGTGTTGTGTGGTTGACATTTTGGGCTCAATAATTCTTCATTGTGTTGGGTTGTTATTTGCATTATAGGGTGTATAGCAGCATCCCTGGCCTCTGTACACCACATGCCGTTAGCATTCCCCTCTCTGTTATGACAACCAAAATTCTCTAGACATTTTCAAATGTCCCTCACGGGATGAATTCGCTACCAGTCAGTCTAGAGGCATTTGTAGGACAGTTCATGATACCTCTCTACAAGCTCAGCCTCTCTTCTACCTGTCTTGTTGGCTGCTCACCTGGGTCCTCTTCTTCACAGAGTGCTGTGAGGCCACAGCCAGCATTCTCCTGAGCCTGAAGTCAGTTGTCTTGTTTATTTAAACATTTTGTTCTACATTTTGTAATGAGTGCCCCATTCATCAGGTGTTAGCAGAAGCCCAGGTTTTTATAAAGTATGCTTTTCAAAGATGTAAGTGCTATAAAATAGGTAATGTAAATTGTTTATGTAGTGGGGTTATCAATTAGTTATTAATCATTGTTTTCTGAAATGGGTAAGAGAACTTTTGTACATTATAGTTTTCTTATTTTCCCATATTTGATTCTTTTGATACACTGGAACTATCGCAACATGGTGGATAAGATTCTACTTAGATGATAAAAGTAACACCTGACTAATAAATAGATGGGACTTCAGATCAATTTTAAGTATTCTGTGACCAAGGCCAAGTCCTTTGAACTTTAGATTCCAAGAGAAAATAAGTATGAGCTTCATAGCACCATTGAGATAAGGTAAAAGCATCCTTATAGTAGGGGTCAGGAGGCCAGGGAATCATCAGGGCTTGTTACCTGGAAACGGCATGTGGTATGTAGTCTCCAGCAGTGCTCTGGCTTTGCCTGTGTTTACTGAGCTGTTGAAGTGGAGGGTAGGGATTTTGGTTCCTAAATGGTCATCATTCGTTTTTTGCTACTATGAAGCAGCTTTCACATTGTGCCCAGCATGGACTGGGCTACATTTTGGAAAAAAGTTTTCCATGTCCCACTTTCACAGGTGAAGAGAAGAAATCTACATTCTTCTAGTGGTAACAGTCTTTTAGGTAGTGTTTTCCAAAGTTTTCCTTTTGATCACTTGACTTACACATTGAAGGGTGGGTCTTAGAGGATGGGTCTTAGACTTGCATTTTTTTTCTGTGGAAGACAGTTTTTTGTCTTTGGAAACCTTGGATTTTAGAACATTCATTTTCAGACAGTTTTTAAAAACACTTTTTCACAAGGATGCATATAAAAAAGGAAACCCATTAGTTAAGAAGGTGAGATTTTCCTTCTTTCTGCCTGAGCTTGTTGTGTGGATGGTGCCAATCCTGTGCGCTATTTCCTCATCTTCAGCAGTACCTCTTAAGCACTTCATGAGTTCAGAATGGCAGCAGACGCTTTTGTGGTCACGTGCCCATTGGCCTTGCTGCCTCTGATGTCTTCTTTCTCAGAGAGCAGATGCTTGAGAGTTCTGCAGACCTCTAGATAATGTGGAGTTGTTTGAGTTTGTCAGACTGGAACCTGACCATCCTCACAGCAGAGCAGGGCTGTCCAGAGTCAGCAGACCACAGGGCAGCGGCTAAGCATCCGGCTTTTATCCTAGCCTCCGTATATAGCTGCTCTCATAGTCTGCTTTCTGACCTTCAGACTGCGCAAACTAAGATTGTTTTTCCAAGTGCTTTATTGGCTTTCTGCTGGCAAGACAAAGGTACACTTTAATCTTCATGAAGCACATTTCTTTCATTTAAGAATTTTTGAACGAAATTGGTCCCATTCTGTGTTTTATAACAGATCTTTTAGGGTAACCAAGGTTGGTGAAATTAAAATTTAATTATGAAAAACATGTTCTTTGGAAGATTTATTTATGCATAAAAGAGCTGGGGTGTGGGTCAGAGGTGCGAGTTAGAGAATGAGTGGGAAGCAGAACGGGCAGATCTACTGACATACACTGCTGAGAGGAGCAGCAGGCAAGACAGGAGAGGTCTGCTGTGCCATGTGGATCAGCTCCCTGGCCGGGGATCAAACTCATGCTGCTGTGTCTGCTGATAGCTTCATAGTGCTGTGACTTACTCCTTGCGCCTCCAGGGAGACCCTATGAAAAACTTTTACTAATAGAGTTCAGGCAAAATGATTATGGATGACAAGTTTGGTTATTTTTTTAAAAATTTATTTATTTCTGTATACTGGGAGAATTGCAATGTAGGCAAAGAGTGCAGGGGATAAGAGGATTCACCAGAGACAGAGTGGGAAGCAGAACAGGTGGGTCCATTGAAATCCATTACTGAGGGGAGCAGCAGAGAGACAGGAGAGGTCTGCTGCACCATGTGGGTCAGCTCCCTGGCTGGGGTTCGAACTCCTATTGCAGTGGCTGCGGATAGTTTGATAGTGCTGAGACTTAACCCCTTGCGCCACCAGGGAGGCCCCTGGATGACAAGTTTTAAAATTCATTAATAAGATTTGTGCAAGTTTTGTTAGTATTAACTATATATCAGTTGTATTGCTTCTCTTGTCTGGGCTGTAGTCTTGTTTGATCTCATTATTATCCATTAATTTTTTAATTTGTGAATAGTGAAGAATATTGATGATTGAAAATATGTAACTTTTACTTTTGAGTGATGACAGCTGTAATAATAATGACATTAATCATTTGACTTCAGAATTTTATTTTCTCAAGAGATTGCAGCTTTTTAAAGATAGCTTATAGTTAATTTTTTGGCATAGCATTTCATCACAGTAAGTTATTTTGCTTATTTACATGCTAATTGTAATTGCATTGCATACTAATGATATACTGAAATGTTTTCTGAACTCTAGATCCATTCTTAGAATTGAAATCTGCTGTTATCCAGTAGACTAATGATTCTCCTCTTCCTCCGCCCCTCATATTAAAAGTTAGTAACTGATAAACTGATAAAATTTATTTTTCCTTCTAGGGAAGACATTTTTTACAGATTTTTTTTTCCACATCTATATTAAAATATATTTTAGTTGGAAAAGTACTTTTTTTAGCTAAGTAACTATGTTACTTTATTTTTAGGTTTGAGTTCTGGGAAGACTTCGAAGAAGACCATGGAAAGGGGAGAGAGAATGGCTACCAGAGTCTTCATAAGGTGCTAGAGCCTTTCCTTCTCCGGAGAGTCAAAAAGGATGTGGAGAAATCCCTTCCTGCCAAGGTGGAACAGATCCTCAGGGTGGAGATGTCAGCTCTTCAGAAACAGTATTACAAGTAAGTCATTGGTGGGGTTAGGCCCAAATGGGGTTGAGATCAGTACCATGATGAGTAATTGACAAATTCCTTTCTTCAGTGAAGCTTCAGCAGATTTAAGTAGCAATTTATTTATGTACAGAAATAGGAAGTTTTTTTATTTTGCCTTTTCATTTGGATCAGAATTTGCATAATACTTTAAGTGATCTGAAGTATATGTTAAGTTTTAATGCTAATTCCCCTACCAATAAACAGGCGTATTTACTTGTTTATATTTCTCTTTGCCATTCATTCATTTTTTTTTTAGAAAAGTTTTATTGGTTTTTTTTTTTTTTAAGATTTATTTATGCATATAAGAACTGGGGTATAGGCCAGAGTTGGGGAGGTGAGAGGATTCACCAGAGACAGAGTGGGGAGCATAACAGGCAGATGGACTGAAATCCACTGCTGAGGGGAGCAGCGGGCATGGCAGCAGAGGTCTGCTGTGTCATGTGGGTCCCCTCCCTGGCCGGCAGCAGGGATTGAACTCGTGCTACAGTGGCTGAGGTTTGCTTCATAGTGCATTATTTAACCCACTGTGCCTTCAGGGAGGCCCCACTTAGACGTGTTTTTTTTTAAAGATTTATTTATGCATACAAGCACTGGGGTACAGGCCAGAGTCATGGGAGATGAGAGGATTCACCAGAGACAGAATGGGGAGCAGAACAGGCAGACTGACTGAAATACACAGGGAGCAGTGGGCAAGGCAGGAGAGGTCTGCTACACCATGTGGGTCCCCTCCCTGGTGGGCGGCAGGGATCGAACTCATGCTGCAACCGCTGCGGTTTGCTTTATAGTGTGTTGCTTAACCTGCTGCACCACCAGGGAGGCCCCCATTCAGACATGTTTAAAGCTTCTGCACTGTGCCATGCGTTCTACTAGATCATGGGACTCTGAAGATGAATGAATGAAGATGCTGGCTCTGCCAGCAGCCTTATAGTCTAGTAGGGAGGACAGACAGGAGACAATTATGAAAGCACAGTGTTGTCTGATAACTGAGGCCTGTGCACAGAGGCATATGGACCTGCAGAAATGCTTACCTCTGTACTGACGGGTGAAGACACTTTCCTTCCTTGCACAGGAGCATCTAGACTGTGGACTTGGTTTAGCTTATAATATGTTAAAGACAAAATGTGGAGGGTTTGGAAAAGGGGCCAGCAAATATCTTGCTTGTGGGCTGTAGTTTAGATGATTTAGAGTTGGCTCTGGAGTAATTGAAGCGAAATTTGAATTGACATTAAAATTGGTCTTTTTAATAAAAGCTAGGTAGCTGGTGATTTTCTAGTAATATTCCCAGCTTGCTCTTAATTAATACATCTAAATGAAAACAAGGTTTGAATTTTCAAAAACTGCTACATGACTTGATTTTTGAAATTAATTTTTTTATTATGGGAAAACTAAAAAATGTACAAAAATAGTACTCTTCTGTTTTTACTCATGTAGCCATAGTCTAACTTCAACAATTACTCATGACTCATTTTATGTCTATATCTTCTCTTGCGTCTCCATTCCAACCTCAGGTAGTTTTGAAACATTCCATGTGTATAACTAGAATATCTCAGTTGTATTTCTAAAATAGAAGGACTCTAAGTTTTATTGTTGTTAAGCACATTTCATTACTACTGTCATGCTTTAAATAAATTTAGAATTCCTTAATATTTTTATGATGTCCACTTTATGTTTTCTGGCTGCCATCCATGTATGTGTACATGCATGTCCACATTGTGCAATGTCTGCACGTATACACGTGTATATATGCATACACATACAATTTTCCTTGTTTGCTTTTGGCTCTAGGTAAATTCCTATATTATGATTGGTTGATAAGTATCTTAAGTTTATTTTATTCTGTTATTCCCTTTGTCAATTTTTTGAGTAAGAAAACTGAAAGTATGTTTTGTAGATTTTCCTGACAACCTGGATTTTGCTGATTCCAACTTCATGGCATCATTTAACATGTTCTTCAGAACTTCTTTTTCTGTGCACTTACAGAGAGATGTAGAGGCTTGACTAGACTCAGTTCCGTATAGATCGCAAATGTATATATTCTTTCATGGGAGATTATTAGCACTTTAATGTGTAATATTAGCAAGTGCTGATAAATTGTGCTTAGATTAAATTTTGTTTAATTATTCCATTGTTTATTAGCTGAATACTTCTCTAAAAGAAATTTCGCCTTATCAGCTGAGTAACTGAGTTCATGTAAGACGAAAGAATAAAGGTTTGATTCCTCATGATTTTTGTCATTTTAAAAATAAAATATAATCTTCAAGATTTTTGAAGATCTAGATCAATAAGGTTTATTTTGGCATGCTTATGAATTAATTGATAAGCATATTTGTGTTTTTTTCTGTTACAGTTACTATCTATACTCATGGTCCACAGGCCTCATTTTTAGTCAATGGAGGTTTATTCTAGCTGGTTCTGAGTCCCTTTGACATAATCCTAGCAATAGTTGATAGCTTCTTGCTTCCCAGAATAAGTTTTCAGATTTTCCCTATATGTATGTCCTGCCCCAGCACTAGATTGAGCACATCTCTGATTAGCTCTCCTTACTATCTTATTGGAAAATGGTATTTGGAGACCATGAACTGGATATTAGAGGTACTTTTTGGTGCTGCAGAGGACAATCTTCAGTCTACGTCAGTGGACAAAATTCAGAAATTTGTTTTTAAAGATGTTCCTAAAATGTTTAAAAACTCATTTCACTCTTTTCTAAGACTGTGTAGTGGTAGTGGCAAACTGTTGAAACAAAAGTTTACTTTTGATTATACTTTGTCTAATGCTGTTTTATACTTATGTTCAGTATTTATACTAGTTCCAAAGGCAAAACTATAGAACCTTTTATATTCAGAGAAATCTAGCTGCTATCTCAGTTCCATCCTTGAAGATAATGTCATTATTTAAAACAATCTTAGTGTTCATATTTCTTTTATTGTTAATGTGAAAATATGAGCAAATGTATTTTAACTTTAATTGCCTCCCTTTTCTGCTACAAGTTTTAGTACATTGGATATATTCCCTTTTACTTGCTTTTTTCACTTAAAGACATGCTAAAGAAAATTTTACAGCAGTTGATAGAGATGTTTGCCCTTTTTTTTTTCTTTTTTTTTTCTTTTTTTACAGCTATATAATATCCCAATTGGGCCCATCGTGTCATTCATGCATTCAACCTGTCTTCTGGTAGTGGCTAATCTCAGTGTTTTAAACACTTTGCTTGTACAGTTTGTGCTGCAGTGAAAATCCCTATGCATCTTCTTTGAGGTAGATTCCTATAAGTCTGATTGCTAAAAGTGTAAGAAATTCCACTACTCAGAAAAAGATACTTTTAATATTTGGTGATTTATGCTTAAAGCTAATATATGGAAATACATGAATATGTATGTTTCTCCTCCATTATTTTCCAAATTGGGGTACGCAACACACTTACTGTGAGTTTTGTGTGGTTTTACACACAACAGTTTGAACAGATGATTCATAGCTTCTATAACATGGCATACTTTATTTAATCACTCTTCTATTTTTCTTTTTATGGCTTATTTTCACTTTGTGCTGTAATAAAGAGGGTTAGTGACAATCCTTTTTTTATGCGTGTGTGTGTGTGTGTGTAAATTTTGGCTTTTTTTTTTTTTTTTTCTTTTAATATTCCTTCCTGTATTTAGTGAGGTTGAAATACCCATTTGAATGACTAACATTCTAAATCTGACTGGATATATGAGAGGTTCTGCTAAGGTGACAGGGGATTCAGAATGAAATTTTCTTCCATTTTAATATCTCTTTCCACCCCTTCTTCTCCATCACCTGTTCTCTTCTAATCTTCTTGTACCTCTAGACCTCTGTGTCTTTGAATCTGATATCATTGTCATCTTATTTTGCAGATGGATTCTGACAAGGAATTATAAGGCTCTTGCAAAAGGAACAAGAGGCAGCACATCTGGTTTCTTGAATATTGTAATGGAACTGAAAAAATGCTGCAACCACTGCTACCTGATCAAAGCCCCTGAGGAGAATGAGAGAGAGAATGGACAGGAGATTCTCCTGGTGTGTGGCAACCTTGTTTACTTTCTCAAAGATAGCTTTGTTTCTAGAGATGATCTTTGTCAAAAATACTCCTTTTCTTCCTTGATGGTTCCTCAAGGAGTGTCAAAAGAAGCTTTAAATGCAGGCAAAGAAAGTTAAATAACTAGAAAAATCTGGGACGTATAGTGTCACAGGTGCCAGGTAAAGAACAGTTTAGCCAGATTGCAGAAGACAGTCTTAAAGATGGTTTAAAAAAATACAAACTTCAGATACCATATGGTTTCACATATGTGGAAGAGAAATAACCAAAACAAAAACAAACCCTTGGAAGGGAAGGGAGAAAAGGAGGTGTTGGGAAGAAGAGGCTGACTAAGTTTTTGGAAACTAGACTTTTGGTGGAAAACAACGTAGTATAAAGAGGTGTTGATTTTTCTATTTGTTTATTTTTAATGTATTATTTTTTACTAAGGTAATGTTGGTTTATAATACTGTATATGATTTATGGGAATAGGTGCACACCTCTTCAGAAGTGTGTTATTGTATCACATCCACCACCAGAGCATCCATAATTCTCTACCATAGTAGCCTTCTTCCCTTCTCTTCCCCACTCCCTACTTTTTTCCCTTTGGCCGTCTTCATTCTATAGTCAGATTTCTAGGGTCAGTTTGGTTAATTTTGTCTAAGTAAGATGGTGATTTACAAATTTGTACACATGAAACTTGTATAAACCAGTGTTGCTGCAATAAAAATTATTAAAAAAATAGAACTCTTAGTGCTTGAGGACAGATAGATACATGGTTTGCAACATGATGACTAGAATGTCTTTTCAACCTTCAGTCCCTGATCAAGAGCAGTGGGAAGCTGATTCTGTTAGATAAACTGTTGACAAGACTTCGAGAAAGGGGGAACAGAGTCCTTATCTTCTCTCAGATGGTGCGAATGTTGGATATCCTGGCTGAGTACCTGACTATTAAGCACTATCCTTTCCAGGTAAGAGTGTTTACTTTTGATCTGTCATAGACATGAGTATCATTTGCCTTGACATTGGTGTAATATTTTTACAGTGCTTTGATTTTTAAGATTTATTAAAACTCTCTTTGAGTCTCTCCCTCTCCCTCATGGATTGTACACTTGGCTTTTGCTGAATTATCCTAAAGTGATGAACAAGCATTTCCTTGCTTGAAACAAATTGAGATTAAGATCTTTTTTTAAAACCTTCATACCCCTAGTCTACCATAATGTTCATGTGATGATCATTGTTTTGGAGAAGGTTGGGCAATGGACAAGGATTAGCGAAAGGAAAATAGGACACTAAAATGTTAGAGGATGGCTCACATTCCAGGTCTGTGGTTTAAAGAGAGGAAGGAAGTATGAACCTGATTTTAAACCTAAATTCTAAAAAGAAAGAAAAGGAAGGGTGACTGGTGAATAGGCACACAAGAGGAAGTTCATGCTGGCTGTGAGGCTGGCATGGCAGCAGACCAGCAGACCCTAAGTTTTCACTTATTACTGCTAGTAGGATCTTGGACTCTGGCTCTAAGTGAGACAGTATATAGTGAAACCTGAATAACATCATTTACTTTGATATTGGGTGAGGTCCGTCCCCCCCCCCCCCCCCCCCCCCGGACCCGGTCTTCTGGAGGTGGCATTATTTGAGGACCTGCTGTATTTCCTTGCTGGTCCCTACTCTGGAGGAATTAAGTTACTATAGATTTTCATCTTCAGCCATTTGTTTCCTATGGGGGAAAAAGAGTGTCTCATCCCAATAATGCCTTTCTGGATGTTAGACTATGAGAAATTTATTTTTTGATCTGTTCATAGACATGAGTGTCATTTACCTTGACCTTGGTACAATATTTTTATAATGCTTTGATTTTTAAGATTTATTAAAACTTTTTTCCTTTAACTTTGAATGGATGGACTTGTGTAGTTTAGCTGGCCTTGAAGAAACCTGGAGCCGGTCACTATTTTCCAAGAAAGCCAAGCTTTATGAATAACTGACTATCTTTTAGAATAGCCTGTAAGGTGTTGTTATAGCTGTAATAGCTTGTGTGGTTTTTCAGCATGTTGTCTTAGAATATAATTTAGTGGTAGATATTATCAAATACAGCACATTGCAAAAAAGAGTTGTCTGATTCCTGTGCACTTTCAGTTCGAGCTAATTATCTGATACTTAGCAAAACAGTTACTTTGCTCTCTAGGGAATAAGTGGGCTGGAGTCAATTCATGTCTCTCATGCCTAAGGTCTCCTATTAATGGGAATATTAAAAGGTAGGTATTCGAGTTCTCTGACTTCAATTATAGGCTGGGAGCCTGCTCTTTGAACAGGTATTTGGCTGAAGGCTCTGAGCAGATTTGGTAGTCAGAAAGAAGGATGGGGCTTTAGAAATGTGTTGAGGTGACTCTGGGTCCAGGGGCAGAACTTGAGCTGGGAGGTGTGACTCCTTCCACGTAGTCTGCCACATCCAGTTGTTGATCCCTGGCCAGCTGACATCATCTTGGGTCAATTGTGTCTTCCAAAATGAGGTATTTATATATATCTCAAGGGGTGACTATGAGGAGGAGAAATGTGGAAATAATATTGAAGAGTTATTAAGTTATATTGAGAAATGCTTATTGTGCAGCAGGCACATAATTTTTCATTATTTATTTTACATGTTATGTGGTTTCTCTGTGATGCTTTGTTTTACAACTAGAACTAACACATACAAAAGTATCATATTTACTAGTAAATGCCAGAGACTGTTGAAAATGCAGTTTGAACACTGCTCTGATTTCAGGGTAGTTTTTTGAACAACTGTGACATCGCCAGCTTGATTTTAACACTTTTAATGTTATGGCAAAATGTTCTCCAAATAAAATTGTGTAAATGATTTTTTGGTTTATGTAGCACTTAATATCATCACATTTCTAATGGATTGTACACTTGCTTTTGCCAGCACATTCTGGTTATTTTTACTTCAGTATTGAAGTGATGAAGGTTGCTAGTCTGGTGTGCTATTCTGAGTGTAGCTGATTTTCCTAGCTGTAGCTGATTTTGCTGAATTATCCTAAAGTGATGAACAAGCGTTTCCTTGCTTGAAACAAATTGAGATTAAGATCTTTTTTTAAAACCTTCATACCCCTAGTCTACCATAATGTTCATGTGATGATCATTGTTTTGGAGAAGGTTGGGCAATGGACAAGGATTAGCGAAAGGAAAATAGGACACTAAAATGTTAGAGGATGGCTCACATTCCAGGTCTATGGTTTAAAGAGAGGAAGTATGAACCTGATTTTAAACCTAAATTCTAAAAAGAAAGAAACACACTAGCTAAGAAGCATCTTTCTGCAGGAGCTAAATAGTAGCCGGCCAGTGGGGCTATCTACTAATTTCTCCTGTTCTCGCAGATACAGAAGCAAAGCCTCTGAGTATAGTGTGGGTTGCTGTCTTTCTCCTTGTAGGCCCTGGTCGCCATTCTGATCCTTGGATAGCCCTTGGAATCAGAAGCTCTGACCTTGAGTTTGTAACTGGAGAGCTTGGGTCTGGTATGATGTATTGCTTACACCACAACCTCTGACAGCACTTTGCCAGCACATTCTGGTTATTTTTACTCAGTGGGTATTGAAGTGATGGAGGTTGCTAGTCTGGTGTGCTATTCTGAGTATAGCTGATTTTTCTACCTTATCATTTTCCTGTTTATTTTTACAGCGTCTGGATGGTTCCATCAAGGGGGAAATACGGAAACAGGCCCTGGACCACTTCAATGCTGATGGGTCTGAGGTACACCATGCATGGCTTTGTTATTTGGGGAGCCAGGGTAAAGCCTAAGGGGGAAAACCTCTGAAGCTTCATGTATTCTGTTTCAGAAGCACTTCACAGTGCAGCCCCCCTCTCTTCAGAAGGGACTGAGCAATCACAGATATACAAGATGCTTCTTGATTTTGTTGTTTGCCACTCCTCCAGAGTGCACAGGTGCTTGCTTACCATTTCCTGTGGTCTGTATTAAAGAGTATAGCCTGCTATCAACTGAGTGTTCTGTGGGGCTTCCAAATACCAAATTTATGGGCCAGGGAGAGCAGCAAGGAAAAGCTTGCAAAGGCTAACCAGCAGAGTTAATTTTGCATTGTACATGACATTAGAAAGTTCTAATCTGTAGTTTTTTTGTGATTGAGGCTTAAAACATACTTTGCCACCTCTCTCAAATCTGTTGGATCTGGTACTGTGTAACAGAGTTCTTTCTTGGCTGGCAGCCACATTTGTTAACCAGTAAGTGTCCAACTTGGATTTGGCATTCTAAAGTACTTTGTTTTGAAGACACATATAGAAGAGATATTTGGACCAGTTAGAGTCAGTGATAGCACTGTAATTTGGGCACATCAGACTGTCAAATGCTGTGGGGTTTGAGAGAAGGGGGAAGGAGAAGCTCAGTGTAGGTAACTCAGGAACAGTGGAGAGAGTCCAGCCAGAACCTAAGATGTTCTGAAACCTGGACCACTGTTTTTTAAAAATAAGACATACTTAATTTACTGCTTTCTGAAGAGCTTTGTAAACTCTACTCTCTCTGTTTTTCTAGAATCATCTACCTCTTGCATTGCTTATAGTCTTAGAGAAACTGCAGTGTTCTGGTTTCTCTTTAGCCTGAAATTCATTTCTCCTTGAGGAGCTTGGGACACTCATCTGTTAGAACTAGGCGCTGTGTAGTTAAGGAGAAGAAGAATTGAATTACTGAAAACATTGATCATCTCATAATTCTCAAATTCTCATCCTTCCGTGTCCTCTTTCCTACTTCCTCCACTGAAAAATCTTGGTAATTCCATATACTTGCTTTGTAATACTGCTGCAAGAATCAGATACAGCGCTCTGAACATCCAATGCATAGTAAAACTCAAGAAATGTTAGCTAGTTTTATTAGGTAATATTTGCTGGATTGGTATTTGTGTTACCTACTCTCAGTTCAAAAATAGTACAAGTTGAATGTTTCATATTGCCCTTTCTCAGAGAAAAAAAAAGGCAATTGTTACCTTTTTATTTTAAATAGTACTCAATCCCCTGTACCATGGCTACAGATACAGGTGCAGGTTCTTTCTTTCTTTTTTTAAATTAAAATTAATTTCTTTTTTAATTAAAAATGTGTGTACTTTATCAGTGGGGAGATATTATATGCACATTTAAGACACTTGGAAGAAGATGAACAGTACAAGGGAAAAAAAATATACAAAATTCCCATCCCAGAGACAACTTGTTATTCCTGTCATTTGGGTGTATTTCCATTCTTACTGGATAGAACTGTTCGTTTCTTTATATGAAGAAATGAGTCCCACTGCATATAGTTTGTCATCACCTTTCAATCAAAATTATACTTTAAGTACTTTTCCCATAAACGATTTTTAAAAATTTTATTTCTAATATTTTCTCATGCCTGTAATATTTATGTAACCAGTGCATTGTCAGATGTCCAGTTAAAAGAGAATGATTCTTTAAAATTGGTGCCTCCCCGGTGACCTACAGGTTAAGTCTCAGTGCTGTCACCACGCAGGCTCACCACGATGACCTGATGGACCATGAAGTTTTCATCCCCGGCCAGGGAGCTGACCCACATGGTGCAGCAGACCTCTCCTGTTTTACCCACTGCTCCCCTCAGCAGTGTATTCAGTAGGTCTGCCTGTTCTGCTCCCTACTCTGACTCTGGTGACTCCTCTCACCCTCTGAACCACTGGCTTGCAACCCATTCTTCTACGCAAAATAAAAGTCTTACAATAAAGGAATAATTGTTTAAAAATAGAAGTATGAGTCTTTACAACAGAATTTTCATACTTTTTGCTAATCACTTTTCCCAGTTTATATTCATACTATTTGTGTACATTTCCATTTTACCTCACCCTTAGCAACATTTTCATAATTTATATACATATTTATACATAGTCATAATTTAATCAGCTTAATGATAGACACCAATAATATTTTGTAATTTATATTATCTTTGATAAAGACTGTCATTGGAATGGTTTAGGTAATCATTCATGTCCCAGATTTTATTTAAAATTTAGGTACCTTATTTAAAAATGTTCATTATTTACCTGAAGGCTTCTCTTTAGAATGAGGTATCACTTGGGGTTTTCACCAAGGAACAGAGTATGTGCCTCCACATACCTGGTGATCACTTCTTTATTGGAATAGTTTACAGTTCTTGTGAGACAGCTACTTCCATTTGTATTTCTGTGGGATAATCCTGATGAATATGGTTACTAGAATGTGTAGACCTTTTTACTGCATCTTTGTATATTTTCTAAATCTACCCATTTATCAAAATGGAATTCAAAGCCCCCAGATTTTGAGTGCCACTTCTGTGCCAGAAAGGTGTCGGTCCTTGGCATACATCATCAAATTCTCTGAATTTGACTGTTTGGCTTCCTTTTTTTCTGGCTCATGTAGTGAATTCCCTGCTTCTAACCCTGCTTTTCTGAGTGCTCAGGTGCAGGCAGGTGTCTTATGAGGTCTAGTCTCTGTGATCACCAGTGTGCAAGCTGGAACGTAGCTCTTCAATCAGCTCTGTTCTGGTTTTCTTCTCCATGTTCTGTGGAGAGTGAGGCCATGTGCCTCTCAGCAAGTTTGCCTGGGTCTGCCAGTGTGGTGTTCCTGTATTTCTCACTAGCCTAGCTTTGTAATGTTCCTGTGTTTACACTGAATGCCTGGCACCCAAGTTTAGTCAGCTTGCTGGATTGATATCCTTGATCATTAAGTTGGTTTCGTTTTTGTTAACGCCTTCTATTCTAGTGATAACCAGGATAGGAAACTGATCCTTTTGTTCCAGTTGCCTTAGCAGATTCAGCTTTACTCCTTAGTTTACCACAGTGACTCCTTCCTCTCAATCAAATGAAAATTCACTTTGCCATCAAGACCCTGACATGCTTTTAGCCTCTATAAAGTTTGTCCATCATATCTCACTTTTCTTCACACCTGCAGGTATAAGGGCTTCCAGGTATAAGGGCTTATTGGACTGTGAACTGTTTCTGAGAAGGCCACTGCATAAAGTAGTATATTGCATTATGTACAGGACTTCTGCTTCCTGCTCTCCACAAGGGCTGGTGGCCTGGGAATCAATTTGGCTTCAGCGGACACAGTTGTCATCTTTGACTCCGACTGGAACCCCCAGAACGACTTGCAGGCACAAGCCCGAGCCCATAGAATTGGCCAGAAGAAGCAGGTCAGTGGGAGAAGCTTCTGGATATAGCTTAGGGAAAAGAGACTTAACTGAGCCTATTGGGGATATTTGAAAATGCTTTTCCCCCTGTTTTGCCTTCAAGGATAGGTAACTGTTTGTTGATTACTACAGAGAACGTATCTTCCAGGGCCCAAGATGAACCTGTTAGAGAACTTTCTCTTTTGCTGTTTGAAAAATACATCACCAGTGACTTCTGTGCATTTGCCCCCAGAAAAGTATATAAGGGATAGACTTAGAACTGAACTTTCCCCTCTATTTTAGTGTGGAAAAGTTAAATATTCTGACATTGATCAAGATGGTCTATTTTTATTATACATGACCAGTGTTAACTCTGAGATATACTGTAAAAGTATATACTGATTCCTTCATTATGAATCTCAAAGTTTGTTTTATGTTGGGACACTCATAAGTTTAATACTGTGCCAAAGGTTGGCAGAGAATGTTCCATCACTGAATTTGATGTTCCATTACTGAAAGTGATTATTTTTTCACAAGATTATTATCATTCCAAGTAGCTATAATAACAGTTCTTCATAGGCAGTTTTATTTAAGAATGCAGCCTACTACAGGTAATGAAATTATTGCACCTAGTTATATCCATTTGAATGGATGTGGCTTATAGTCATTTGTGGTAGCACAAAACATTTCTCTTTGATTTTCCCCTCATGGTTTTAGATGGAAGTTACTTTTTTTGGTGTATGTGTGTGATCAGCCATAAGCATAACATTTGCTTTTCCTGCAGGTAAATATTTATCGCTTGGTAACAAAGGGGACTGTGGAGGAGGAAATCATAGAACGGGCCAAAAAGAAAATGGTATTGGACCATCTGGTAATTCAGCGCATGGATACCACTGGCCGGACTGTCCTGGAAAACAACTCTGGAAGGTCCAAGTAAGTGCTGGGAAGATGGGAGGGTGTTGACAGAGGCAACCCGATTTTACATCAACATCTGATACAATTCATTCTTCCTATAGGAGTCTCTACAACAAGCATTATCTATTAATTGCCTAGAAAAAGCCAAACCAAGACCACAGTAGATGGCATTTTCATTTTGTTTTTCCCAGTTTCTTATTTATTTTTATCTGTCAGCATCACCCCCAGTCCTTTTGTTTTTGGCTCTGTGAGTGACATATGACACAGCAGCAGCAGTGACATGATGTGCTGCCCCTAAGGGTTTCGTCCTGGCACCATCTTATGTTGCCTTGGCTTTTCAGCAGTGAGAATTCATTGGATTGAATTGGCAGCTGTTTCCTTACTATTACTGAAAATATTTTTGTGCAAATTGTAATTGTTTCTACTAAAGATAGGTTATAATGAAAGAAAAGTTTAAGTTGGCTTTATTTGGAACACATGATTTCTCCAATAGAGTGTATACTGTGGCTAGACCAGAGTGGTAGGCGTCTTCTGTGGCCATCCTGTAGCTGACACAACTGAAACCAAAGGAGCCTGTCCTTCCTGACAGGAACGTTTTCAAATAGTTTCCAGTAAAGTGGGAGTTAGAGAGGAAGAGCTTGGTCTTTCTGTTTTGGGTCAGAGATGAGGCAGCTGAAGTTTCTTGATGAATGTGAGAGACCTTTCTAAGTCAAAGGACAAAGAACTTTCTTTTCTGATGTTGCTAGTTGTCTCTCTTGCTTAGTCACATAATAGAGTAACAGGAAAACAATTGAATACTTAGTGTACTGCTAAGTTAGGTTTATCACCACAGACTCATCCTGTGGATTAAAAAAGAGAAATATTTGAGAGATCATTTTTCTTGGGACAGAATTTTTATTTTTTACCAGTAATTTAGTTCCTTTATGAAGGATGGATATTTGACAGTAGAACTTCACAGATTTTATTTGACATTCCTCAGAGATTACAGCTACATTTTACTTCTACAGCTCAAATCCTTTTAATAAAGAAGAGCTGACAGCTATTTTGAAATTTGGAGCAGAGGATCTCTTCAAAGAACTTGAAGGTGAAGAGTCAGAGCCTCAGGTAATGAACAATGAGGAAAAATACTTTTTTGACAAACATCTGGGAGAGTCCGTTTTCCTGGAAGCAAATTCTGAGTCTGTGTTAGAGGCTTTTATAAAGAAACAATAAAAGGACATAGTTTCTTTTTTTTTTTTTTTTCTTATGGAGCGCAGAGCTTTTATTAAATAGATCAGGAAAGAAAAGTTTGTGATTATTCTGTCTTCAGTTTGTTTTATTCCAATTTTATTTTTTTGAAGTTTCACCTCATTTGTGTAGTAGTCTGATATGTTAGATGCCAAAGATAAACCTGAGTACTGTAAGTGGAGTATCAGAAAGGAGATGTGGTTATTTTTACCAAGCATTTTCTCCGACCCTGATCACCGTTACCTTTTTACCATATTTGTATTATTCTTACTCCTTTAGGAAATGGACATAGATGAAATTTTGCGCTTGGCTGAAACCAGAGAGAATGAAGTATCAACTAGTGCAACAGATGAGCTTTTGTCACAATTTAAGGTATGAAATTGAGGGAGAGAGTAAGTAAGTCTTATTTACTATTTGCCTTTTTCCTGAATTGACTCTTATCTTCCATGTAATTTTCTTGAGTTCCACATGTTGTGAGTGTAGATTTGGTCTTTCCCTTGAGGTTAGCCACTGAAGTGGCCCACCCTGCCCAGGGTCCCTGGGTTGAAGAAAAGACATTCTAGTTTAGAATATACTGGGGAACCAGCTAATGTGGCACTCTGGGAAGTGTGGCAGGTTGTGTGAAACTTAAATAGAACACGATGACAGAGAGGACAGAGACATGAAAAAAAGAAGGTAACAGGATGCTTTTCATGAGTTGGTGAGATTTTTTTCAGGATGACTGCAAGGTGATCAGTGGTGTCTGCTATAACAGAAAAAAATTTGAGATCAGAACTGAACACAGAAATTGGGTACCAGATGTCTGGGAGGTGGAAGCATTGTGTATAGAATTATTAATAAACTTCATGAAGAGGGTTTCTGTGGTGCCCTAGGGGTTAAGTCTCAGCGCTGTCACTATGATGGCCAGAGTTCGATCCCCAGCCAGGGAGCTGACCTACATGGCACAGCAAATCTCTCTTGTCTTGCCTGCTGCTCTCCTAAGCAGTGTATTTCAGTAGCTCTCCCTGTTGCTCCCCAGTCTGTCTCTGGTGAATACTCTTATCTCTTGCACCTCTGACGTATACCCCAGCTCTATGCAAAAGTAAAGAAATAAAATCTTAAAAAAGCTTCTTCAAGAGTTTGTAAAGGTAGTAAATGAGGATGGAATCATCAAGCATGGCAAAGATTTGGGAAAGTAGTACCATGTTTCTGGATTGAGAAAAAATTTGAAAATAGGAAAATATTGAAGGTTTTCAGGAAAGAAGGAAAACTTAATGGTATTTTGCCCCAGAGAAGACTGGAAAGAATATAATCAAAAGTACAAATGGAGGAGTTCGCCTTTGAAAGAGAAAGTGTTAGCTGCATTATTTTTTCTTATGTTATCAGAGGACCTGCTGTTCTTCATTTTAGGTAGAATGGGATAGAAAGAAAGAAAGGGATACCCACCCACTACTCCAGGGTTATCCAGATTGGTTTTCTTTCTGGGATACATATTGTTTCAGTAAAAGTAGGCACCAGGGGTTATATATTTGTTATTAAGTGATTGAAGTGTTCTTGCAGGTTTGAATTTTTTGCATTTTGTAATCTCACTTTCATCTTTAAGGCTAAAAAGGACTCTTTTGAGTGCATGAAATCCTTACATATCTTTAGCTTCTGTCTTTTGATGAAACTGAAGACTAGCTAGTTGGTTAGATGATAGCAGTTGCTTTGAGTTAAGCATTGTTTCCATTGTGTCCTAGTCAATAGTAACTTACAATTTTAGAACTATAGGTTTATATATAAATGTAAAATTACTAATTAGTCTAATTTATTGAGAAATGTATTGCTTAACAAATATTTCAGTGAAACTGCCAAAAGTATTTAGGCAATTTGGGCCTCCCTGGTGGCGCAGCAGGTTGAGCACTGCACTGTGAAGCATCCACAGCACAGCAGCGCAAGCTTGATCCACGGCCAGGGAGGGGACCCACATGGCGCAGTAGACCTCTCCTGCCTCACCCGCTGCTCCCCTCAGCAGTGTATTTCAGTCAATCTGCCTGTTCTGCTCCCCACTCTGTCTCTGGTGTATCCTCTTACCTTCCTGGACTCGGGCCTGTACCCCAGTTTTTGTATGCGTAAATAATCTTTAAAAAAAACAAAAAACAAAACTTAGGCAATTTATATCTATCTGTTTCTTATATATCTTTGTATCTGTTTACTTTTCAGTAAAATTTCTGATGAACTTGAGGGTTTAGCAGGTTGATTTTGGGAGGATAAAAGAGATTAGTAGAAAACTGTTTATCTGGCTATCTAATATCACAGGAGTTCTATTTATTATTCAGAGCATCTTGATTAGATTGAGCCCTGGATGAGTATTTCCCAAACCATTCATTCAATGAGTTGGTGTTTGGAAAATGACATTCAGACAATGGGTTGTCTATTGCTTTAAGGTTGCCAACTTTGCTACAATGGAAGATGAAGAAGAGCTGGAAGAGCGTCCTCACAAGGACTGGGATGAGATCATTCCAGAGGAACAAAGGAAAAAAGTGGAAGAAGAAGAGCGGCAGAAGGAGCTAGAGGAAATTTATATGCTGCCTCGAATTCGGAGTTCCACTAAAAAGGTAATGAAGTGACAGGAGAGATAGGAAAGTACTTACACTGTAAAGGCCATACAAGTGCTGATTATACCACAAAGAGGCTTTGCTTTATTGCCTGACCTTGAAGACTCTAGGGCAGAGTTAGAGGAAACCTCAAGGAGAATGGAAAAATACACAGGAGGTCATCAGCATACCTTTTAAACATTGAATCTTTGTAAACTGACTCTTGGGAGATAAGCTGAACGGGACCTGAGTTTTACAGAACTTCGCATTTTGTCTTTTAGATTAGAACCAGTTATCCTAATAATTTGGTTCTAATTGGTAATTCTTCAACTTTCAGAGTATCAGTTCTTCTTCCACCTTTAAGTGTTTGTTAATAGCTCTTAGTATACTTAGTAAAAGATTATATAATTATCAACAAAAAACTTACACTTCACAGCTTTACAAAGCACCATTATTACACAGGCACTGCGTAATTTGATTGTTGGAGATATCAGACTCAGATCTGCCCAAGATAATAGCAAATAAGTTATAGCTAATAGTAGTGACCATTTATTGAGTACTAAGTATGCCAGGTGTAGTTTTAAGTGCTTTAGGATATTAGGATAGTGTCTCTGGAAGTGTGAATATCCCAGGTAGGTCTTTGTTGTGTCTGGCAACACCGCAGTGATAAAGAAACAAGGAACAGGCTGTGGGATGCAGGATCCTCCCAAGAAAAGGATCCTGGCTCTTTATTGGCAGAGAAGGGCAGGTCAGACTGAATACTGAATTATGGGCTTTACAGAGTGTGAGTATACACCTGACTCCCACCCGTGGCTCAGCTCTGATTAACAAGGTCCCACCGTTCAGCCCCTGGGCGCAAAGCACATCAGTATTGCCCTGGGCGATCGAGCGCCCTGCTCCTGTCTGACTTGACGTGTCTGATATCATGGGAGGTCCTGAGTACCAAAGAATTAAGATGGGCTGTTCTTAGTCCGTTGACTTCTTGGACCTGGCACTTGCTACAGTGTGACTTTGCTTTTTCAGGCTCAGACTAATGACAGTGACTCTGACACTGAGTCTAAGAGGCAGGCTCAGAGGTCCTCTGCTTCTGAGAGTGAGACTGATGATTCTGATGATGACAAGAAGCCAAAGCGCAGAGGACGCCCCCGAAGTGTGCGGAAGGACCTTGTGGAGGGATTTACTGATGCAGAGATCCGCAGGTTGGTGGAGGCTCCTTTCCCTCTTGAGCTTGTTTGGAAGGGCATGTAACCTCAGGCTGATTGGGTCCCTGTGTGATGACAGGGTGGACGAAGGCTAATAGCTATGAGAAAGGCACAAGAGGCTGAGTTACCTTGAGGTCTCCAGGGTGATTCTTCCTTTGCCAAGGTTTCTCTCTGCTGAACTATCTTTATTGTTCATCTCTTTTTGTTTCCTTCCTGTTCTCTGATTATTGACATTTTTGCAAAGAAAGTCCAGACAAGAGAAAAGAAATGATTAGAGATAAACTTGGGCTAAGACTTACGCTTTCATTAAAAAATATGAACACAGGGCCTTCCCTTGTGCACAAGGGGTTAAGTCTCAGCACTATGAAGCTATTCACAGCCACCGCCACACAAGTTCTATCCCTGGCCAGGGAGGTGGCCCACATGGCACAGCAGACCTTTCCTGTCTCGCCTTTTCTGCTACCCACGGTCTCTGGTGAATCTTCTCACCACCATCCCCACCTCTGGGCTGTACCCCAGTTCTTGTATGCATAAGTAAAAATATCTTTTAAAAAATGCATGAATACTTACATGCATCATACTTATATATGCATATGTACCTGTATATATAAAAGAAATACTATGACTATAAATATTAAAATGGTAAAAATAAGGTGACCCCTCATACTTCCTACTCAACACCCCCCTTCTTACTACCCACCCCCTCTACTTCCCATCACTATTTGTGCTGGTATCAGTTTGGTTTGGTTTGGTTTATTAGAAGTATATACAACATACTGTTCTGAAGTTTATTTTTATTTTGTTTTTCTACTTGTAATTCATTTTAGAAGTCTTCCTATGTCAGTCCTTATTCCATCCTTGTTGTAGTCTGGTTCATATCACCTGTTTGCAAAAAAAAAAAAATAAAAAATTGCTGCCTCCAGACCATTTCCCCCAATTTCCATGCTTGTTATATTTTAATTTTTAAAAAGTTTTTTTTTAAAGGTTTATTTATGCATACAAGAGCTGGGGTACAGGCCAGAGTCATGAGAGGTGAGAGGATCCATCAGAGACAGAGTAGGGAGCAGAACAGGCAGATTGACTGAAATACACTGCTGAGGGGAGAAGTGGGCAAGGCAGGAGAGGTCTGCTGCACCATGTGGGTCCCCTCCCTGGCCGGGGATCAAACTCGCGCTGCTGTGCTGTGGATGCTTCTCACAGTGTGGCGTTCAATCCACTGTGCCACCAGGGAGCCCCACATGTTATATTTTTAAAGACTGAAGAGAATAGAAAGTGTGAACATAGTTTGTTTTTTGGTTCAATTCATATATGTCAAATAGTTTTACCATTATATTTGAAAACATTTTAATGTTGTTATACTGAGTCTTCAATTTATTGTGGAAAATATAAATATATATAAAACAATGATAGAATATAAACCACCCCCCATACTTATCAGCTTAACCCTTATGAATTTGTTGTCAGACCTATTGTAGCTATACCCTAATTACTCTTCTCATTCTTTGCCCTCAGTATTACTTTGAGAATAATACGTTTTCTGCTGCAGTTGCATGGAGTGTTCTATAGATGTTTTTAAGGTCTGTTTGATTTAGTGTTGTTCAGGTCTTCCCTTTCCTTATTTATCTTCTACCTGATTGGTTTATCCATTGTTGAAAATGGGATGTTAACGTCTCAATTAGTATTGCCCATTTCTCCTTTCAGTTCTGTTAGCTTTTCCGTCATGGTTTTGGGGCTCTGTTGTTAGGTGTATACATTTTATAATTGTTACATCCCTGTGATAGATTGGCTTCTTTATCATTATAAAATGTGCTTTTGTGTCTCTGGTGATAATTTTTTCTTAAAGTTTATTTTTTAGTCTACAGCCTTCTTTTGGGTATTATATGTGTGGTGTATCATTCCCTGCCTTTTTTCTTTCAATAATTTTGTGTCTTTGAATCTAGCTGTGTTTTCTATAGGTAGTATGTATAGTTGGGCCATGTTTTAAAACTCCATTTCTCTCAGTATCTTCTTTTGACTGGGATCTTTAATCCTTTCATATTTAATGTAATTACTGATAACATGGGATTTACATTGCTTTTTTTTACTCTCACTATTATTGCATTCTTTACTATCACAAGACATTTTTTAGCATGCCATTTTAATTCCCATGTTTGTCTTACTTTTAGTTATTCCTAGTGGTTGTCCTTGAGATTGCAATTAACATAACTTAGAAAAAAGTTGTAAGTAAGTGAATAAGTTAGAAATAAGTTAATAGAAATAACTTAGAAGAATTTGGTTTGGGATAATAACTTGATTTCAATGGTATACTAAAATTTCACTCCAGTTTAGCTCCTTTCTTCCCCCATCTTTTGTTCTATAATTGCCACACAAACACATTCACAGTTTTATAATTTTTGCTTTATGTAATTTTAGAAAATCACATGGGGGCAAGTTATAGACAAGATATTTTTGTATTTATGTTTACATATTCAGTTTTCTTAATGTTATTTCTCCATATGGGTTTGAGTTATTGTTCAGTGGCCTTTTATTTCTTCCCTCTGGGCTTATTTCTTTAGAGCAGGTTTACTTTAGCAACAAGTTCTGTGTTACTGTTTATCAGAGGATATTTTAATTTATCCTGTTTTTTGTTTTCTTTCTTTCTTCCTTTTTTTCATACTGAATAACCTCAACTTATCTTGTGAATTCTTTCTTCTGCCAGTTCATATCTGGGCTTGAGTTGCCACAGTCAGATTTTTCTTCATTTTAGTTATTATACCTTTTAACTCCAGAATATCTATTTGGCTCTTTTTTTTTTCTTTTTAAATTTCTGTCTCTGTTGATGTGCTCTATTGGTAGCATATAATTCCTATATTTTCTTATAATTCTTTAGACATGTATTCCTTTAGTTTTTGTATTAGTTATAAGAAAACTGGTTAAATCTTTGTCTAATAAGTCCAACTTCTGAATTTCTTCAGGGAACATCTCCATTGACTGCTTTTGTTCCTTGTATATGGACCATATTTCCTTGTTCCTTTGTCTCCTAATTCTTTGTTGAAAACTGGACATTTTCAGTGATACATTGTGACATGTCTGGGAATCAGACCTCTCTCACCAACCAGAGTTTGTTGTGCTTGCTATTGTTCTTTGCTTACTCACTAACTTTCCTGGCCTTATTTTATGAAGTCTTTTATTCTGTTATGTTATTGAAGGCTTTGCTCATTTAGCTTAGTGGTCAGCTAAACACAGAGTTTCCTGAGTGCCTTGAGCCAGTACATCTACCAGCCTTCTCTGAGGGCTCTGTGTGGATTTGTAGTAATTGGCATATAACAAGTCCCTCACGTATTGTGGCATCTTGTTCTTTAGTGGAGAGGCTAGTGGATGCTTTCAGAAAGGGAGCTATGATGTATGGTTGGCAGGTAATGTAGTTTAAGGTAGAGACTTATGAAGGGAAAGACCGCCTTTTTGGTTGAGACAGGATTGGGTAGCATTTCCAAAATAGTTTTGCTTTAAAATGTTTTAAATCATATATTTAGTTCACTCTTCTTCAAAGTGTTTTTTGAATTAGTCCTCTGAAAAATCTTAGTCATATAATTAACCAGAAAATGGTGAAAAATATTACACTGTGGAATAGCAATTAACAGTAGTAGCCTGAATCAACCTGTTAATTCTTTTTTTTTTTAATTTATTTTTTTATTCATACAAGAACTGGGCTATAGGCCAGAAGTGTGGGGGTGAGAGAATCCACCAGAGACAGTGGGGAACAGAACAGGCAGATTTGACTGAAATACACTGCTGAGGGGAGCAGTGGGTGAGGCAGGAGAGGTCTGCTGTGCCATGTGGGTCACCCCCCGGGCAGCAGCAGGGATCAAACTTGTACTGCAGTGGTTGCAGTTTGCTTCATAGTACATCGCTTAACCCACTGTGCCACCAGGGCGAGCCCCGACCTGTTAATTCTTTTGGAGTTTTATCACGAGTTGCGGTGATCAAAACTTTTTTTACATTTTGAAATTCATAAATTTTACCTTCCCAAAAGATAGTACTAGAGTTAAATTATCATCAGCTTCATGATTGGTAACTGAGCATGGAGTCAATCTTTTGTTTGAATAGATTTTTAGCAGTTTCTAGGTTATGTTACCCTGTTTCAGACACATTCAGCATTTGCTAATGATGAAGATTGTACCCAGTCTAATTTTGATGATTTCCATGGTCCACATATCACCACAGAATATATTCTGATTAGCATGACTAAAATCTCTGTTTTAAAATGTGCTTTATTAATCATATTCTTAGGTTCATCAAGGCGTATAAGAAGTTTGGTCTCCCTCTTGAACGGTAAGCTCAGTAATAGTTCCTTATCTACCTCCTTTTCATTCTTATTATGCAGCTATATCCTTTTTCTGGTGCTATCTTCCATGTAACACTGGTGCTAGGAATATTGCTTTTCCTGGAAACATTCTTTTAGAAATGAATATACACTGGGTGCTTGTCATGCATTTCCCTCTGAGCAAGAGTGACAGAGATGGTAAAGACCTGCCATCTGGACACAGATTTTACCTGAATGAGGCAGATGGAGCAGGATATTCAAAGCCGTAGTACAGAGAAGTAATTTGCAGAAAAAATGTTCAGATAGTTCAGGTGGAGAAGAATAAATGTAGTTACTACTTATATTCTGGTTCTTGGATTTGATAATGGCAAAGGTAAAATGCTATTTGTGGTATTATAGTCTTGTACTTAATTGCTTTCATGACGATACAGTGCTAAGAGTTTTTGACATTTTGTCAGCAATCACTTCCAAAAGGATTAGCTGTCATTACTATTTTATAAGCACTCAGAAGATGAATTCAGAAGTTGGATTTTAACAAAAGATCATTTCAACTGGTTTGATATTTTTGCAAAATTGGCAATATGTCATCTAAATAATAGCACTGATTTAAAGGAAACTGTCAGCTTCCTTTCTCTCCTGGTAAACTCTCAGAGTAGATGGTAATATCAGGCCTGTGTGTCTAACTTTGTCTTTTGCATTTGGGAGGAGGTCATGAGGTGGGGCAGCAGTTGGTGCTGTGGAACAAGCACCTCAGGGCCCCTCCCTAGGTAGGTGTCTCTGGCTTTTAATAGTTACCTCATATTTAGCCAGGTGTGTGAAGTATGCCTGGCATCTTTTGACAGCGTAATTTCTGTACAATCATCTCCATGTGACTTGGAGAGACAAAACACACTGTGACGGTTTTATTCTAGGAACACTGTGATGAGGGAGGGTAGGGGAAGTGAGCACCAAGAAGCAGCCCGTGGGGCCGGCCTGGTGGTCTTTGGGTCCTTCTTGCTGCTCATTACCAAAGAGCTCACTTAGTAAGGAAAGCTGACTCGACCTGTTTTGTGGATGAGGCACATTCTTTATAGTGGAAAATGAGTACATTAGTCCCCAGTCACTGTTGGAGGGTTCTTGTGGGAGGCTTGGATTGGCCTGTAAAAGCAAGTGTAGAAAGGTGTCTCTGCAGGAGCAAGCTTGTATGAGGTGCTGAAAGAGGGGGCATAGCTTAGTACAGGACTCCTCACGAGTCCCACATTGATCTTCTGCAGGCTGGAATGCATAGCACGCGACGCTGAGCTGGTCGATAAGTCTGTGGCAGATCTGAAACGCCTGGGTGAACTGATTCACAATAGTTGCGTGTCGGCAATGCAGGAATATGAAGAACAGCTGAAGGAAAATGCCAGCGAGGGTAAGTCATCAAGTCTCCTTCGGTGGTTCTCGCAAACCTGTCGCTTAGAGGTTTGAAAGAACAGACTGGGGTCGCAGGCATCCTAATCCTTTGAGGTGTGTGTTCTGACCTGCCTTTTTGCGAGCTAATTATAAGACCCATCACAACCAGAGTAGAATTACAGGAGGTGAACGGGATGAATGGTTTCTTTTACGTTGCCATAGAAGATCTAATTGGTTTGAATGCTGGAAGACACGGCTGTCGAAGCTGAGCACTACTTAAACTGTGCTTTGACTGTAGCCCAGCATCACAGACCACAAGCATTGGTGATCAGCTTGCACATACTTATGCACACTGTCATGTTGTGACAAGCTCTCGGGCGTGAGAGAACTAACTGGGTGAATGTTAGACACCTTTTTATTACATTAAGATTTTCATGTTACTAGAACTTAGAGTTGGGTTTGCTCAAGAGTTTTTGCCTGTCCTCAAAGCAGGAAGTGCTGAGGCTGTGAGGACAGATCTCTAAGTGGTTATTGTTAAAAGACACTCTTCGCTGTTGAACTGCAAATAAATGGAGGTGATGTTGTCCCCCTTCACCAAACTCTTATTTGTCTTTGCTGGTTCCCCATTCTTTTGTCACTATGTTATTGTGGAGGCCCCATCTCCAACTCCAGCTCCCCACAGGAGCTCTGTCAGCAGAGGTGAAGTGGTCAGCAGATTTCCTTGGAATCTTGGTTCTGCCCTTTTCCTTGCTAAGATACCTGAAACAACCACCCACTCCTCCCACTCCACACCATCCCCCCCAAACCAGAGTATCATTTACAAAATATAGAAATAGGACCTACCTCAAAGGGTTTGGTTACATGATTAAATGCAAACATGTGAAATGCTTAGCATAGTGTCTGGCTTGCAGAGTTAGCATTTATGTTTGGGAATTTTTTTTAAAGGATATTGTTGAAAGTAATAGAATTTAAAAATACCTTAATAGCATCAATATTTCTTTGGATATAATTTCTTTTTTTTTTTTTTTTCGTTTTTTTAAAAAAAAGATTTATTTATTTATGCATACAAGCACTGGGGTACTGGCCAGAGGTGTGGGGGTTGAGAGGATTCACTACAGAGAGTGGGGAGCAGAACAGGCAGATCAACAGACGTGCACTGCTGAGGGAAGCAGTGGGCACAGCAGGAGAGGTCTGCCGTACCATGTGGGTCCCCTCCCTGGCTGGCAGCAGGGATCGAACCTGTGCTGCAGTGGCTGCAGTTTGCTTCATAGTGTGTTGCTTAACCCACTGCGCCACCAGGGGGGCCCCATATTTTCTTTTTTTTTAATGAAAGAATCTTAGATAGTTTTAGTGGTTTGCACAGTGGTTTGAATATGTGCTTTTATAGAACCCGGAATCCACCCAAAAGTAAACTTTGTAATTGCTTTGGCCACTGCACTAACATGGCTCAAAAATGAAAAACCAGTATCCCTATTTTTTGTTGCTTTCCTGAATTATACAAATACACATACAAAAAATACTATTTTCCCCCCATTTTTACACAAATGGTAGTACAGAGTCCTCCCTGGTGGTACAGGGGTTAAAGTCTCAGCGCTACCAAGCTATTGCTAACCACTGCAGCACAAGTTTGATCCCCAGCCAGGGAGCTGACCCACATGGCGCAGCAGACCTCTCCTGTCTTGCCTGCTGCTCCCCTCAGCAGTGTTTCAGTGGATCCGCCTGTTGTGCTCCCCACTCTGCCTCTGGCGAATCTTCTCACTGCTGGCATCTCTAGCCTACACCCGTTTTTGTGTGCATAAATAAGTAAAAAGTCTTTAAAAACAAATGGCCGTGCAGCATGCACTCTTGTAGAGCTTGCCTTTTCTGTCTCAGGTATGCTTTGGAGCTATTTTTTATGACATTTCCCTTCTCAACATCTCTTTTTTCTGTGCTTTGCATTCTGGATCTGGCCAGTTATTTCCTTCTGGCGATAATAATAACATATGTCCTATACCTGTATTTTTTGTGAGCTAGGATTTGTGCATTCTGAGACCAGGCTGGCATTTTCTATTCAGATGTAAGGTTCTTTATAATCTCTTTTCTCAAGCCACAAATTTTTATTCCTAAAATTGTTAACATCATTATGTGTTTGTCTTAACATACATTGTGCACATTTTCTTAAATATTAATACCAACCTTCCTGCTAACAGTAGGACTTTTCAGTGTAATCTTTGCATTTCTTTTTGTCCTTGCATATATCCCATTAGTAAAAAAATTGTACAGTCAAATACTGTGCTTTAAAATTATTTCAAGTATTTTTCTCTGTGGTTGTGTCACCAACTTAATATGTAGTATAATCTCTTTCATTTTTATTTATTTTCTATCTTTTGGGATTGTTTTTCTCATCTTAATTTATCTTTGTTTTTTAAATTATGTAAAATGTTAGTATGCTTCAAAGTCAAAACTATAAAACAAGGTATACTTGAAGACACTGGCTTTCATCCTGGTTCCTCAGTCCTCTTCTCTTCCTCCCTCATAGGTAACCATTTTTTATTAGCTTTGGGTTTATCTTTCAGGTTTTTTTTACTATTTTTTTTAAATTGAGAGAGAGCGAGAGAGCGAACGACACCTTCTAAACAGAAGATAACTTACAATGTATTTTTTTATTGTCACGTATGGAGATCATTCCATATCATGTAGAGATCATCCCTCTTTTCTTTCATGATTGCAGAGTTTCACTGGGTAAATAGATTTTAATTCATATTTTATTGCCCCCTAAGATTGCATATTTCATTGTTTTCAGCCTTTTGCCATTATGAATAAAGCTACAATGAACAAATAGTCTAGTGAATATATTACTTCAATATCTGTCAGCATATCTTTGATAGATTTCCAGACACAGGATTGGATTTCTGGGTTCTGGAAGGAAAGATGCATAGTAATTTGGATAGATAATGCTCAGTTCTCCTCCATAAGTCTGATACTTTACATTGCTACCTGCAATGTATTTTGGTATTTTTTATAAGCTTCACAAACAATGTACTTTCAAAGTCTGGATTTTTGTCAAAGCTTATAGGTGGAAATGGCATCTCACTTTCGTTTTAATGAGCGAGAAGTTCATACATTTTCTCTAAGAATCATTTGTGAACATTTGTTCACATATTTTGCCCATGTCTATTGAACTACTTGGTTTTAATTTGGGGGGTGTGTGTGTCTTTTTTTCTAGTAAAAGTTGTACATTTTCTCTTGGCTTATGATTTTTTTTTTTACTAGCTTATGGTATTTTATGAAGAAAACTTAGAAAATTTTGTATGTGGTCAAATTTACCATTCTTTCAGCTATCTCTGAATTTTGAGTTCAAAAATTTTCTCTGCTTTCAGTTTATAAAGGAATTACCTTGATTCTTACCCCCCCCCGCACCCCCCCCCCATTAGCTATCTGATTTCATTTATTTTTATATACCTGATCTGCTTGGAGTTTTTCCCCATGTTACAGTTTTATTTATTTTTCTATTTGGCCACTCTTGTCTCAATACATTTATTAGAAATGGTTCATCTTTCCCTCATCGGTTGATTCCTTTTTTTAGAGAACTGCATAATTCCTTACAGGCATACTAGTGTTCTGTTAGTGGGTACTTAGTTTTGCAGTTTTTTGCACTGCAGAGTTGTAATGCTCTTATGTATGCCATTCACATCTTACCTTCCCACCAGCTTTGAATGAAAAGTGTCTGTTTTCTCTTAATCTCACCAAAGTGATATTGTCAGATTTTAAAAAATTTTCCCAATCTGATAGATTAAAAATGCTATGTGCATATATTTAGTTTTCATTTTTCTTGTTGTAAGGCTGAGTTCTTCCATATATTTTGGGACCATTTGTATTTCCTTTTTTGTGAATTATTTCTTAATTCCTCTCCCACATTTTTATTGCAGGCAAAACTTACAGATAAGGAAACCAAAATCCGGAGAGATAATTATGAAAGTGAGAAAGAAAACCAAGAAGGGGTAGTTTATATGTAGCTTTAGGAATAAACTCCAGTTAGGTGGTTTTCAGAAAAGTGCCTTTCCTGTTTTGTTGCATTCTGCTTTAGTGCTCATAGTGTTGTTGGGGTAGCATTTGCAAGTGACATTCTAGGGTCTACCTTGGGTGCCTAAATAATGGTTTATAATTGTAATGCCTTTTCAGCTAATAGCATATTTTAAGAAATGAAATCTTTTCTCAGGTTCTGACCTGCCTTTTCTCACAGACAGGTTTCACTATCATGCATTTCAGCTGGGTCTCTTTGGTTAGAGTTGACTAGATTTAATTTTACTTCTAGAAATTTAACTTACGGGCTGGATCATCTATGATCTATGATGACGTCTTATTCATCATTTAAAATGTGTTAGCTATTAACTTGATCTCATACTTTTTCAGTAGAGAAGATCATCTTTAAAACACTTTTGGGGGCAGGAACTCTGTTAATGGGACAGTCAGAAAAACATCAACATTAATATTATTCCTTCAGCATCTTTTTTTCATTAGTTTTACACCAAAGTATATAACAAATGGGAAGATTGAAATATAAACACTAATGGGTTAAAAAAAAATCTCAAAGTTAAAAAACAGACTTGTTTAGAGATGTTTTTACAAACATTAATTGAGAAAAAATTTTGCTTTATTGCTAGAGAAATACAGTGAAGGAGTAAGACTTTACAGTTCACTATTACATGTTTTCTGGGGAACCTCAGTAAATTCTCATTTCACTAATGTGAAATTGGTGTTGTTTAGGGAAAGGACCAGGGAAAAAGAGAGGCCCAACAATCAAGATATCTGGGGTTCAGGTTAATGTGAAGTCCATTATCCAACATGAAGAGGAGTTTGAGATGCTGCATAAATCTATCCCCGTGGATCCTGAAGAAAAAAAAAAGTGAGTGTTTTATGTGAGGCTGTGCCTTAAGAAAACTGACTTGAAATTAGATAATGTAGTTTTAGCTTTTTTTTATAATACATTGACTACTGTGTAGTGTTCATTTCCAAATCTGAAAGGCCCTACCATTGATGTCTTCTTATTTTTGAACTCTGTTTAGATACTGCTTAACCTGTCGTGTCAAAGCTGCCCATTTTGATGTAGAATGGGGAGTAGAAGATGATTCGCGTCTGCTGCTGGGCATTTATGAACATGGCTATGGAAACTGGGAGTTAATTAAAACGGATCCAGAGCTTAAATTAACTGACAAAGTAAGTAACTCTGTGATGCTGGAAATTTCCAGAAGACTATATTTTCTATATATACGTCTCTATTTTTTTCTATATATTTCTTCTGCATTTCTATAAGATAATATTTTTATATTGATTACTTATTTTTAATTTTTTTCTAGGGGTTGGGAATCAAATTGGAAATTAGTATAGTAGTAAATTCCTAGGATTTCTTTGTCCTTGGAAATGTTGCCATGTTTATGGACTGTGGCATAGTTTCATAGATGAAGATAATAGGTGAAATTTTGGGGAAATTACAGGAGAAAGCTTGAAATTCACTTTTTATTGATAGGTCAAATTTCATTGCAACAAATACCATGGTGAGAGGATTAATAAGAAAAGCATTCTTCAGCCTTGTTGGCCATTTATTTAAAACTGCATTTGAAAGAACTATATTTCAGTTCTGCACACAAAGAAAGAGCCCACCTTGGTATTTCTGTAATGGAATAAAACACGGGCTGTACAGCTCCCACAATATCGAGCTCCCACCCTATCCGTTGCAGATCAGGTCACCAAGTGGTAAGGCCATGATGGAGACCGTAAGCAGGGAAATCTGAGCAGCTCACATTTAGGTAGCACTCATGCCATGTCAGTGCTCATCCCATGTGTGGTGTCCTAAGAGGGTGGCAGCACCCTGCCGTAAGCATCGAGACCAAATCCGTGTGGCCCGAGAGGTGCAGCTGTGGTAGCAGGGACGCATCTGTCCTGGCATAGCTCAGTGCTCTCCGGCAATGCTCTAAGAAGCATTTTCAATCTAAAACGAAGCTTTAACCTAGCTCCAGGGATTCCCTGCTCCTGGAAGGAGGAAATCCACGACGGCTGGGATGCTCTAGCAGATGAAGCCACCAAGCCCCTCCTACCTGAGTTGTTCTACCCTGTTAACAGCACAGGTAGGAGCCATGGGAGAGCTGGATTCTCCATCCCGTTTTGTAAAACGAGAACGGCTCGTGAGGGATTCTCAGTGACTGGGAGCCACGGACATGAGATAGGAGCTGAGGCTTAATTGATATTGGGTGGCTGGGGAGGGAAAGGACAGTTCATTGTTGCCTCCTTATATCTTGATTCACTAACCGGGACTTGGGTGGTGGCGGGTGCTTCTCTTCCTCTCCTGTTGAAGATTCTGCCCGTGGAGACAGATAAAAAACCTCAGGGGAAGCAGCTGCAGACCCGTGCCGACTACCTACTAAAGCTGCTCAGGAAGAGTCTGGAGAAGAAAGGGGCTGTGCCTGCTGGGGAAGAGGTGAGTGTGGCCACCAACCAGACCTACCTCCGGGCCTGAAGCCAGCCCTGTGTGGTGGTGGGAGGGAATAACTTTCTCTGCCCAGTCAGGTGTGGCTTTGGAGGTTCTAGTAATGATAAGCTGCTTGCTGATAATAGAAGTAATTCATTTAATAATTCCCTCTCTATTTGGCAACTTTCTTATAAGCCTGGACTCTTAACAAAGTAGTCCTCTTCGCCAAGCACCACTGTTCCAGATAAACTGTTGCTTGATGCTGTTTCCTCAATTTTGGAACATAGTTTTGGTTACTGTACGAGTGCCACTGGGGTCTGCCTGTTGTTGTAGCCAACTCCAGGCTGACTTGTAACAGTGGGACCCAGGGATAAAATGAGAGTCCACAGTTAACTCAAAACTGGACTCCAGTTATTACCGCTTTAGTTGCTCAGTGGCAGTACCACCACAGACTCAGCCAAACTCTTATTTCCTTTTATTTCTCCAACTTTTCATTTCCATTCAGGCCTGGAAAGGTGGAAATCACATTGGGAGCAACTAAGTCATATAGTGCTAGCAGCCTCTGTGCGTGCATGTGCCTTGAGTGCTGTGGGGCTAGGCCATTTGCATTAATTCCCTGTGTTAGAAGAAAAACAAACTTCAGAGAACCCCAAGTATCTTAACCTCATATCTTGTCATTTTTCTTTTTTTTTTTTTAAAGATTTATTTATTTATGAATACAAGCACAGGGTACAGGCCAGAGGTGTGGGGCTGGTGAGAGAATCCACCAGACAGAGCAGGATGCAGAACAGGCAGATTGACAGAAACACACTGCTGAGGGGAGCAGCGGGCGAGGCAGGAGAGGTCTGCCACACCATGTGGGTCTCCTCCCTGGCCGGCAGCAGGGATCAGGGATCGAACTTGTGCTGCAGTGGCTGCGGTTTTGCTTCATAGTGCGTCGCTCAACCCACTGCGCCACCAGGGCGGGCCCATCTTGTCATTTTTCACCTTGCAGTGTCATGAGTGTTGTTCTTGAGATAGTATGTCAAGTGTATAGGGCAAGTTAGGTCTTGGAGAGAAATACGTTCATACTTGTTCTAGGTTATTATATTTGATGGAGTAGTATAAAGCACCTTTTCCTTATTTTTAGATACATCGTGCTTCCAGACTTTTTAAATGTTACAATACTTAATTGTATTTTTTATGCATAGGGTGTTTTTCCTTCATTTGAATTACATATTTAGGGATAAATAGGTTCAAGGACTTGTGTTTTGATGTGGTATAGTTGCTGCATAAAGCCTGTATCTTTTCCCTAGGTAAACTTTGTTGTGCTCCTTTGGACTGCCTCTGAATTTTCTTTTTTAAATTATTTAGCTGCTTCTGTTATTGGTCATGTTATTTGATCATGATTTTGAAGGTCTTGATTTGTAGTTTTATCATTTCCTCTCCCTTTCTAGGCCAAATTAAAGAAGCGGAAACCTCGAGTGAAAAAGGAAAACAAAGCACCTCGACTGAAAGATGAGCATGGGATTGAGTTTTCCTCTCCTAGACACTCAGACAATCCTTCTGAAGAGGGGGAGGTGAAGGTACGGGGCTGAGTGTCCATTGAGAGTGATAATTGGAGCTGCATTTACTATGCAGACTGGTGTAAAATGGTCTGAAATGTGTTTCGTTTACGTGCTGAACAGAAAATTAAATTAGGAGAGATGTGTCTTGGTTTGATCTGTGAGAGAAGAACATAGTTCATTGACATAAATGATTGCAGATGTATAGGTGATGGAAGTAAATGAAGGGAACAGTTTTAATGATGAAGAGCGATGATCGGCGCTCGGCCTCATTGTTGGAAAGGAAAGGGGGTGGAGGGCACTGAGGTTCTCCAGGCAGCTTCTGTTGAAGGGAAAGGGGGCAGCCCCTCCGCAGTTCACTTCATTGGTGAACTGGGTGAAATTCATATGTTGATGAGGCTTGGCCCAAGGGATGCAGGTTTGTTACCTGTGGTCTCAGCAACATAAAAAGTAAATTGGTACCATTCATGTGTGTGTTAGGTAGTGACAACTTAATTGGATTCTGTTATACTCTGAGTATAATTGTATTTCCAAGCTAGCTCCAAGGGGGTCAGGAATGTATACAGGAATTAGCATAGATGTGGGTCAAACATACGAATTCAGGGTATAAGCAACCTTTACCAAAAGTGGCTGGCTGACTGTGGACTGGAATATAGCCTCTTTGGTCCTTGTTTTTTTCCATCTGTGAAATGGGAACTATAACGCCTATGTTGAATGTCTATGTCATGGGAACAAAAGCCCACATCTGCCTGTGCAGGCATCACTAGTGGTCACCGGAGGTTTGGAATTATGTAAGTGCTTAAGGCTGTGTGCTTGCAGCTAGGCTTCCAGTGTGGTGCTGAACCTTCATGGGCCCTGCTGCTTTCTCCAGAAAATAAACAGGTAAATGTAAAGCTTATGGCAAATGCTTATATAGCCCTGTTCATTTTCTAGGATGATGGCTTAGAAAAAAGTCCAATGAAAAAGAAACAAAAGAAGAAAGAGAACAAGGAGAACAAGGAGAAACAAATGAGTTCTAGGAAAGACAAAGAAGGGGAGAAAGAAAGGAAGAAGTCAAAAGATAAGAAAGAAAAGGTATCACCATCATTTCTCTTATTATCTCTCTCTTATTACAGAGACCCTCAGGTCTCCAAAAGTCCCTTGCTGGGTTAGAAATAGAACAGGCTCTGAACACATTGTCATGTTAGGAGTGTGTCCAAGAAGGCAGGAGGAATGCAGTGCAGAGAGAGGGCAGCATGCAGTGTGGGTGTTCTTACTTACAGAGGCCTCTACTGGCTTCTACAAGGCGTGTTTGAATGAGATAGGATGGGTGTGAGAAACCTGCAGCAGTTACTACTTGAAATCCATTCTCAGCTTCATGGTAGAAGAACACAATCTGCAGGTGAATTTGAATATTTGAGGTGTTTAGGACTCACCCCACTTCCTATCAAAAGTTAAAATTTTGGGGTGATCCTGCTATGGGATAATCCTCACTTTAGGGGTTTTATGAAGTTCATTCTAAACTGCAGAATGTTGGTTCACTGTTGCGTGTATGTTTGCTGACTTCTGATGAAAATATTTTATACTTACCTCTTAATTATTGTTAACACATAACAAATAATTGCTGTTGTTCTACCAAAGTGACAACTCTAGTAGATTTTTTTGGAATTGTGGAACTTTTGCTTTATGCATAAAAGAAATACAATAAAATACAGATTAGACTATTTGGGTATCCTTTTTGACTCCAGGTGTATATCACCCAGCAACTTTCCAGGTAAATAAATATTAATAGTTGAGGAAGATTCTATTTGGTTACATTTTGGAAGTAACTTAGGTCTCTCATATTGAAATTACTTCCAAATATCTAATGTTATAAATCATACAATGACATATTTTTGTGATTCCACAGAAAGATACTATTCTTAAAGTATTCCAAAAATGAAAGCACAAAGACCAATTTAACAAATATTGATTTATCTATTATTACCCAGGTATTACAGTGGTTGGTAACATTTTTCATGTTTAAGTGACTTCTTTTTGGTTACTATGTTTTGTGTTTTATACTCACATACTGATAACTGTTGATGCCCTCTTCCCCATTACTTTACCTGATTTTACTATTCTCTTTTCTCTCTTTAACACTAACCTGAAGTTGGTCTGGAACTTCCTGTCCATGTTATTTCTAATTTGACTACATACTATGTGATTACAAACAAAGCATAGTATTCTTTTGTTTTTAGATGTCCATCCATGAAATCATTTTAAAAAATAATGTCTGTCTCTCTTTGTCTCTTTATTCTTCAACTTTTCATGGTTATATGAGACTTATCCATGTGGATTCATGTAGCTTTCAGTCATCTAAATTATTTTAGTTAATACACATTCCTAGATCAGTGTAAATTCATTTATAAGGGGGTAATATAAGTTTCTACACAATACTTTACAAAAACTCTGCTAAATTACCATCACAATTTCTTGATGACATTTTTGTGCATTTTATAGATGAAGAAACAGAAGTCAAAATAGCTTTGCTGAAGCTGAAATTATAGTTGTGTAGTTTAGAGAAAGAAAGGGGAGCAGTGGTGATGAAGCTCTTACTCATGTAGGCTTGGTGTCGGGGGCGTCAGGTGACTCTTACCTTTTTTGTGATCTGAGGCTGTCTACTCCCCACCGTGTGATGTGGCATGGGTAAGCAGGATTGCACACATGACAATGACTTCTGTCACTCTTTTTTAAAGCCTAAAGGTGGTGATGCCAAATCTTCGAGTAAATCCAAGCGCTCTCAGGGTCCTGTCCATATTACAGCAGGAAGTGAGCCTGTCCCCATTGGTGAGGATGAGGATGATGATCTGGACCAGGAGACGTTCAGCATCGTAAGTCCTGAAGCTGAGGGGCACCAGCCAGCCGCTCATCTGTCATAGGGTCAGCCATGAATCTGCTGTGGGTCTGAACACTCAGGCATTACTTTGGAAACATGTTGCTTCTCATGTTTAAAGAACTTGTACTTTGGAACAGGCTGGCAGAAGAGATTTTCTTATTCTCTCTCCAGTGAGGAATTTTGGGGAATGGTTTTTATGTCTGTTCTGCAGAGAATCTCAGAGGCCTTTGGAAAGTAGAGGTGCTCACTGAGCCCACTTTCTTGGACATTCTGTGTGTCTATCCTGCAGTTACCAGGTGAACAGACAGCTATTTTTGTTGCTGCAGATTTTCACTTTGAGTGGTGAAGATGGAAACTACATAAGTCTATTTGTACATTTATGAGGGGGCTGTGTGTGGAGAGAGATTACTACTGTGAAGACCCATGAGGAAGAGGTTTGATGCTTTGGTGATACCATACTATTTTTAAAAAGGCTCCTACTAGCTCATTTACTCTTGCTGTTATGTTATGAAATCTGAAATATTCAGGAATATTAGGAGTATAATAAATATTAATAGTAATACTAGTGAGTGTTTTCAAATCTGAGTTTTTTTTAAGACTCAGTATACAAAGCTGAAGTGCTTAGCATCCCTCTGTCTAAACCAAATGCCTTTCCTTGTCACCTCCTCAGAAGTTACCATTATTCTACATTTGGTGATCATTGTCATGCATGGCTTCAGAGTTGTTTTTTTTTTTTAACAAGATTTATTTATTTACGCATATAAGAACTAGGGTACAAGCCATAGGTATAGGGGGTGAGAGGTTTCACCAGAGGCAGTTTGGGGAGCAGAGCAGGCAGATTCACTGAAACACACTGCTGAGGGGAGCAGCGGGCGAGGCAGGAATGGTCTGCTGTGCCCTGTGGGTCCCCTCCCTGGCCACGGTGTTAACATGAATTGGTGTTAGAGTGACTGCGGCTGCTTCGTAGTGCGGTGCTTAGCCCTGTGCCACCGGGGAGGCCCAGCTTCAGAGCTCTACCTGTGACTCTAAAGACACTTAGGAATTCACAGCCAGGCTCTGTGTGTGGGCTTAGCGTTTATTTTCTACACAGCAGTTCTATAAGGGAGATAATACTTTTCATACTAAGAAGCAAGGTAAAGAAAATTAAGTAACTTGTCCTCTGTCACTCAGAGAGCAACGATTTGTCCCAGGTGAAATCTTTGATTGAGAGCCTGAGTTCTTAACCATTGTACCATAAACAGCATGTCTTAGGCGTTCCGTGTTTTTTTATGCACCTTGTGTGTCTTGTAACTTGCTTTTCCACCCTCAGAATCTTCAGTTTTGAGATTTATCCATATGGCTTATTATCTAATTTAAATGTTTCATGTTAATTGGCTTTATGATTTGGACTATTCTTTTTCTTACTGTAAGGGTTTTCTTATATGCTTGCTATTACAAATAGGCTATGGTAAAATTGTGGCAGGTATTTTTTATGTAGCTGTAAAGAGTTTCTCTGGCATGTATAATTTCAACAGAATGTTGGGTCCATCTGAAATTTTATTAGAATTTGCTGAATCACTCTTCAAAACAGCAGTATAGGTTTGTGCTCTTTTTACCAGTAAGAATGGTTCTAATTGTATTTCAGTCTCAGATATACATGGTAATTTCTGACTTTTTAATTTTTTGCCATTCTCAATGGTATAAAATACTGATTGGTGGTGTGGGTGAGTATTCTCACATTTACTGGGGATTCATGCTTCCAGTGGCTTGCCTGTTTCTGTCCTTTAGGCGTTCTGGATCATTTGTCTTTCCCTCCCTTTTCTGTAAGACTCCTTTACACATTCATAATGCTGATTTTTTTCCCTGTTATAGTCATTAAAAGTATTTTCCAGTTGCTGAAAAACAAACAGATTAGTGTTTAACTATAGTAATTGTCACAAATGATGGAAATTTCTAGGATTTTCATTGTTCTAAAATTTCATGTGCCTTGTTAGTTCTTTATGCCACATTCTAAGTGACTGACAACCGTGTCTTATGGTTCTGAGAAATTTTCTCAAGTTATTTTAGAATGATTTTCTTCTCTCTGTTCTTAATTTTATCTTTATAAATTCCTTGTATTTTAAATTGTGGATTTGGGGAGTGGTCCCTGTAATTACATTTATTCATTTCCACATCTGCTTTTAAACTCGACTTTTTGAGAGGTCCCCTCCACTTTGTCTCCCATTATTTCTGGATAGCTTTCCATTTCTGTTGTCACATTTTATGTCGCACTATTGTTGTCAGAATGTTTTATATTTGTACTTAATATGTTTTCTGTTACTCTTGTATACTTACCAAATGTCTCAGTAATCCTTGGAGTTCTGCTCATAGCTTACTTCCTTAAGCTTATCTGACTGGAAGCTCTGAGCATGCAGGCAAGGCTTAATCTACTTTGAGAGCTATTACTGTAGGCTCACGAGGCCAGGCTGCTGTATTGGAAACTTTCAGTGGGTAGTTAGCATCTTTTGGTTGTTGCTCTTGGTTTGTCGGATTTCTATGAAGAAGAATCCCCTAATCTCCTGACTGGAGGGAAAGGCATGGCTCTTTTCATTCTGGAATCAGAAAGGCAGAGGAGCCTGGCTAGTATCTAACCCTGTTTTTCTAACCCTGTTTTCAATGCAAAAGCCCTGCCCACAACTGTCCCCATGTTGTAGCCCAGTTGAGACCTTTCTTTTACTTTCTGCAGAGAATAAACTTCCCTGTCTTTTGCTGGCAGAGAGGGAGATTTGAGTGCCTGTTTTTAGTCTGGATATGTTATTAAGCAGTCTTTAAAATTCCAATTCTTATTTTAGCCCTGACCTACTTCCAGAGGTACCTGGACTCTGAACAGTTTTGCAGTATAACTCAGGTTGGTTCTCAGCAGTCTCCACCGCTGGCTTAGGGTTTCATTTTCTCAGATCTACTGAGTCATTTTCCAGTTAGGCAAGGTTTTGTCACTGTTGTTTTCTCCCCATTTCCCTTTCTTTGCAGACTTATCTCTTAGGACAATCCCTTTACTGTTTTTATGGGAGAAAGTCATGTGTTTAGTCATCTTTATTCCCAGATCTTCCCCCAGTTTCTTAGAAGCTTGTCAATATCATTACCCTGCACTTGTCCAAAGCTTCTGGTGGGAGATTTTCAATCTGTTTTGCTTCTCTTCTGATCTCAGGCCCTAGCAGGCATTACCTAGCCCACTCTAACCGTGATGGCTGTATCTGTCCCCAGGCTTTCCCCTCTGCTCCTCCAGTGATGATACGGCATGAGGGCCAGCCACGTTTTCTCTGGGGATTTAGAGCATAGTAAGCAAAGGAGGCATTTTTGCTGCAGATGTCTTAAGTTTCTACTCTGTTGTCTTGCGTTTCAGTGTAAGGAGAGGATGAGACCTGTGAAAAAGGCACTAAAACAGCTGGACAAACCTGACAAGGGACTCAATGTGCAGGAGCAGCTGGAGCACACTCGGAACTGCCTGCTGAAGATTGGAGACCGGATTGCTGAGTGCCTTAAAGCCTACTCAGACCAGGAGCACATCAAACTGTGGAGGAGGTGAGTGCCTGGACCTCCACTTGTCCAACCTGAGTGACCTGTGTGTGTGTGGGTGTCCTGTTTTCCTTTTATAACAGAGGACATGGCCACTTAATGATAATGTATTTCCCAACAAAATCATCGTTTATTGACATTGCTGCAAGCCTCCATTTTATTTTTCTGAAATAGGTGCCCCCTGCTGAGGCCAGTTGGTAGAATGATGTCATTATCGTTAAGGAGAATGACAGGGATGCTGTATTTGCTGGCCTATTCTCAGAGTAAAAATTCAGCTCTTAAGCGTACACGGGGTAGGAAACATCTAGTTATGCTACTTCCCCCTCAGGTTGATACTAAGGGTATGGTGACTAAACTCTAAAGTTGTCTGTAATCCATCAGATGAAACCAAGGCTAAGACCCAGAATTCTGAGTTCTCTACTGTCTGTGATAATGAGCGTGCACCAGCAGTAACCGAGACCTGTGCGGTTAACCCGGAACTGTAGTCTGTAAGGCATCATGACCTAGGCACATTCATTTATATGTTTACTTCCCACATTAAAAAAAACCAAAAACCACAACTGCAATTTCTCCAACACTTGTGACATTAGCTTCATAATTATTTTGAATTCATATTGTTGTGGTTAATGTAATTACTTTGTCTAATCTCTGTGGATTGGTTTTAACTGAAAAACAGATTTAAGGAAACCTGTCCAATGCTGTCCATTAAAAAAAAGGAAGTTTAAGATGTTACTTTTCTTCTCCTGTATGCTGTTCTCCACTTCTTTCTACACCTAGTCATCTGGCTTTATTTTTTATGCAGTTAGTCCCTGTTAGGCAACCGTGAGAGGCCATCTAGCACGTAATTCATGAAGCTGGGCTTCTGCTGAGCTTTGACCTGTCTGTATGTAAGTCTGCTAGGCACTGAGGGCCTGGCCAACAGTAGCTCATAAGAAGGCCCTTCCCAGGCCTGAGAAACAGTCCATCGTGACGTGTTAATTGCAAGACCAAGAAGAATGGGAGCCCTGAGGAGAAGGAAGCACGTGCAAACCAGGGAGGGCATCTTCCACGAGGCTGCGTAGACGAGTGGAATGGGGCTACTTAAAGAAAGAGAGTCCTAAAAGTGAGACAGTGAGGAGACTGAGAGGGTTTCAGGTTGAAAGGCAGTTTGTCAGGATGCTTGAAACCCTGTTACAGAAGATGTAGCAGGGAGGAAAGTGGCTTTGCACGGACACAGCAGGCTTGCTGGGGAGGAAGCCAGAGCAGGGTTCTGTCAGTGGCCTGGCCTGCCGCACTCACAGAAGTGGGAGAGGACACACAGCTCCTGTGCTAGCTCACACGCCTCCTCGTCTGACTCTGTTCTTCAGTCACATTGACAGGAAGGCCAGGCCAGTGCCGTGGGGCTGGGGCGGAGGAGTCCCTTGCAGTTTTAAGGGAGGAACGACAGGCGTTAGTGATGACAGCTGGGCAGAAGGAGGGCAGTAATGCAGAGTGCCACCTCTGTAGGTCCCAGCCCAGGGGTGGTGGTGTGATGGGCTGCGCAGAGTGTTCAAGAGGCATGGAAGATGGGAAGACTTACGGCTGGAGTCTTGGGCACCTGTGAAATAAATAGTGGTCTTTAGCCCAGAGACAGAACCTTGTCTCCAGGCCCCTTGGTCAACCTCTGTTGACGGAACCATCTAAAGTTGTGTTACTGATGCTGAGAACTCAGAGTAATTCTGTGATTTAATCTTTCTACTTGCAGAATATTCCATGGCAAAATTCAATAGCTTGCCATCCATAAAAAGAATAAAAAGCTCTCTTGAAAATTCCATGATTTATCAGAACTGTTTTTTGTTTTTGTTTTTTTTAAGGAACCTATGGATTTTTGTTTCTAAGTTTACAGAATTCGATGCTCGAAAATTGCATAAGTTATACAAGATGGCTCATAAGAAAAGATCTCAGGAAGAGGAGGTAAAATACAAATTTTTCATTTGTACAAACAGATACAAGCCAGCAAGAATCCTTAATTATGGTTTCTCCCTGAGGAAATTATCATAGAATTATAGGTAGTTGGTACTAGACGTGTCACTGGGTCTCTCATCTTGCTTCACAGGTGAAATCCCAGGTCTAAAAGGGAGTAAAGCAGCCCACCTCAGCCACCCTTCCCGATAGCCTGCTCTGTCATGGTGCTAGCTTCACATGCTCAGCACAGTCCCCAGTAGTTGGGCTAACGTTACAGCCCTGTGGGTAAAATAACCAATGTATTGGAGCCACATGGTGTTCATATTCTGACAAGGGGTTGTTACCCTGCGTTCTTAATGCCCTGAACTTTGTTTACTGGACCTTTCTTTTCTTACTCCACGTGTATATGCCTTACCATATCTTATAAATGCCACTCTTGATAGTGGGCAGCGTTGTGGTCAGAAACGCTTTTTCTGTTCTTATCTGAGCCCTGTGTACTTGGTGATCTGCCTGCTTTTGCACAGGGTCCCCTCTATTCACACGGGGAGCAAAAACATAAGAAGGTGCCCAGAAGTTGCATCCTCTTCTTTGGAGTAGCGGGAGGACGTGGAAGTGATGGAACTGAGCTTTGTACAGGTGTGCAGTGTAAAGGCACACCTGTTTGCACATCTGCTGACTTCATGTGGCCCTGCCAAACCAGCCATTGAAGTCCAATCTAGGAAGATCGAACATCTTCCTTACTGACACAGCAGCTTTGTGAAGGTGGAAATCATGTATCTCTAACCCTTAGCGCCCTCTTCACTCCAGGAACGGTGCTTGGCACTTGAAGTATTTGTTGGATGTGTGCAGTGCTGGGTGGTTTGTGAAGAAATACCTTTAAGTAGTTTATAAATTAAATTTATATTTAATGATAGGAGGGAAAGGATAACAGCACATCATACAGCAATAATATACTAATTGCTGAATGCTGGTGTAAATTATAGTGCACTCCAGGACTAGTCAGATGGAGCCCAGGAGGAAATTAAATAGTTGGGCTAGGCTCTAGGAGGGAGAGAAAGTCAGGAGGAAGGTTTAAGCTGGATGCATGATGCAAAGACTCCCTTTGCCCGAGTCAGATGCTGGTACTCCTAAGTGATGAGAAGAGTGACCTTCTTGTGGGGAGCACAGTTGTCACCACCCTAATAGGGGACAAATCCAATAAGACCTATCTAAGTCTAAAACACCATTCTACTTTCAAGAATTTAAAGGAGAAAAATAAAATTTGAAAAATGTTTAGAGTAGAAATGACTTCAAGGCCCAACAGTATGGAATAGATTAAGTAAATCATAATATATCTGTACTGGGGGGGAGTATTCAACCATGAATATAAAATTATGGAAATAGTATATGAGAAGATTTTTATGCTATATTAGTGCAAAAAATGCTAAATATTTCTGTTTTCTAATAAAAATGTGTGTATGACTATGTATGCGTACATTTATGTGAAATACACACATGCACAGATCTATATGTACACATACACATATATACACATACACAGTGGCTTAAAAAGACATAAACCAAATTATTAACTTTAATTCCCTTTACTTTCTTATTTTTTCTTTACTGTTGTTTCTGATGTTTTGATATGGAATGTTTCACTAGTGTGCTAAAGGAGCAGTGTTAATTGAGCATTTAGATGTTTAGTTTGACGGCTTAGGCATGGAAACTCGTTCCTACTGGACTATTCGGGGTGATTTGTTCTATTGTTATAGTCAACTTGGTCTCATGACCATCCTTGGGGATGCTAGCAGCTGTTTCCGCCCCAGTGGTGACATCTGGCTGTCGCACATGTGTTCCCAAACTGTCTGTGGTGTCAGTGTGGCCAATAGATCCGCATAGCAGGTGGGGTTCGATGGGGCTGTCGGTGGGGTGGGCACTGAATGGGATTTAGGGGTGTTTTTGGATGAGAAGATAATAGGTAGCAGGTGAGAGGCCAAGAGGGAAATGTTTAGAAGTGATGGATGATTTTTCTGCTGTTGCTGGGAATGAATCTGGGGTCTTGAAAGTCTCTGGGTTCCTCTCTAGGAGCAGAAGAAGAAAGATGATGTGATTGGTGGTAAGAAGCCATTTAGACCAGAGGCCTCAGGCTCAAGCCGGGACTCCCTGATGTCTCAGTCCCATACCCCACACAACCTGCACCCACAGAAGCCTCATTTGCCTGCCTCCCATGGCCCACAGATGCATGGACACCCCAGAGATAACTACGGTCACCCCAATAAGAGACACTTCAGTAATGCAGGTGGGTTGTTAAGTGGAGTTTTTTAAAGAGTCACAAAAAGAAGAATGCTTCATTTTCCAGAGAAGCACCTGGACCTTTTGTGTAGTGTATTCTCCCCCTGTGCTTTATTGTCCTCTTTTTTCTTCAGTGAGATAAAGCATGAGATAACACTCTAAAGGTCTGTTTCAGCTTTAAGAACATACCATAAACAAATGATTGACTTAGGGAAGCAATTTGCAGTTAAATTGCTGAACTTAAAATATTGAACAAACCCTGTTAAAGTAGTAACAAAAGGATAACCAAATAAAATGGGCGAAAGTTAGGAATAGAGACTCCATGAAGAGGAAATTGAAGAAACCAGGTTGACAAGACAAACTTGGCTATTAGGGAAATGTAAATTAAAGGAATAGTAAGTCTACTAATTTTTTATCCATTTAGATTATCAAAAATTGAAAGTGGGGCCTCCCTGGGGGCCTAGTGGTTCAGTCTCAGTGCTCTCACTGCAGTGGCCTGAGTTTGATCCCGATCAGGGGCTGACCCAACTGTGGTGCAGCCGAACCCCCTGTCTTGCCTGCCACACTCCTCAGCAGTGTGTTTCAGTAAATCCACTTGCTTTCTGCTCCCCACTCTGTCTCTGGCGAATCCTCTTACCTCCTGCACCTCGGGCCTACACCACCGTTCTGCTATTCAAAAATAAATAAAATCTTAAAAAAAAATTGAAAGGTGAAATACACACATTGCTAAGTCTGAATTGCTCCACTTCCCAGATAGTAATCTCAACTATCTAAATACACAGGCCCAGTCACAACAGTAGTTCTTTTTCTGGGAGTCTGTTCCATAAAAGCAAAACATGTAAATATGAGTATGCAGCTCCAGTCTTAATGGCAAAAAGCTGGAGAAAACTTGAATGTCCACTAATAGAGGAATGGTTAGGTGAGTAGTAGGACATTTGTTCTCTGTATTAGAATGAGCTGATTTTCTAAGTAAAAAAAAAATTAGAGTAGAAAAATAATAGCAACAGCCACAAGAAAATCTTTTTTTGTGTCTGTTGCAGTAAACTTCACATAAATGTGAATTTATGTGAAGCAGCCACTTTCCATTCTGCTCTCTCCCCAGCTCTTGATAAAGACCAGTCTGCATTCTGTCTCTATGGATTTGCTTATTCTGGCTATTTTGCCTGAGTGGAGTCACGTAGTATGTGTCTGACTTGTGTCACTTGGAATACCGACTCCTCTGCCTGTCCCAGTTGTGTGTAGCACATACCGACACACTCATATTGCCTAATAACAGGGGTATGTTCTGAGAAGTGCGTTTGACAAGTCACCTGGTTTCCATTAATACATGTTTGCTATTTGAACAACATATGTTCAAATCATCATATATTCAAATAATATCTTTGCGAAAGTATACACACAGTAGCAGTCCACTCTGGGATGGTAGGAATGGAGGGGAGATTGGAGGACATTTAGTAATTTCTGCATTGTCTGTTGCTTCACTAGGTACTTTTGAAGTTAAAAGTTAAGGGAAAAAAGCATAAAGAACAGAGCCTTTATTTTTTTAAAGATTTATTTATTCATACAAGAACTGGGGTACAGGCCAGAGGTGGGGGGGGTAAGAGGATTCATCAGAATCAAAGCAGTGAACAGAACAGATGGCATGACTGAAACCCACTGCTGAGGGGAGCAGCGGGAGAGGCAGGAGAGGTCCGCCGCGCCATGTGGGTCAGCTCCCTGGCTGGGGATCGAACTCATGCTGCAGTAGCTATAGGTGCTTTGTAGTGTGGTGCTAAACTTACCCTTGCGCCACGAGGACAGAGCCTTTAAAAGTATGTAGTGTAGTGGCCTGGGTTAAGTCTCAGCGCTATCACCGCAAAGGCTCACCATGATGACCTGAGTTTGATCCCTGGCCAGGGAGCTGACCTACATGGTAGCAGATCTCTCTGTCTCACCCGCTGCTCCCCTTATCAGTGTGTTTCAGTAGATGTGCCTGTTCTGCTCCCCACTCTCTCTGGTGAATCCTCTCTCAGACACTCCCCCCTCCCTCCCCCCCCACACCTCTGGTCTACACCTCAGATCCCCTAAACAAAAATAAATTCTTTTTTAAAAAAGTATGTAGTGTGTGTGTGTGTGTGTGTGTGTGTGTGTGTAAATTTTGGATTCCAAAATTTTATAAAAAGTCATATTCTATAATCGAATGAAGTGCACTCCTTTCTAAACTTCAGTTTTAGCATTTCCATTTGTGTTTAAAAAGACACATTTCAGTCACAGTAAAACTCAAGCTTTTGTAAAACTTTATTTTCTCTTCTTTTCCTCCCTTTTTGAACATAAAAATTAGTTACTTAGTCCTTGCCTGCTAACACAGTCTCTGAAATATTGTGAGTTCTGTCTCGGGGCATGGCTAATTATTTTTTAGTAAATGGGGGTAAATGTGTTTTTATAAACTGTAGAAGCTCCAGGTGGGGTACCTTCCCTTGGATGATTCACCTTTTGCTCCTCTGGGCACATGGAGTGGGAGGTGCTTCAATTTATCTACCGCTGGCTCCCTCTTCTGGGGCTTAGCTCTTCATAGTGCTCGGTAGAGAGCCCTGGTGTTTTCGCTCCCTCTCTTCAGCAGGTCTGTGCACGACTTGGTTTCCTCAGCACCACGAGGAAACTGCTCTGCTTGTTGGGAGGCTTTTGGCTTAGCTTTTTTAGCCTCTGTTCCTTCTGGCAAGTACCCTAAGGGTAGATTGGCCATGTGTTTGATGTCTTAATGCAGCTATAGCCAGAAAGAGCAGAGACTCTAGTGGTGTCCCTGTTCCCCCAGTAGCTTTGCTCTCCCGGGGAGAACCTGGATATTCAGCCTTATAACTGTAGATCTTCCCACTGGTTGCAGAAGTAACTTTTGCTTCCTTGAGGTTTTCTGCTCTTGGGGATCTTATTCCTTTTAGTCTTGATTACTTTGGCTACTCTTTGATGTCTTTAAACAGCTTATAATTTGTTTATCTGGCCTTTTTTTTTTTTCCTTAAGATTTATTTGTGCATACAAGAGCTGGGTGCAGGCCAGAGGTGTGAGGAGGGTGAGAGGATTCGCCAGAGACAGAGTGGGGAGCAGAATAGGCAGATGGACTGAAACACTGCTGAGGGCAGCAGTGGGGGAGAGAAGAGATGTCTGCTGTGCCATGTGGGTCACCTACCTGGCCGGGGAGCGAACTCGTGCTGTAATGGCTGCGGATAGCTTCATAGTGCTGTACCTTAACCCCTTGTACCACCAGGGAGGCCCCTGTTTATCTGGCCTTTCTTATTCTTCTGCTGCCAGCTACTCTAAACTACCTGGTAGCAGAAGTTCCGTTTCTTCTAATCTTAAAAATCTAAGTATTTCAACATTAATTGAGCACCATTTTATTGAGGAGGAATAAAAGATAATGACTGCACAAGATGGTTGGGAAATGTTTCCATGTTCTTAGAGCCAGTTGTATTGGTTGTACTGAGTTTTTCCTGGTATTAGACTGGTTTTGTTATTCATATGATCACACTAATTTTATTGTTTGATCCTTTGAAAGAACCCTGCTTGTTAAGCTAGCTCTAGTCTTTTGCTTAAACCTTGTATTCCTCACACATCTCCTTACTCAGTACTTCCTAACCAGTGACCTGCCTCATGAAGAAAGAAACCAAATGGACAGCACTGTTGGGTTTCTTTGAAATAAGTGACTTGGTTTGCGTTTCAGCTTCTCCATCTTACCGCACACGCTTTGAAATCTCACTTTCCATTTGGTTTGAAGCCATTTTCAAACGATCCTTTCAGGCTGTCATTGATCAGTGATCCTTAGGTTGAATCGGCCCAAGTTTCCACTTGTTTCTCTCCTGGGTCAGTCACTGTTTGACTCATGTTGTTTCAATGGTATAAATACCTGAACTGCATAGGCTCCTTGATAGCGCTACTTTTTGCTTATAGGAAAATGCTAGAACTCAACAAAGTGGGTGGAGACATTTATTTGGTAGTATATGGTTGGCCTTAACATAATTGTATATAGAAGATGGATTTCCCAAGAGGTCACATAGCTCCCCTGGTTAAGTGTTCATTTTCTAGGCTGCCTATTACAAAGTATCACCAACTGGGTTGTACAACACAAAAAGGTCGATTCCTTTCAGCTCTGACATTTGGGTGCTGACAGGGTTGGTTCCTTCTAGACTGTGAAGGTAAATCTTTTCCAGGTCTTCAGCCAACATTTGTGTTCCTGAACATGGCCACATGGCCCCAGTCTCTCTTCCATCTCCATGTGGCCTTCCTCTTTGTACTTCTGTGCTCCCTCTGCCTTTCTCTTTGAAGGATATCTGTCATTGGGTTTAGGGCCTGACCTAAATCATGATTTCATCACAAAGTCCTAACTTAATTACATTTGCAGAGACCATATTTCCAAGGAAAGTCACATGCACAGGTTCCAGGTCTGAGGTTCAGCTTACTCTGTGCTCCGTTTCTGGATTTCTCTGTTTGCACTTTTCCTGATTCAAATAAGTGTAGCTCTTTTCCCCAGGGAAGAAGGAAGGCTAGCAAAGCTAAAACGTTTCTGTTGGCCCTGTGCTTAAGAGTTAGTGTCGATGTAGACCCAGAGTGAAAAATGTGCTTTATATGGTATGAACTGGGGGAATGATAATCAGTTAAAGTATAGCCTGGAAAGATTTTCAGAGACCAGGCACAGCTTAAATGGCACCAGCAGGTAAATAAACTGTAGATGTAGAAACAGAAGCAGTTCCTGCAGCTGTGAAATCTAGCCATTTTCCAAACTAATGTTTGGGGGTGGGTTTTGTTTTGTGTTTTAGTTTATTTTTTTTTGAGAGGTGAAATCTCATTTTAAGAATCTGCCCCATCTTGAAAGGAAAACAGGTGTGGAAAATGAAAAATTCTAGGTATTAAGGCTTTAGAAAGTGAAAAGTGGTGAATTTTCTTTCACCTTAAAATTTTGGGGAAAGAATGTTAAGGCTCATTATTGGTATGTTAACCAGCAGTAAAGAGGCCAAGAAGGAGGAAATTGTCTATTTATAGTCTGGTTCAGTCTTTAACTTCTATGGAAGTGAAACCCAGTCATTTTTTGTAGTCACAAAATCACTTTCTTTTTCTGCAGATCGAGGAGACTGGCAGAGGGAAAGAAAGTTCAACTATGGTGGAGGCAGCAACAACCCACCGTGGGCCAGTGACAGGCACCACCAGTATGAGCAGCACTGGTACAAGGACCACCATTATGGGGACCGGCGACACATGGACACTCACCGTTCTGGGAGCTACCGGCCCAACAACCTGTCCAGAAAGAGACCTTATGACCAGTACAGCAGTGACCGAGACCACCGGGGCCACAGAGATTATTACGACAGGTATGGTAATAATGGGCTGGAATTTCTGGACATGCGACAGTGGCTCGCGATGGACCTGATGTTTTTTAGGGGGAAACAAGCAGCGTCACATCACATTCATGTTACACTGGGGCCTGGGAGAAGTACAATGGAGGGCTGGCCCGGCACTGATAGATAGATAAAAGGAGGCATGTTTGAGTGTTTCCTGAACTGAGGAAAGGCTTGAGGGGAGAGGGAAGGCTTGTGACTAATTTGGGTCCAGAAAAGTCAACTAAGCAGAGAGGAAAGGATTAGGCAGCTGATGCCCAAGTCCAGGGCAGGCCCCAGAAAGGAATGCTGAGAAGAGTTAACAGGCTGGATAATGTGGGGGTCGGGGGGAGCCTTGAATCTCATGTTACAGGTTTTTTTGTTTTAATTCTCTGGGTCCCGAGAACCATTTGCAGTTTCATTTCACGGGTGCAGGAAGAATTTCCTGCTCCTCTGAACGCTAGCCTGTTTTAGAGGTTCATCCACATTGTGGTCTGTCTCAGCACAATCATGCATCACTGGGCATTTTGGTGAAGGGAGGGCTGTGTATATGATGGTGGTCCCATGTAGCCTCAGTGTGTAGTAGGCAGCACCATCTTGGTTTGTGTGATCATACTCTGTTCACACAAGGTCATAGTCACCTAAGGATGCATCTCTCAGGACAGACCCCTATTGTCCAGTGATACATGACTGTACTTCATTTATTTTCATGGCTGAATAATAACTCATTGTATCTATGTGCTACATTCTGTTTGCCTGTTTACTCGTTAATGGATATTTGAATTATTTCCATCTTTCAGTGAATAGTGCTGCCATAAAAATGGGCATGCAAGTGTTTGTGTGAATACTTGTTTTCACTTCTTTTAGGTGTGTACTTTGGTGTGGAACTCTTAGTTGTATGGTTGTTGAACTTTACTTTTTTCAGAGCCATCAAGCTGTTTTCCATAGCACCTGGACCATGTTACAGTCTTACCAGCAATGTACAAGAATTACAGTTTTTCCATATCTTCAACATACATTTTCTGTTGTCTTTTTTAAATATATGTATATGTAGCCATCCTAGTGGATACTTAGTGGTATCTTATTGTGGTGGTTTTTATTTGTAGTTCCCTCCTTATTAATGACATTAAGTATCTTTTCAGCACTCAGTGGCCATTTGTGTATCTTTGGAGAAATGTCTGTTCACACCATTTTTTAACTGGGTTGAACATCTTCTTACCATTCACACGCCCAGCTCTCTTTTCATAGTTGAACAGGCAGAGTACTATGGTCCTGACTAAGAATTTAAATATTCTTCACAAAGTGCATTTTTAAAGCAATTTAATTATTTCTTCACATATTGTTGAATATTTTGATTAATTGTGACTTCCGCTGTTACTAACAAAATAATGTTGGGGCCTCTTTCCCCCTAGACTGGGTCAGAGTCTGGAAACACAGTTCTTGCTGGTTTTCCTACGGGGAGTGTGAGCCGGCAGTGCTGCTGGCGGCCATGTGCACGCTTCAGCACGGACTCGGTGAGCCCCAGGTCCGCTTAGAGGATGTGTCTCGCCAACAAATATAAAAGTGCCTCTTGTCATCTTTAGTTTTGTTTTTCGAGTCCTTGTGACGCAGGCTTTTCACCTGTGTGCTTGAGGACCAGGGCACTCAGGAAGCAGGGTGGGACTGTCTTTGGGCTCTCGCTCACCCCGCCTCTCTCTTCCAGGCACCACCACGACTCCAAGCGGAGGCGATCCGATGACTTCCGGCCTCAGAATTACCACCAGCAGGATTTCCGACGAATGTCTGACCACCGTCCCCCTATGGGCTACCATGGCCAGGGACCCTCAGACCATTACCGCTCTTTCCACACAGACAAATTGGGGGAGTATAAACAGCCTCTGCCCCCCTTACACCCCGCTGTCTCAGATCCTCGCTCGCCCCCATCTCAGAAATCACCTCACGATTCCAAGTCACCCCTGGATCACCGATCTCCTTTGGAGAGATCCCTAGAACAGAAAAACAACCCAGATTATAACTGGAATGTTCGAAAAACATAAAGACAGCTTGGAAAGAAGGGGAGAGCAAGAGTCACTTAGCACCTGGATATTTTTGGTCTGATCCAACAGTAACCAGTCATCTGGACCAGTGAGTGGAATTTCTGGACATGCGATGGTGGCTCGCTGGCTGAGGGGGCCCTTCGTGGAGCAGGGCCTGTGGGCTGGCCGTTTGGGCAGGGTCACCACTCCTGCACTTGGCACCCTGTCCCGTTCCAGCTCGGTCCTGGTCTCCCTCTCGAATGGGTGCTAGAAGGAAGAGCTGGCTTTTGTGTCCCCACTTCCTGGGCTGCGTCCCCACCGAAGGAGGAAGGAGCTTAGTGATGTGAATGTTCTCTGGCCGGGTTGGTGGGCCTGGGACCTGGCGTGGGGTGGATGGATAAGCGTGTGTGCTTGCATGCGTGCCTGTGTGCAGGCTGCTGGACAGCAGGACCGTGCCTCTTCTGGTCTCTGCCGTGACAGATGCTGCCGGGGGGAGCAGGGCATGGCGTTGAGTGGTGGGGGTCTCATCATAGGACTTGAGGGGGGAGGCAGAAAATCCTTCGAACATGTTCATGGGGAAGTGACACTTGAGCTTATTATGTGGCCCCTGTAGTTCCAGGGAGTGGGGGACTAGAGAAAGCAAAACAGCTCCCACAGCAGCCTCTTGTACCAACACCAGTTCTCCCCACACTACCTGTACATTTCAAAGGGTGAGTCTCCTGAGTGCGCCTGTTGCACTTGGGAGATGGGACCCGTGCACTTGACCCGCAGGCTGAGTTAGGCAGATGGGCTTCCATGTTGGGAGTGGGCTGGGTGGGCTGGGGTGGGACGGGCGGGGAGTGTGGCCAGGGAACTAGAGTCCCTGGTGGATGGTCCCTGTGATGTGAAGTGGAACCAGGAGGTCTGGAGAGGAGGAGTGGCAGGCACACCTGGGGCAGGGGGTGGGGGCATCAGTGCAGGTGGTGGCCAGGCTTCCCAGAAGGGGCACACTCACCAGCTTCCCAGAGAGGGGTGCCAGGGGCGCGCGGTCAGTGTTGTATCCCACTACACACAGCTTGAAGAAGTAGATTACAGAGAATTCCCTCTCCTTTCGCTCTCATGGTGGGTAGATGGGTGAGCTGAGGCACCGTGGCGAACAGGTGTCCGCGGCTAGTGGGAGATTGTTAAACTTGGTTCTCTTAGAGTAACATCAAGTACAAATCCAGGTTGATTTTTTTTCCAAAACGGAGCATCCCAGGGCAGCTGCAGAGAGTAGGGGTCACACTGGATAGGATGGAAGGCTAAAGTTGGTTGCGTCCATACAAGATTCTTCTCATTGGGCTGATTTGGGGACCCTCCATTTGATTCCTTTTAAATACCGCTTGTCAGTATTGCTAGCATATCCAAAGGCCTGTCTGGATATCCGCTGCCCGGCTCACTGGCTTGAGTTTCAGTGTGCCTGCGGGGCGCTCGCAGGGTGTCCAGGCTCAGAGGTCGCGCACACTTCAGCAGGCAGACACGGTCCAGCTCCTGGCATTCAGCAGCCGGGAGTTCGTGCACTTTCCGTCATCCGCAGGCTGGGCCCCAGGTAGCGCCGTCAATGCCTTTGCTGAGAACTGCCCGAGTGGCTGCCCATCTGGTGGGCCACACTGGGTTCTCGTGGCGTGCTGTTTGCAGGCTGGACCCCCGGCCCCTTTGTCCATCTCCTTACAGCACTGGGGCTGCTCGCCGGGGAGCAGAGCCCACGGCCCTGCCAGGGCTCCTGCTGAGGACACGCTGCTCAGGCTCGGGGCAGACGGGAGTCACGGCCGGGTTTTACGCCTCGAGTGTAGCGTCTTGCTGAAATCCAGGCACTGCCCCATGTGCGTCTTGTCCCAGCCGTAGGGGGCAAGGCCAGCTTGGCTCTCTGGGTCCTCGAGCCATGGAGGTGGGTTCAGGGAGCCGGGACGTGTCCCCTGGGACGGGAGGCAGCAGGAGCATTCATCGCCACCCCCCATGTCGTATGTTCAGGGTCTTTCTCTGAAGTTGTTGATGAGAGATGTGAGTTACTCCCAAAGATGTCTCATCATGAGGAAAAAGCACCTTCCTTTTGTTCACATTCAGGTCTTTGAGTGCCATATGATGTAGCAAAAGGCAATATCAGCCAGATCAGTGTTAAATTGATTATAAACTACAGTATCCCCATAAAAGCATCCTGTGAGATGTTGAAGTGTTTGAAGAATGGTAGGGGGAAAGGAGGCACTTCCTCACTGATGCGGAATCAGTGTGAATCCTGCACTTACAGCACAGCCAGGAATTGGCATAGGCGGACACGCGCGTGCGGAAAGGGAGGCAGCCCAGCATCCGAGGGTGTTTCACAGAAACTCGCTTTGGAAAACATGATGTGTTGGGTAGAAGCAGCAGGGGTCAAGGAAGAGGGAAGTTAGCATCGCCTGGAACCCAAGCATGACCAGGGTTACCCTGTCGGCCACGGCCCTAGCAGAGGGCAGGGGAGCCCCAGGCTCCCTGGAGGAGCCCGCCGTGGGCCCGCTCTCCTTCCAGTCATTCCTTGAGCCCTTTGGCAGACCAGAACGCCGCCGCACCCCCAGCCTGATGTCTGACAGCTGCGTCAGGAGGTGGTGCAAGTCACAAGTTCACACGACACACTGAAACCCTACAGACCAAATCCACTCGTCAGCAGGAGCGGTGGCCGGGCCCGGCCCAGCCCGACAGTCTTCTGGATGCTGAGGCGGGCACGTCGGGCTGGGAGAGCCAGGCCAAGGGTCCAGGCTGCTTTAGTCCATCTGTGCCCACTCGTCTGGGACGGATGGCTTTTCTTTATTGTAAAATTGTGGACTTTTAAAAATCTGTTGACTAAACAGTAATTAATTTATATTTGTGAAAAATGCCACTGTCCTAGTGATTTCTGATGTAAATAATGTTGTTTATATAGTATGTATTAAATTTTCCTACATTGTAAAGCTGCTGTACTTTTGATTCTTGGGCTTTGAGAAGTGTCACTCAGGGTATTTAGAACTGGGCAGAGGCCTTGCGCTGGCGTGAACTGTGACTGGATGCCCTCCAGTCCCTTCCTCGGTCACTCGGCGTCGGCATTTTGTCAGATCACCAGCCACTTGGAGGAGCGCGCTCCTCTCGGACGGTTGTGTTGGATTCTACCCCGCAGGCTCCTCAGGCTTGTCTGAGCTGCTGACCTGAGCGGCCTCTCTCGGAGCTGATGGTCTCTGGTGGAAGCTCCAGTCGCGCCCCTGGAGAGGAGCATGCAGTGTGGCCCTTCACGCCGCGTTGGTCCTGCAGGGAGGGCCCTGGGGGACCTGGAAGGTGCAGACCTGTGCCGTCCAGCGGGCCCCCCGAGCAGGGGAAAGAAAAATGCCTGCCTGCCTGCCTGCCTGCCTGCAGCCTAGAGGGTGATTTAGCAGTTGGGCCATATATTCTTGAAGGGGAAAAAGGCGTTTTATAATGGAAATACTGACACAAATGTTAACTGGAGCAGCTTGGCACCAGCAGCCCCAGCTCCGGCGAGGCCCAGACAGAGGAAGGGTGGCCCAGGCCACGGGTGGAGGGCCGTCTGCACAGCTCCGCAGACGCCTGCCAGCCCAAGGGGTTTTACGAACACTCCAGTAACTTCGGGACCGAGCTCCGATCTTTGTAAAACTGATACCAGAGAAAGCACAGCTCAGAGCGGAGGGTTAACTCAGTGACCGTCAGCCCTGGAGACCTAGCCTGCCCCCACCCCCACCTCGTGGGGAGGAGAAGCAGGGGCTTCGTGCCAGGAGTTGTGGAGCTAAAGACCTAAAAACTGTTCTTCCTGCCGTAGATGCCACTCACACTTTGGTTGCAACTCTCAGTCGACAGGAGCAACTTGGGGAAACTAAGAACAGGTGCCTTCATCGACTTCTTAGCAGTCTTGATAGCAACACGACTTCTAAGGCATTTGGTTGTGCACAGACACCCGCCTTTTACTGGAAGTGGCAGGCCTGGGCCCCTCCCACCTCCTTGGCAGCCAGGCCAGGCCTCCCTTAGCAGCCACCCAGCAGAAAGGTCAACGGCCCAAACAGGAGGCTCTGCTGCCAGCCCTGCCTGATCCCCAGTCCAATCCGCGGCTCCTACAGGAGCTGAACAGCCTCCTCTCTAGGGCTGACCCAACCTGGAGCCAGCCCTGGTCTTGGGGACCCCTGGTCTTGGGGACCCCCGCTCTGCTCTTGTCTCCACCCAGCCTGCCTCCCATTTGTTCTGTTATGTGAAGGGCAGGGAGAGGTGAGGCCCGAAGAATAAATAAAAAGTTCTTTATCCTGGAGAAGCCTGGGCTGGGTGCCGCTGGTGCTGAGGAACCCGCTCTACTTGCTGGCCGGGTCTCCCAGTCAGTGCTGTGGCTGTTGCTCTGGCCTACGGGCTTGTCACCTGGAAGACTGGAAAGAACAACTTCCAGGTCAACTGTTGCAGCTGCTGCAGGAAAGTTCCCACCTGCTGCCATTTTCTGACCTGAGAGGGGACCTTAGTTCCTGAAGCCTCCTCCTGGCTGACCACAGGCACCCTGGGGATCCCAGCAGGAACGTCTGTCCCTGGGCCCGTGTGGTCCACCATGTGGTCCACCTGTGTGCCCTTGGGCATCATTTGCCAACGAAGGAGGCAGTTTCTAGGATTACTGCGGTTTTTACTTGCTGGGCACAGTGGAAAAGCAAAAAGGTTTTAAACCCTCAGAGGAAGGCAACTTGGTCCTTGACTGGGAAGGGGGTGCTGGGGAGACCGAGGGTTGAATTTCCCACCTGAGAGCAGGCCCAGTTTAGCTCTGCTCTTCCTCAAGCCCAGGTGGTCAGAGCACCAGGGAAGGTGCAGGGTAGATGAGGCTGGGTCAGGCTTTCCCGCTGGCCTCCGGTTCTGTCACCTGCAGCCGTGAGGGCGCTAATGCAGACGGCGCTTGGGAGCGTGGGTGCGAGGTTCGCGTGCCTGATGGTGGACACCTGGCGTATTAGTGGGCGTTCGTGAGCGTGCACACCTGAGCCTGCAGGCGGAGGCTGTAAGGGTGGCCGGTGGCCTCCTAGGCAAAAGGGGCGGCGGGTGGCTGCGAGAGGAAGAGGCCAGAGAGAACGCCAGAGAGCCCAAAGGAGAGCGTGAAGGTCCGGCCCCTGGCCTCCGGCTCTGCCTGCCTGATGTGGACACGCCCACAGCAACTGGCACAGAAAGATCATTCAAGCCTGGAAAAGCCGCTGAGGGCTCCAAGACTCTCCTGCACCAGGATGTCCAAACCCAGAGCGAACCTGCCCTGTGCCCGCGGAGAAGGGCTTCCAGGAAGGAGCAGCTCTGGGGGACACGACACCCGGAGAGCCTGGCAGGGACCGGGCGTCTGACAAGGGCGCACCGGCGGGTGGAGCTAGCGCTGGACTGGACAGGCACATCCCCGCACAGCCCCCGGACCTCCTCCCACTCACCAGAGCCGGTCGGGTCCTGCCCTCCGCGGGCTGAGAGGTGGACGCGTGGACGCAGCGACAGCGCAGTTAAGAGGTCAAATGTCACATCAGGCGGGTGGAGGTCGAGGGCCCTAGGGAGGGGCTAGGACCAGGGAGGGGTGCAGGTTTGGGCGGAGACAGACCTGGGTGTGAACCCGAGGCCTCCTACCTCAAGGAGCCCCCCACCTCAAGGAGCCCCAACTACAAAAGGTGCCCCTCTCTGGCTGTCTCAGGGTGTGTGGGGCCACACGGTGACCCAGGGTGGCTTGGCATTGGTCAGTGTGAGGGCGATGTTGGAACCCCTGAGGTGTCAGCGCTCCTGGGGAGGCTCTGTCCCCCCCAGGCGGGGCTACTTGGGCGTTGGGCTCAGTTCCTCGGGTTCTCTCCGCCTGGGGGGTGGGGGGTGGGTTCCTAGTGGGCGCGGCGGTTCCGGAGCGGTCCTGCAGGGGGCAGCAGGTCTCCACGGAGCGCGGCCTCGGCGCCCATGAACCAAAGCCGGGAAGGCTGGGTGCCGCCGCTCCGCCCGGCCGCTCCCTTGGCTGCGGAGCCCACGCGGTCCCCTTTCCACGCGAGGAGACACGGAGCCCCGAGTCCCTGCGGGAAGTGTGACCGCGGGAACCGAGAGGCCGGGAGGGTGGAGGCTGCAGGCAGGCCGGCCTCGCCCTGCCCGCCCAGCTGGTCCAGCCCCAGCCCGCCCCACCCACCTACACCCGGGGCCAGGGCTCCCGGAGGGCGCAGGCTCCTGCTCCTCCTCCCTCGAGTGTGAGGGCCCTTCCATGCCCTGTAGCTCCCCACGACCCCCTGACTCCAAGCTTCTTGGCTGGGTTTGGCCCTCTACCACCTGGCGCTGCTGGCCCCTCTGAACCCCAACTCTGAGCACTGTCTCTAGGCCACGGTCCCTCTGACCCCCTCCACCACCCCATCACCTCCAGCCACACGTCCATTCCCAAGATTTCTCTGACCCTGCCTTCCCCACCCCAGGCGCTCCCTCCGCTGAGTCCCAGGCGCGGGTGCGCAGAGGCCCAGGCTCCTGTGCGCCCCAACCTCCCAGCGCTGTTTCCAACAGAGGTAGCTCCCAGGGGGCAGGGGCCGGTTTCCTTCATCCAGCCGGAGGCCTCGAGGGTCCTTCTTCCTGTGGGGGCCATGCTGGGGGTCCACAGTGTGAGGTGCCCAGGGATGGGGTGCAGGGAGAAGAAGGGGTGCCACCTGTTCTGGGGATCGGGAAGCCTGGGGCTCATGCCAGAGCGCAGGTAGGTCTCAATTGGTCTCTTTGACTTTGGGGTGGGGATGTTCAGTGAGTTGGTGCAACCACTCCTGCCCCTTCCTAGCCCCATCCCCCGCCCCAGGCCCTGGCGCTAACCCTGCAGTTGCTGGATCCTGGGAAGGTCGGGGACCCGAGGGTGCTGGAGGGGACTAGGAGCCCAGGGCAAGTGAAGCAGAGGCTGTTCACTGCCCGGACCTACCAGCCCCCACCACCGCTGCTGCCTCCGCTGCCTCCCGCTGGCAGTATCTCCGCGCGCCGGGCCTGGGCTGGCTGTGTGCGGGCAAGGGGTCACGGTCCTGGTGGCCTTCGCTTGAGCCTGGCCCAGGCCTCTGTGCACTCGGGCCCCTCGCCCTGGGGAGGCCGCTCTTGGGCCTCCTCTGGGCCCCTCTTCCCGCAGAGCTCCGGGCACCCAGCGTGTGGGGCCCTCTCTGCCTCCACCTGGCCTGTCCCCGCTGCCCTGCCCGCTCCTTGGCCTTCTCCAGACCCGGCCGGCGCCTGCTGCGTGCTGCCTCTGTGCTATCCCAGTCGGCGCAGTGTGGGGGTGGGGGGGGGGCTCAGGTCTCAGGGAATCGAACGTTTCCAAAAGCTGCCTTTTTACATCAATGTATCAAATCCTGGATTATCCAGAAGGGTGGGAGGGAGAAAGGGGCCCGGGCTGGACGGAGGGTCGTGTGAGGGCCCTTCCCCTGGAGTCGGAACGCACACCAGGCCCCTCTCCCCGTGTAGCGCCGCGGCTTTGCTGAAGATTTATTTATGCACACAAGAGCTAGGGTGCAGGCCAGCGGTGCGGGGGTGAGAGGATTCACCAGAGACAAAGTGGGGCGTAGAACAGGCAGTTCCACCGAGACACACCGCTGAGGGGAGCAGCGGGGACACAGGAGAGGTCTGCTGCGTCGTGTGGGTCCCCTCCCTGGCCGGGATCGAACTCACGCTGCAGTGGCTGTGGATGCCCCCTGCCCCGCCAGGGGGTTACGTTTAAATGGAGGTTGTTGGTTGGGTTTTGTGAGTTTGCGGTTTCCTTCGACTTTAATTAGAAAACGCATCTCGATTCTGGAGTTGGAAGGGCTGGAGATGATACGCTCCTCATCACGCACAAAATCAGCTTCTGCCTGAGGGAGTCCCACTGGGCACTTCTGGAGCGGGAGCCGCGGGACCTCTACCTTGACAGCGCGGGGCTGCAGGCGGAGGCCTGTGCGCCCAGCCCCCATGGCCCGCGCCCAGCCCCATGCAGTCCCCTGGCAGCTGCTAGGAGCTTGGACTGGTCCCATTTTCCAGCTGAGGGGCGTCCTCCCAATGCCCCTCCTGCTCTGCGGACCTGCAGGACTGCGTCGGGGCCTCTCACCCAGTGAAGTCGGGACGGCCACAGTCATCTACCATTACTGCTGTGCCCCCCAAGAGCCCGGCACATCCCAGGGCCACCTTAGAGGTGCTGAGGGAACAAGCAGCCCCCCAAATCTAGACCATGACGACTGGTCGGGTGCTCCTACAGCATGCCGACGAGAGGGAGAGAAGGGGAGGAGGGGGGACTCCAGCGTGCAGGGGGTGCCAGGGGAAGGAGGCCCCAGCCCGCGCCAACAGGCTGCGCCCCATCTTTGCATGGGGACTGGGGCTCCGCAGGTGGACCGGGTTGTCCTGCAGTGCCCAGGCAGGGAGCCCCGGCCACACCTGGGCATTAGGGCCCTGCGCAGACAGGTCCCGGCCTTGTCGCCAGGGCCACCCGGGAGCCGGCTCACTGGGTCCTTCTGTGCAGCCGGGGCTCTGGCCCCCTGAACTCCGGAAAGGCGGTGACTGGGGGCTCTGCCGAGACACATCTGTGCCTGGATGCAGCACTTGCTGGGGTCCGGCTGGGCAGTGTCCAGTACGCGGTCGTCTTGGCCTTGCTGGGGGAGCCTCCATGGGGGGTCCACACCCGTGGCGCTATCCTTGGCTGGGGGGCTCCAGCCTCCCTTTGGGGAGGGCCCCACACCCACGCGGGGTCACATCTTCGTGGGCGAGGCCGGCGCGCCCTGGAAGGCTGCACCTGGGCTGGTTCCCTCTCACGCCATGAGCCTCGCAGGCTTCAGATGGGGGGCCCGCTCTCCCATCTCCGCCTCTGCAGCTTCCGGGGGCCTGACTCCCCATTCCCCCTGGGGGACCCGCTGGTGTCTGTGGGGCTGCCTCTGCCTTCCTTCCGCGGCTCTCCTCCTGCGGGTTCTGTCAGCCTTGGCGGTGGGCCCGGCACCATTACGCGAGGAGGAACCTGGGGTTGTGGGCGCACGCAGGTTGGAGCAGAGGGGCTGGGGGCAGAGGGGGCTCTGTCAGCACGCCCCCTGGCAGCTGGGGGTGTTCACGATGGCCTCTCTGGGTTCCGTTTTCAAATGTTAGTGTCATTCATTGTCCTGGTCCGGGTCAGAACTTGGTCCACTGGCTGTAAAGCCCCGTCGTGGAACCGGCTGCCTCGAGCGGGGGTGGGGTGGAGCGGGGTGCAGATCTGCGGCTTCCCGCAGCCTCAGCCGGTGGGACAAGCAGGGGAGCTCCACCACCTGTCTCCTCACCAACCGGGCTTCTCCCCTGCGCCCCACACGCCTCCCTTACTGGGAGGTTCATTCTGTGAGCGTGCTGCTCCTTAACCGCTTGCTCTAGGGGGAGGCTCACGTCCTTTAGATTTGGAACTAAGTGACGGGGCTCTGTGTGTGTCAGGTGGCCCCAAGCCACTCTGTGATGGCAGCGCCCCACACCCGTCCTCTGTGGGGTTCCCAGTGAGACCCTGGTTTACTGGGGCTCAGCCCCGCAGGCGGTGTCTCCCCACCCCGCCCACCTGCCAGCTAAGCCCCAGTGCACCTCCCTACCAGTGGGCACTGCAGCCTGACCCACCCCCTCCCCGGTTCCTCTCTCCCCTCGGGGGTCCCCCCTTTCTTGCAGCAGCTGGAGCAGCCCCTTCGAAGCCCAAGTCGGACACATCCCTCCCCGCACAAAACTGCCGACCGCTTCCTCCAGCCCTGGCGCGAAGCAGAGTCCTCCGGCCAGCGCTCCAGCGTACTCGGCCTCATGGCACACGCTGGACTGTCCACTCTGCACTGGCCACTTGGCTTCCCGGCGCCCTTTGCTCTCGGCGGCTGTGCCGGTGCCTTCGCACGGATGTCCTCTCTGTCTGGAACATTCTCCCTCATCTCCCTGGGCTCGTCCCCAAATGCCCGTCGAGCCCTAGTTAAGAGATGAGAGAGCCTCTCCGCCCGCCCCCTCCCGGGGCCTGTTGTCTCCCCCTGAACTTTAACCCGCTGCCCCTCTCCCAGGGAACACTACCACACGCCGTTTGTCTCCCCGAGCGTGCCAGGCCCCGGGTGGACCCTCCGCCCTCCCCCGGCACGGGTGACCACAGGTGCCCCGCCGCCGAGCGGGATGCCAGCCCGGGTGGGGCGGCACTGAGCATTAGCTCACTGGGTTTCCAGCGGCCCTGGAAGGTGGGTGCTCACAGCTCCGCTTTACAAATAAGGCGTCTCGGCTCAGGAATCCGAGGGAGACCACACAGCCAGCGCCGGGCAGAGCCAGCCAAGTGGGCGCGCCGCCCGAGACCCAGGGCCGGCTCGCCGGATCCCGCAGGTGAGCCTGGCTGGGTGGGGCTCCGCGAGCGTCTGGCAGCTGCCTTCCTCCCGGACGTGCCCTCTTCTCGTGACTCTAGCAGCTCCAGCGGCCCTTTCTCGGCTGCTTCTGTCTACCCCTGCAAACCCCGAGTCGCCAGACAAGAACTGCAAGGTGGTCACACACGAGCCGGCGGGCGGGGTGCTGCTCCCCCATCTGCTCGTGCGTTCGCCTGCAGGCCGACCGGCCTCCCCAAGCAGGCACCGGGCGTCTGCTCCAAACCAGCCACGGCGCAGGGCCAGGGCGCTTCATGGGCACCGTTTCAGCCAGGCCTGCCCTGCGCCCCACATTCCCGGCGGGAAAGGATGTCCCAGCAGACGTGGCCAGGCTCCTGGGGGTGCCTCCCGCCAGCCCGTCCACCACCGTGTGGACAGGCCCAGCGCATGCACAGGCTGGCCGGGCAGCGAGACACCTCCATGCTCCAGCCTCGTTTTGTCCTTTCCAGTCTGGCTCCTTCCCCCCACTGCCCAGACTCCTGTCCCTCGCGGGAACACTAGCGGAGTGAGGTCCAGAAAGTTCTACTTTTTGGCCCTTTTGGGGATGTAGTTGATGTGCTCGCTCTTCGGGTCACCTCCTTCCTAAGCAGTCAGGTTCACCTCCCGCCCTCCCCCACCCAGGGGTCCCCTCCACCATGGGATGAAGGGCAAAGCCTGGACTGATGCTCACACATGCCAAGCCCCTGCTCAGCCCTTTACGGGGTTCAAGTCCCCATTCCCACATTAGAGCGGGGGGTGGAGGCTCAGAAAGGTCCAACAGTTTGCTGCAGGCCACATGGCAGGGAGGCGGAGGGGCTGGGGCCTGGCTCACCTGGAGGCTTCGGCTCGTGCAGGTGGTGCTAAGAGCAGGGTGGTGCTCATGCACACAGGCCAGGTGTCCACACAGCGTCCACTGTGGCCCTGGCCTGGTGGAGGAGCCCAGGCCAGGCAGCTCCCGAGAGCCCCCTTTCCATCTGTAGGGTGGGTGAACTGCGCCCAGTGCACTGATAGTTTTGAAGGTCAATGTGATGATGGACGTTGCAGCCTTGGTTCGCCTCACGTCCACCCAGCGGCAGCCTCCTTGGAAGGCCACGCGCTCTCCCAGCTGTGCGCCAGGAGGGATCGGCGAGCGGGTGGCAGGGAGGTCTAGGCCTGGAGCCCCAAAGGGTGGCGGCTGAGATGCCGCCTGCCCAGGGACAGTCCACACGCCTCACCCCACAGGGCGCCAGGTGCCTGCCAGAGTCCACTGTGACCGAGACCGTGGTCCGGCTTCACCAGTCGCAGGGGAGCCTGGCCCCGGCCCCCGGGAGCTCTGCTCAGGACAGAAAGTGGCCTTAGTGACACAGCTGTCTCCGCTGTGCCACACCTCCAAGTGCACCCACCGCATGCGGGCGTGCACACCCCCTCCCAAGGGCCAGCCCCCCAGAGGCCACGCTCCAGCACCCCTCCCCCCACGGCACTAGTCGTTCAGGGGAAAAAACTCCACGAAGAGGCCAAAAGAAAATAACAAAACGAAAAAACCCCAAACTTTACTTGCATTTCGCCGTTAATAAATAATTTACAGCATGTACACAGGGCGAGTCCGCGCAGGTCGCAGACACAGGACGCAGTGAGGGGTCCCCACTCCCAAGCAGAACGCAATCAAACACAACCAAAATAAAGTGCTTCACTTTGTACTTCCAACGTTGGGGCCATCTACACGCGGGGGCCAGCCGCCCCCGCCGCCCGCCGCCTGCCGCCCGCCCGCAGCTCGGCAGAGGGGACCTCAGGGAGGGGAGGCCGGCCAGTCCGCGGCCTCCTGGGCCAGTGTATGAGAGGTCCCTGGGGACGGCGGAGGGGCTGCCCGCCGGGCAGGGAGGGCAGTGTGGGCGGCAGGGCTTCTGGGGGCACGGCTGCGCCTCTGGCCGCTGCTCCCCGGCCCGGCGCCAGCAGCACAGGGGGCCGGACCGGGCTCCGCATGAGGTCCTGGGCCAGAGGGACGGCAGCTGCCAGCGGCAAGTGTCTCCTGGCCGTGCGGGCGGGACGTGGGGGACTGCCGGGAGGCCAGGGCTTGGCCTCGGGACCCCGCTGCCGTCCCCAGACGCAGACAAGGTGGAAGGACAGGCAGGAGGCTCTGGGGACAGGGGCGGGGGAGGCAGAGGATCAGGGCAGGCCAGCTGGCCCCGTCCACTGGTTCTCCCGCCAGGCCCTGCGGCCCACGCTCCCTGGCTCAGGGTTCTGCCCGTGGGAAGGGCCGAGGGGATGGGTCAGGGTCGCTTCTGTTCAGACAATTGGATTCAAGGACTTGCCGTCTAAGCTCAGCGGGGAACGGGCGGAGGGGGAGGAGCCGAGGCCTCGAGGGCGCCTGGCTCAGCCCACGCGCCGACAGGCCTGTCCCAGCTCTGGCCGACCCCAGCCGTGCGGGTCCCGGGGACCAGGAGGGCGCCCGACGGCCAAAGGGTCACGCCAGCTCCTGAAGATGCCAGGCCCTGCGAGTGCCCGAGCCCGGGGGCAGCCGGGGCTGGGGTCCAGCTCGCGCCGGCCGCCCCGCAGGCCTGGTGCGTGTGAGTGTGCGAGTGTGACAGTGCGTGCGCGTGTGGCCGGTGGGGCTGGTCTGCGGCCTTTTCAGTGCATGGGGCGGGTGGGGGGCCAGACCCCCACCCCAGTGTCCCTGGCGGGGCGGACGCTGCGGCCTGGGGCTGCGGCCTGTTCACACCGCGGGCCAGCTGGGCCCGCCAACATCGCAGCACACGTCACACAGCCGGTCAGGGCCCCAGGAGGGTGAGGTCGGCCCACGCCCCGCCCCGGGCCATCCGCCCAAGGCAGCTCTGAGGTAAGGTCCCCCGGCCACTGGCCAGAGGTCACCTCCTGGCGCCGGCAGGGACCAGGGGCTCGGGAGGGGCAGGCCGTGCACCAGCTCTCGGCCCTACAGGGCCAGGGCCGCTGGGAAGGCGGGGAGCAGGGAGAGGAGCAGGAGGCCGCCCAGCAGGGGCCGGGGTGCCGGAGGTGGCCTGGTGGCGGCCGCCCGGCCCGGCGGCTCCTGAGTCCTCTCGTACAGGTGCAGCTTGTCCTTGTCGGAGTGGAGCATCTTGACGTCCTCCAGCGCGTAGTAGGCCGCCAGCGTGAAGTTCACGTCCCCCGTGGTGAGCAGGTCGAAGACGCACGCCTGGTAGTACAGGTCCTCCACCGGCAGCTTCTCCTTGCACTTGGCCACGGCCGCCTCGTAGGGGAAGGTGTCGGGCGCTGTGGGCGCGGGGCTGGCGGCCGCGGGGGGCCCGCGGGGGCCGGGGCTCTCGGCGCTGGCGCGGAAGGCCTGGAAGTCGATCTGCTGGTTGAGGGGGCAGCCGCGCAGGCACAGGTAGAGGCCCTGGCCGTCCCGGTCCTCCACGGCGTTGACCACCTCCTCCGGCATGCGCACCGCGAAAGTCAGGTAGCGGCCCACCTGGCGGACCACGATGGTGGTGCCGATGTACTTGGCCTGGATCTCCACGTGCTGGCCCGACACCTTCTCCGTGATCTTCAGGCTGTTGGCCCCGTGCTTGTCGCCGCCGTTCTTGGAGCCGTCCGCGAAGGCGGCCGGCAGCTCGTCCATTTCAGCCTGGTAGACCTTCTGGTCCACGCACTCCTGGAAGTTCTTGAAGATGATGGTGAGCTGGAGGGAGGGGTAGAGAGCGTGAGCGGCGGTGGGGTGCAGGCCCGGCGTCCTGGGCCCGCCCACGTCCCCCCACATCCCTTCCCCGTCGTGGTGCATGTTCAGCTCCCCTGGCACTACTGAGCAACGTTTTTCTTTAACCAGCTGACTTTTTACTTAAAAATTGCTGTAGAAAGGACACCAGCTCAGCCCTCGTCTGCTGCACATGGGGGTGGACGGTCCAGAAGGCAGCTGAGGAAGAGCACGAGGCTTTTCTCCGTGTCACAGGCTGGATAACGACCGGTGACCTCATACCCTGAGGCCGAGGGCGGCGCGAGAGGGAGCCTTGGGCCTGTGGCGGGCGCCTGACCAGGGCGAGGCCTGGACGGACCAGACACCGAGGCGCAGAAGCGACTGACGTGGAAGGAAGGGCAGGCGTGCAGCTGAGTCAGGCCAAGGGCCGGCCTGGGGCCAGCCGCAGGCCAAGGTGCGTGTCCGCCTGCCCCTCCCGGGGCTGGGGGCACAGAGAGGAGGCTGCCCCCAGCCTTGGCCTTTGGGAGACCGTGCGCCCTCTCGTGCCGAAGACGGCGTCACCTCCACCTCCGTCAGGCCCAGGTACGGCTGGGGTGGGAGGCCCTGAGGACACGGGGGCCAGGGGTGTCCAAGGTGACCCAGGAGGGCGGCGCTCCTCTGGTCTGGGCAGGCGCCCGCAGGGTGGTCTGGCAGTGGGTGGTCCTGCCCGGGAGGGGCCGCGGAGGACTCGGTGTCCCTGGCGGGCGCGCAGGACCACACAGACATGGGGGGCTGCCTTCCAAGCCGTGAGGCTGCCTGGGACAGGACAGGGCACCGAAAGAGACGCCGAGGGCACAGCAGGGCTCTGGAGCAGAGGGGAGGGGCAGGATTTTCCTGGCTGTCAGGTCACCTCACTGCTCCCCTGGGGCGTGGAGGGACAGAAACAGCCTGTGGGCAGCCCGGTGCTGCCCAGCCTGCTGCCCGGCAACTTGCTCCCCCAGGACAACAGCCCCTCCACTGAGGTCTGGGCGGATCCTGCCCGGAGGCCGTGTCCTTTGGTTGCGCCTGAGTACCAGGCCCAGGGACCTTCCTGTACCGGGGCAGGGCGGGTGCACGGAGGGGGGGGGGGCGTCACATCGCTGGCTCTGGCCGCAGCCTGTGAGCAGAGCCCAGCTCTGGTGGCCCAGGCTGAGGCTGCTGGGCTGGAGATGGGCGACCTGGGGGCCGCGGAACCTACACGGGACAGCCTCCCTGGGCAGCGAGAATAGGCAGCCCCGCGGCCCCGCCGGACACAGCCCGCCCACACTCTTGGCCACACACTCTGGGTGCTCGGTTCCGAAGGTGGCCGGTGGGCAGCGCTGCCCAAGGCTGCAGGGTGACCCCGAGCGCTGGGACCTGCTTCGGCTCCTCCCTGTTCTCCCCCCCATCCTGAGACCCCAGGGCCCCTAGGGACAGGTGTGGGACGAGACCAAGGACAGGACAGTCCCCACACCCCAGATGCTCCAACAGCATCTCTGGGCCCTGGCCTTGGGCGCTGCACCCAGCACTCCCTGCACCCCATGTGCCAGAACCTGGGTGGCTTGAAAAAGAACATGTCCGATCGCACCGGAGCCCGGCGTCAGGCCAGCCTCAGGCCGAGCCACTGTGCCTAAACCTGCTCCACGGCAGCCTGTCCTGTGGGGACACAGTGAGGGCCCTGGGCGGCCCCCAGGGGCTGCAGGGTCCACCTGTCTGGGACAGCAAGCTCCTTGGGGGCAGGGACGGAGGAGGCTCCCATTCACTGCTTTTAGTCCTGGGGCTCCACCAGATGCAGCTGGGTGGCAAGGAAAGAATACCCCAAAACTTGCAACGGAGTGTCCTGCAGGCTTCTGAACTTTCGGGCCCATAACCCCAGCAAGAAGTCCACGCGACCTCGTCACCAGCGGCCCAGGGCACACAGGCGCCACACGCAGGCGCACAGGCCCGGAGGCCTGCCTTCTGGGACACGCCCCGCCCCCACCCCCCACCATGGGTGCCAAACCACCCGAAGTCAGGCCCTGCTCTCCAGACCCGGCTCTGCCCGCCCGGCCACAGGGCCCCTCTGGGTGCTACGCTTCTCTACCCAAAACGCGATTCCCAAAGGGCGTGGTCTAGAATTTAAGCAACATGCAGAAGCGGGTCCCGGGGGGCTTTCCTCGATGTTCCAGAACATTCCTTTCTAAACGTTCTGCATGTGTAGTGAACCTAAGCGTCTGGGTTCCGTGGCGGCAGAGCCTGAGTGCAGGACCTGGAGACGTGGGTGGGGCGACCCCCCTTCCGCCCTCACCCTTACCTTGCTGGTGGCGGTGGCTGCGGAGCCGGGCAGCACAGGTGTGTTGGTGACCTGCACATTCAGGTAATTATTGTCGATGAGTGGCCAGGCCCCCTGCACCTTGCAGGTCTGGAAGCGGTCTGTGAACGTCCGCAGGTGCGGGTCCCCGAAGAGGCCGCAGTGCGTGTAGTTGGGGGCGGCCGAGTGCCGGTGGAAGCTGCGCTCGTAGTGGCAGATCTCGGGGCTGTCGGAGCGCTCCTGGCTGTCCCCGGCTGGCGGCGGCAGCGTGCGCAGGCGCGGCTGAGACGTGGGGCCATCCTTGGAGCAGTTGTGCTGGCTCATGAGGTCCTCGATGCCATGGACAGCCGAGTGGTAGGCGAGGTCACCCCGGCAGGTGCGCGCCGTGCGCCGCGTGCACAGAGCGTAGGTGCGCAGCGCTGCGCAGAACTCGGGGGTGTCGTCGGCAGCCGGGGCGTGGCTGCCCGCCGTGGCGCTCCAGAACTCAGAGTTGCACTTGAGGATCTTGCACGGGGAGGTGGCTGTGGAGAGACCAGACGCCATCAGGACAGCGCCAGGACCCCCCACGGAGACGGGAACAACCTAGCCTATGCCCGGCACTGATGGGGGTGGGGAAGGGAATGTCCGCAGGCGGTCGGAAATGCAGAACCTGCGCTTGCTGCCCTTCTGCGTTCTTCTCTGCTGCCCATAATGAGCCCAAGTGGCGAGGCCAGGATCAGCTGGCTGTGCGCGGCCCCGCCCCACCACTCGGCAGCGCTTCTGGGCAGGGGCTTGGGAGCAGACACCCCACCCGCGCCCTTGACATCTGCTGACACTTCCACTGCCACCCCCCAATTCCGGCACAAGCACCAGAGCCTGGCGGACACTTCGGCCGCACAGCTCACCACGTGTCTTGTGCTGTGCTGCCGCAGGGCCTGTGAGTGCCTCACCTCTGCCTCGCCCTGAGCCTCTGGGAAATGGCGCAAGAGCAGCTGCCCGAGCTGCTGAACGTGGGAGTCTGAGGACCCACCGGCCGCTCCAGGCGTCAGCAATGCTCCCACCAGCTCCCACGCCTGTGCCTGGAGCCGTCCCCGCCTGGCCGCCGGCTGTCCTGCTCTGGTAGGCCAGTTGGGAAGCAGCCGAGTGCTAACTCTGAATCTGCGCGTGCGTGCACACACACACACTTTTTAATTTTCTGAAGTCACAACTCAGACCTCAGTTGCCGCAGAGCTAGGCTGAGAAACGTGGCTTAAGCACACCTGCATCTTCACCTGGATACGCAGAACCTCCCTTCCCTGGCCTTCCAGATCCTTCCCTGGCCTGTCGTGACAGGAGGCCGGGTTGAGGATGGCTGCGAGAGGGACATTCCTGCACAGGCCTCGGGAGCAGAAGGCAGGCAGGCCCTCCTGGAGGGCTGCACTCTGCGTGATGGCAGAAGGCTGTGCTCTGGCCCCTCCAGGCTGTGACCTTGGAGGAGTCAGTCGGCTTTTCTGGGGTGTGGTTTTCACCATCTAATGACGTTGTGGATAAGCCAGGAGCAGGAGGACGTGCTGGCAGGGTGATGGCCAGGCTGGCGGCGGTGGGGTGTCTGCCGGTGCCTCGGGCACCTGGGGCCTGCATGATGATGTGCTTTGTGCGAAGACCCACGCTATGGAGCACGCCCACCTGCGCAGGTGTGTGAGCGCCGTGCCCTGGAGAGCTGAGACCGGGCTCGTCACACACGTGTTGGGGAGCCAGCCTTCTCCCTAAGATGCAGGTTTTCTCCCTAACTCAGTCAGCAAACAGGGAGTATCTGGGCCGGCACTTTTAGTTTAGTAAGTTGCAGATTCACTTCAACCACAAGACTGGATGGTGGAACTGCCGACTTTCCGCTATAACTGCTTTAAGCCCGCGACTCCATGGGACAGCTCAGGGATGAATGGAGGTTACCCCAAGCCTTGGGCGGGAACCTCTTGTGGTCTCCCCGAGTCACAGCCGCCCTGCTACCCCCCGTAGGGTCAGAGAAAAGTTATCAGGCTTTCCGCCCTCCCGCCATTGTGTCATGATGGACACCTGCCGTGCTGCACGTGTGCCTAGGTGGGCATGTGCAAGTGGGTGCACCTGGGCTTAGACACGGCGTCTAGGGTGGCGTCACGAGAGCAGCAGCAGCAGCAGAGATGAGAGACTAGAAAGCAGCCGAGTGAGATGCGCGGGGGCTTGAGCCTGCCAGCCTCCTGGCTCCCGGGCCCCCCTGCCTGCCTTGCATAAAAAGTCACCGAGGGCTCCAGGACTCCTTCCTTTACCCCGTCTGCCGGAATCACCGAGAGCGTGCTCTGTGCCCTGCTGCACTACACCGCCCTGCCCACCAGCCCCAGCCCTGTCCATGCCCGGCCTCCAGCCCCCTTGGGCCCAGGGGAGAGGAAGGACAGCATCTATCCGTGACCACCAGAGGCAGGGAGGATGGGGTCACTCGGGCCATTTCACCCGCTGCTTGCCCCGCGGCTGCCGCCTGCCGTCGCTTCCCGCCCAGGCTGCATCGCTCACAGGTGATAATGCACCGGCGTGCACCGAGAATGGCGGACACCTGGTGAGGGGCGTGCGCAGGGCCGTGCGGACCTGTGAGTGCAGGTGCCAGATGAAAATCAAGAGCCGATGGGGAGCACGTGCAGGCCGGGGCGGGAGGCTCGGGTGCGCCTGCTCCCGGCCTGCATACCCCCTGCCTGCCCGTCTGCTTCGATCTGGTCCCCGCTTCAGCATTAAAGGCCTGGCGGACCTCCTGAGAGCCTCGAGCGGTTTGCCTGGCTCAGCAGGGAACCTGCCTGGTGGCCGGCTTGCCCCGTGCTGGCAAGGAGCAGGGCTGTGCCGGCCCCGCCTCTGCAGGGCCGCTGGGTGGTGGGGCAGGAGTTGCAGCCACGGTCTGCAGGGCCCGCCCGTTTCAGCGAGCCGGGGAGCAAGGCCAGGGGGCAAACCGGCCCGGCAGCCCAGCGCCCCGCCAGGGCGGCGCCCCCATCAGCCTTGGCACCCACGACTCCCCCACCGGCGCGGGGCTGGGGCAGTCCCCGGGGCACACAGCACCTTGTGGGGCTTCCACATCCCTCTGAGGACCCCGCCTGCAATTCTGGGAGCCCCCCACCAGACAGGAAGCCGGTAGGTCACTTTCCCCACTGGTGTCAAGGGCTGCGGGTCGGGATGCAGCTGACAGGGTGGGCAGGAGCTGAAGAACGGGGCAGGCCGGGCTCAGGGCATGACAGCGGCACAAACTGCTGCACCCCTACTTTGACCCCCACCCGAGGGCGACACCGGGGTTCCTGCACTTTAGGGGAAGGTGTGTCCTGACAGCCCTCTCTTCCGTGGGTCTGGGGTTCATGACAGTGGTCCCCCCAGGGGCCCCTCATGGCTCTGCACCCCCAGAGCAGCTCTGAGCAACAGGCCGCGCTGGGCCCAGGCTCTGCGTGACCAAGCTGCGGGGCCCCGTGAGGCCGTCCCGGCCTCACTTTAGACTTGGGTCACTTTCTGTCCCACAATCACAAAAGGGCCAAGGGGGTTGGGGGGACACAGCTGCCCCCCGCCACCCAGGGACACCCCAGGCTGTCAGCCCCAGGACAGTCCTTCATTCCGCACCCTGGTCCTCCTCCCAGAGCAGCGGCAGGGACAGGCCTCCCTACCGGGGCCTCGGGGGAACGTCTGTGGCTGCCTGGTCCCGGGGCCAGGGCCGCCCTCTGCCTCCAGCTGGGGGTAGGGTGCGCTCTGCTGGCCCTACTCCCTCCATGTCCTGCAGAGCCCATCTCAAGGCTGCCCCATGGCCAGCCCCAGGCAGGTGTGGGGGGCATGGAGGGCATTGGGGGAGGGGCCCTGGCTCTAAGTCCTGCTGTCTGTCCCCTCCGGCCGCAGGCTGCTGGGAGGAAAGGAGACCCAGGGCCTGAGGGGGCGAGGACTCTGGCTGGGGTCGGCCCTCCCTCCCCCGTGGAGCTCCTCCAGGTCAAAACCTGCCTTTCCACTGGGGGTCAGACCCCCACGCCGTGCAGCCCTGGACCCCGACCCTTCCGGGAGTGGGGGGCTGCAGGCCCCAGCCCAGCCCCGGCGGCCTCCCCACACCGCCCTGCGCAGGCGCCCTCCCCTGCCGTGCGGTGCGTGCAGCTCAGACGTGGTGCTGTGCGCACGGGGCAGTCCTGTGACTGGCCTGCGGTGACCCTCGCTTTGTTTTAGGGGCTGCAGTGTGACCCATCTCGGCAGCTCCGAGGCCATAGAGGACGAGAGGCCACAGAGGACGAGTGGGGGGTATGTGTCCCAGTGGGGCGCTGGGGCAGCGTGCCTGGCCGGGGGCGGGGGCGCAGCGGCCAGGTCTCAGGGCAGGCTCTCTGGCCACGTCTCCGAGGACTCAGGACAGGCAGGGTCAGGGGTTCAGAGACCCCTGATCGTGAGGAAGCTCCACGCTCCCGTCTCAGCCGCTGTCTCCTGGGCAGGGGCTCTCGGACCTCTGCTGACTCTGGGTGCTGGCCACAGCCCCGGGGGATGCAGACTCCCCCCACAGAGCGTCCTGCAATCTTTAGAGGCACGTTATGTGGATTTTGATTTGACTAGATCTCTGGGGACCAGGAATGTTCAGGATTAGCAAACCCAAGGGCGCTGAGGCCTGGCAGGACAGGAGGGCCCCCAGACTTAACGGGGATAGAGTGGACCCCTGACAACCACTGCACCCCCAGCACCAGGCGGGGACCCTCCCCGCCGCGCTTCCAGCATATCTGCTTTATCAAGGCCTGAAACCATCACCTGTGACGGAGGACCGGCCTGCCTCTCCCGGGGCACAGCTGGCCCGCGTGCCCACAGCTCCAGCTGTGGCCCCATGTCTGTGCCCAGGGACTTCCCGCGGGGGCGCCAGGCCCTTCTTCAGAGCCTTGTGGAAAGGCTCAAGCATGACCCCCTGCTGCCCGTGGCTTCCTGCAGCCTGGCTGCCGCCTCTCCCCTCCTCACCTCTCCCCTCCTCGGCCAGATGACTGCCCAGATGTGCAGCGCCTCCTGCTGGCCGGGGCCCCGGGGAGCAGGGCCCGTCTTTGTCCAGGAGTCCTCTGGCTCCAAGCGCAAAGCATCTTAGGAGTCTCCGTGCCCTTTCGTCCCCGCCCAGGGCCTAGCTCTGCCAGGGGGTGCTGGTGCACCCCCGGGCCCGGCCACCCCAGGATGCAAGCGTGAGCCTCTTGTCTCTGCCGGGCGGAGGGTGGGCCTCAAACAGCCTTCCCTGTGGACCGAGACACGCAGAGAAGTCACAGCCCCACGCTGGCCTCACTTAGTTCTCTTAAAATAGCAATGCGGCGCCTCTCGGAAACAGAAAGATGGTGGAGGGGAGCTGGGGGGAGACCAGCTGTACGAAGAATATTTATGCACCAGCGTGGCATTAGCTGCTTTCAGAGATCTCCTTTGAACTGTTAATCAAGCCCAATCTTGGAGAATAATAGCCTGATTATTACCACCATGTTTGCATAACAAAGCAGCCCAATAAAACTCACTTTGCTGAGCGCAGGGGGTGTGAAGGCAGGCCCTGAGAACAGTCTCAGGAATGCGGCGAGCCGCCCCGGCTGAACCCCGGGATAAAGACAATGCAATTTGCCACCAAGAAAAGCCCAATAGACCAATAAATTATCCGCGTGCGAAGGGATCAGATCGGGTTTCAGTTGCTGCATAGGCGGGTGGGGCGAGCCGGGAAGGAGAAAAAGCTGCCTCCTCTTAAAGGGGTCAGGCTCGCTTCACAGGCCAGGCGGGCGGGAGTCACGTTGCTTGTGTGCAGCTCCGGGGCCCGTGAGGAACCGCAGGCTTCGCGGACCCACTGACCCTCTGGCCCGCGGGCTGCACGCTGGCTGGCCAGACCTGCCCCAGCTGGTTTCTGTGCTCAGGATCAGCCTCCCCATTCTGGGGTGCAAAACCAACCTCTTTTGTCTTAACACAAAGCCACACCTAGCTGGACCCTGGGCTGTGGGAGGCGGGCAGGGTATAGGTCTTCCGCCCAGGTCTGGGGCATCGTCGACAGGTGGGGCAGACGCGGGTGAGCAGACAGCTGCCCCTAGAGCCACATGCTGGCCTCGGGGCCCAACTGCACAGCCGGGGTGGCCGGTTCAGGGAGGCAGATGTGGCTCCTGACCCCAGAACCTGGTAGCCTGCACCGCGGGCCACAGCCCCGACAGGCTCTGCTCAGGAGCCCAGCTGTTTATCCCCCCCCCCCCCCCCCCCCCCCCCCCGCACCGGCTTGGCAGGGCCCAGCATCCAGCGGGCCCTCCCCCGATGCCCCCATGCCCCATCCCCATGCAGACCTACCCGGTCTGCCGCTGCTTTCCTGGCTAGGCCCTGACACACCACCCTGCAGATTTCAGGGGTGACCTCTGACCGGGTCAGGAAGTTTCAGTGAGCCCTGCAGTGGCCAGGACACCGAGGCAGCAGTGACACTGCAGAGCCCTGCTCTCGGTGTGGGGCGGCGGGCACAGGCGCAGTGGTGCGGAGCGGGCCTGGCCGGCCAGCATTGAAGCCTGAACCCCCCTGCGCCCCCACACTCCCTGCCCCAGCCCTGCACCGCAGAGGTATGAATCCTCCCCCCCCTTAGTAACAAGCTGTGTGGGGCCCAAGATGGAGGAGCCAGCACCAAGCAGGAAGGTCAGCCTCTTGCACCCGGAGATGCCTGCCGCAGCCACGTTCCCTCTGCTGTCCCGCAGCCTGGACCCTGGACGTACTGACAGGGACAGGGAGACGCCTGGGGTGTCCCTCCTGAAGGGATTCTGTGCCATCGTGCTTGGCCCCGGCTGCTGAAGGGGCACGCCCAGGGAGACCCCGGATCCCGCCCAGGCGGGCAGGTGGGCCCTATGCAGGCAGCCGGGCGCCACCACCTGCCTGCAAGCTCCCCCTCCGTCTGGCCTAAGTCAGTCCGGGCACCTGGCAGGGACTCCGGGGCCAGGCGTCAGGAGGAGCCAGGCCGGAGGGGGCCCTGGCTGGGGGGCGGGGAGCAGAGGCGGCTGCACCACCCCAGTGATCTGGGGCTGCAGCGCTGCCCCTCGTCGCCCTGGAAGGCCTCCGCCGGGACAGTGGCCGCGGCCTGCCAGTGCCAGAAGCCACGCGAGCGCCAAGGAGAGGGCGCATCTCCTTCCCGATCAGTCCGCCCAGCCCCTGTGGGGCCAGCTCAGTGGCCAAGAACGGCCTAGAAGCTCCCGCTCAGGCCCAGGACCACAGCAGGCGGGCCCCAGGGCCCAGGAGGGCGAGGGCTGGGCAGATGCCAATGTCTCGGGCCAGGTGGGGGGCGACGGGTGGACAGAACTCGGCTCAGTGAAACCTGTGGGGAGCATTCTGTCCTGCTCTGAGGCACGGTCCTGGCCACAGCCTGGGGCTCATGGCTGGGCTGCGCCAGGTCAGGACGCTTCTGAAGTGGCTCCTCTCCCCGCCCTCCACGGGGCCCTTCCTCCTCCACCTTCCTCCGCGGCCGGGGGTGGGGCGGCACGCCAGCTGGGCACATGCCGGCTGGCACCCACGCCGGCCAGCGCCTGTGCTCACGGGACAGTCCTCTGCGCTGGGGGCAATAAAGAGCCCCTTTCTGCAGCGGTGGGCACAGAGGGGCCACGAGCTGGGGCGCTATCCTGACTGCTGGGTGGGAAATACCAAGGAACAAGTAAGCAAAGCCCAGGAGAGGTGGCCTGGGGGGTGCCCACTCTCTTCCCAACCTGTGGCTGGGGGACACCTTCCTCAGAGTGCTAAGTCAGGGGTGCTGGGAGCAGGGCCTCTGGGATCCCCAGAAAATGTCACTCTGCTTTCCACTTGCCAGCCACGGCCAAGTCCAGGTGTGACTCCCCCACCTTAAACCCGGTCTGCCGCTCAGCGCAACGTCCAGTACGCCACACAGCAAGCCGGCCGGGGCGCTGACCCCAAGTCTGACTTGTGCGAAGCTTCTCCTGCCTCCTCCGCCCAGGAGCCGGTGGTGCGGGGACTCTGGACCCGGCTCCTCCTCGGGAGGGAGCGGAGGACGCTGTGGGCTGCGGCCCCCCTGCGCCAAGGTCCCTGGATTGGCACAGGCCGGCCTGGCAGAGCTGTTTCAGAGGCCCCCCGCGCTGGAGGACCCAGCCTTCATGTGGGGGGTGGGGGGGTTCTTGGTGACGCTTGGCTGTAGGAGGTTGGAATTTGGGCCCTTTTCATTTTTTTTATTTCTCCTTTTTGGCCTTTAGATTTAAAAATGGGTATTATTTTTAGACTCAGAAAAAATTGTTTTGGGAAAAAACTGGAGTGTCTGGACAAAAAAACCCCTATGGTTCCTATCCACTGAGCAAAAGCACTCGAACAAACGGAAACACCCCAAACCCGAGGTCTTGCGGTTCTCAGGTGTTCGGGGCACACAACGAGTAGACGGGCACAGAGAAGCAGAACATGGGGCTCCCTGCGCACAGAACCGGTGATTAAGAAGCTGGCAAAACCCTAAGACCAGCAAGGCTGGGGGCTCAGGGAGGGGCGGGCGGCAGCAGGGGACTCAGGAGCGGAGGGGAGCGGGGCGGTGTGCAGGCCTGAGCCCCGACTGGCCAGTTCCAAACCAGAGGGAAGGCCTGGGGGCCGCCTGCGGTTAGGAGGTGGAAAGGAACAGTTGGGGGTGGGGGCTGGGAGCTACGTGCAGCCTGGGAATGTGCCGGAAGCCACGGAAAGAAGGCCCAGGAGTAGTGTGCAAGGGAGGCCGAATTTTGGGTTCCCCCTGGAGGCCCCCACAAAGGCCACGAGAGCCACGGGTTCTGAGCAGGTGTTCTGCAGCGAAGCGCCTGCCGCTCTGGGGCGAGGCTGGGAGGGGGCAGGTCCCTGAGCGTGCGGCAAAGCCAGGAAAGGGGCTTTGGAAAGGAGGAGGGATCCCTGGACTCGCGGAGAGGTCCACAGTGCACCCCGGTCTTGCAGTGGGGTCCCTGACACACAGCCAGCCCCTCGGGGAGCAGAGGCCGCGCCTAGCTTCAGACTCAGATTCGGGGCTGCTGCTGAGGGCTTCTGAGGACACGCCTGCGCTGTGAGCTGGAGCTGCCCTGGCTGCCCGGAGGAGCCGCCCGGAGGAGCCGCCCGGAGGAGCCGCCCCAGAGGACACCTTCCCCGCAGGGCAGGCTGACTCCAGCCAGGGGTCAGCATGCATGGCACCCAGCCGGTGAGCCCCGATACAAAATGGGGCTCCCTGCTCAGCCGCACCAGCCCCTCGTACATAGCACTGGGAGGCTTTCTAGCGGCAACCACGTCCCCCCAACCTGTAGCCAGGCCCCCACTCCATCCTTTTACCTCCGGAGGTGCCTGGGCTCCCTTTCCCCCGTGGGTGTGTCCTCGGCTAAGCCACGCTCACCTGCTGCTAGCCCCCCTTCAGCTGGGGGGAGGGTGTGGCTGCAGCAGTTCTTCCAAGCTTGCAGGGTTTTCCTTAAGCCAGAAAATCGGGGATCCCAGTTCACCCTCAGGGTCTTGGGGTGAATCTCTGTAGGAGCTTACTTCCTGGGGGCAAGGTTCCAGGCCGCTCGGTATGTCCCGCACCAGCCGCTGGCGGCCTCTGGCCACCTGGTTCGTGCCGCTGGACATGGTCGCACTGTCCTTTTGGGACATGGGGTCCACGGGCGGGTGCCGGCGTGACCGGCAGTCACTTGCACCCAAGTCCGGACAGCAGCTCCGACAGAAGCAGCCTCAGCGCTCCAGTGACATAGGTGGACCGGGACACTGCAGGGGCCGCCCCTGCCCACTAGCGCCCCCAAAATAGCAGCTGTTTCAAAGGAAAGGGGAAAACAAGAGCGGGGAAAGGAAGGCAGGCGAGGGGCATCCTCCCGAACCCGGCGGGGCATCGGATTCCTACAGTTGAGCACTGGCCGGGAGGCCCTGCCCCAGGAGGGCCAAGGGGCCCGGAAGCTGCTGGTGCAGGGGCCACCTGGGGGTCCCCGTCCAGCACCCAGGGCAGGAAACAGCAGTGCCTGCCTCTGCAGCAGACGCTGGGGTGGGACGTCTCCTGTTCAGCCAGTGATTTCCAAGTTCAAAAAGCAGCCGACAAGTGTGTTTTGAAGAAGATGCTGGTCACGCAGCGGACCTCTTTTCTCCCTGCCTTCCTCTTGCCAGCGTCACAGGCCAGGTGGTCCTCGTGCTGCAGGGTTCCGGGGGGTCCCTAAAAAGCCTGCTATGGCCTCCGTAACCCCCACCGCTCCACTCGCCCCCGAAGGCTCAGGGTCACCTCGATAGACACCGGCACCCCAGGGACACCAGGGCCCCTCTCCTGTGCCCAGGCGGGGCGGGCCTGGGTCAGGGAGGCACACACGCACGCACCACGCACAGAACGGTGCCCAGACGCACTGCCGCCCGGTGAGGAGCAGCGGGCGCCATCCCGTGAGCCCGTGGACACGCTCCAAGACTCACGGAACTGTCCGGCCGGGTGCACGCTCTCACGGTTTGCCCCTGGCAGCGGGTCCACTGCCTGGCACTGGCACAAGCCCGTGTTCTCACCTGGCCGCTCTGGCCAGCTCCCATCTGTGCGCAGAGGGAGCGGTGCCTCCATGGGGGCCGCCCAGCCTGGCCTTTCTCTCTGAGCCCACCTGCCCACCATCACCCTGCGCCTTCTCTGCCTTCCGGCCAACATGTCAAAGAAAGTGCCGGCCGGGCAGGCTCTTTGCTGGGGAACCCCCCACTGACCTCCCGCTCTAGAACTGTCTTCTGACTCTGCTTTCTAGAGCAGGCCAGTCTCCAGAGCCCGCGGCTCTGACCGGGACACGGGCGCAGTAAGGTGGGCACTTCTGACTCTACCAGCTGCCGAGGCCTCCAAGGAGGAGCCAGGAGCCAGCTGGCAGGAAGCACGCGCTATCAGCGCTATCTGCCGGCTTTAGTTACCAGCCTGAAGCCAAGAAGACAGACGCTCCTTGCAAACAAAAGTGATGGAATTCAGGCTGGGCTTATGTGACCCACCGACTCACCTCCGACTGGGAGACTCCGACTCTCTTTCAGACGCAGAAATGAACTGGGAAACGGGAAAACACCAGCGGTCCCCGCGCCCTTCGGCCTCTGCAGCCCAGCACCAGCCTCACTTCCTCCCTCTCCAGCCCAGAGGTTAGCAAGTGCTGGCGCTTTAAGAGCGGGAAGGTGTTGTTTTAAGGGCCTCTAAGCCCCCCTTCTCAATTTCAGCCCGGAGCTGAGCTCACATCCCCCAGAGCAGTCCAGGGACAAAAGCCATTTATCAGCCCATCTGATGAAACTTCCAATAGGCTGATGGTTATCCAGATCAAACCCAAGCGCACCAATTGCAAACTCCTAATTCTCAATTTCTCTTTTAAAACAAGAGTCAGTTTTCATTGTAATATTTTAGTTCCTGGGAGGAAACAAAGTCATTTTTGCAGTCAGACTCTTTTCCAGGTGGGGAAACTGCCTTTTCAAAGTGGGGGTTGGGGGGCACCGCTTGACTCACTAGGGTGGAGATTTAATATTCCCGGGCCAGGGTGCACGCGGATGGGGGCGAGCGAGTATTCTTTGAGGCACCGACACCCTTTCCTTCTCTGCCCCGCCCCCATCTTGTCCTTGGCCCAGGCCTCCCCAGTGGAATCCCGGGCTGGGAGCAGGTTGCGGCTCTCCGGGTCGCCCTTGGGGCGCGCAGCTGCTGAGCGAGCCCGGTGCGCCAGGCCGGGCGGGGCGCCTGGTGGGGGTGGGGTGGGGGGAGGGCGGAGCAGAGCTGGGGCTGCAAGGTAAACTGATCCCTCGCCCCTTACCGCCGCCTGCGGGGGCCGCCCTCCAGGAGCCCCAACTTGCAGCCAGGCTGAGCCCCAACTGCCGATGCTGCCAGTTCCTGAAACCCAGGTTGGCTGAGGAGCTAAACAAAACAACTCAAGTCTGGTCTAACTCAAGTCCTTTCTTGCAAAGTTGAGCTGTGCGTGGGGGCTGCCGATCGCGTTTTTGCAAAAGACACCTCCTCGGAAGCCCTCAGCACCGTACAAACCGCCGGGAGAGCCCGCCTCGCAACGAGACCGTTTGGCCCGAGACACTGGGTTTATTTTGCATTTTTAAGCAAGAGAAAAGTGGATATAAAAGGGTTTCACTGGCGTTACCAGGCTGTTAGTAGCATATGGCAAAAGTGAAATAAAGTTTTACGAAACATTATAAAGAAAACAGACCGGGGATTTAAGTTTCGTGCCTTCCCCCAACCCCCGAAAGGAAAAAAAAAAGGAAAGAAACTGGAGCGTTTGGGAAGGAACAAATGCTTCTCTGTGGAGCTGGTCTCCCTTCCCCCAACAAAAACAAGAGGTCCGGGCTCCGAGGAATTTGAAAAGCAGCGATCTGCCAAAAACATTGTGAAAAACTATGGGGGATTCATTGGAAACAGATGGGCTTTTTCAGCTTTAATTCTGAAATTCTCTCCCTTTCTGACACAATAAAAACAAACAGGGGGAGACGCGGAAAGTTATCAGACAGGAACACGGGCTCGGGGGCCGAGTCCGTGGGGTCCCCGCGTGGGCAGGCGCGTGGGGCGGGACGTGCGTGCGAGGAGGGGGCGACGGGGGACTTGGCTGCGACCTCAGGGGTGCCCCCGGCTCCACCCCCGGGCACCCGGCAGGTTTGCTACGGGTGGGCGCGGAGCCCGAGAAAGGGCTCCCCCGGCCCCAGCACCGAGTTCAGCCTCCGGGTCCCCTGAGGGCCGCGTCCCGGGCACTCCTGGCTCGGGAGGGGGGGAGGGAGGCGCCCCCAGTCCCTGCGACCTCCCTGTCCGGCTTCTTGACGCAGGGGGCGGAACCCCCCACCCCGCGTCCCCGCGGGCACCCAGCGTGCGGTCGGCGGGGCGCGGGAGAAACAAAGAGCCGGGCGGCCGCAGGCGGGGGCCGCGCCGGTCCTTACCTGCCGGGAAGCTGCAGAGCAGGACGGCGAGGGTCGGCCAGAATCCCAGGGCTGAGCGTCCTGCCCCTCTCCCCATGCCCATCCATCCAGCTCGTCCTGTTGCCACTGGCCTCGCCCTGGAGGAGTGCAGGGAGAGAAGGAAACGGGTCACGCTGCGGGGTAGCGGCAGCCTCGCTCCGCCGGCGGGAGCAGCGAGCCGGGAGGCTCGGTCCACCTCGGCCGCGGCGCCCGGCGCGCCCCCCCGCCGCGCGCGCCCCTCCCTCACCATCCATCACCCGGCCCCCGCCAATGTCGACGCGGCCCCGCCGCCGCGCGGTCCGCCCCCTCGCGCTCGGGTTTCAGCGCGGCCCCCAGGGGGTGGCGGGGGAGGGACGCTGGGCGGGGACCGAGGCGGCCGGCGGCGGCGCGGCCGCGGGGTGATCTGGCACCCCGCGCCCCGCAGTGAGGGCGCGCCCCCGCTCCACGCCCCCCCCCCCAGCTGCCCTGGGAGGAAAAGCCGGGGCCCCACGCAGAGCGCCCAGGCGACAGCGCCCCCCCCATCTGCTCCCGTGAACAGCCTGCCCAAGTGGACGCTGCGCTGGGAGGCAAGCCCCGCGCCCCCCAGACTGCCGCGGCGAAGCCGACGTGGACGCCCCTGCCTCGCTTCTCTCGCCCAGGTGCGCGCGGGTGCGGAGGCTGATCAGTCCTCTCGCGCTGTCGGGGTTGGGTCTCGGCCACGAACGCACTTCCAGGCTCCCGCCAGGGGGGCCCCCGGGACGGCTCAGCGCGGCGCCGCATCCCGCATCTCCTCCGAGCCCCTCGCTGCCTCTCGAGGTCTTGCCCTGGCTTCGCCCCCGAGGTGGGGGCCCACAGGCCTTCCACGGGCGCGGGTGGGCAGCCGCCACCCTGGACGAGGCGTGGACACGGGTCCCTGCGGTGCGCACGGCGGGACACGCCGTGCCGCCAGTGCGAGGACAGGGCGGGCGTGGGGATTCGGGGTGCTGACCTTCCTGAACGCCGTGGCTTACTTTTCCAGGACAAAAACGTCCCCTCCCCAGTGCTCCGGGGCCCGCAGCCCTCCCGCCTTTGCTGGGATACTTGAGGCTGGCAGCTTCCCCCAAGAAACATCTTTTGGATGAAACACAAAAAGATCAGAGCAAGTGTTTTCAGTCAAACCAAGTCTTCCAGTAGCCCCCAGCCTCTCCCCCACCCCTTCCAAGCCTCCTCATCTGGTTCTTTGGGGGAAAATTCTGAGTTTTTATCCAATTTAGCTGTTTCTCTGAAGCACGACCACAGTCCTTACTTGCTGAGGGCCAAGGGACTGCAGGGCTGAGGCTGCGGGAAGGGAGAGCAGCTGCAAGAACAGACTTAGGGAGGGAAGAAAGTTCAGCGCTGCAGAGGCAAGTCTCCCTCTCAACCCCCCATTCTCTGACGCACACAATGGGGGCCAAAGGCGGGGGGGTGGGCCTTTACAGTGGGGTGGGGGTGCCATTTATTTCCTTCAGCTATTTAGTCTCAGTGCAACAGGCGCTGCCTGATTTTCACCCCCCCAACTGGCATTCACGCGAAGCGCTGGTGTGTAGGTGCTAGAGGCTTGTGGGGTGAAAGCCGGCACCTCAAAGTCTGGATCTCCCTGGACGACCACTCAAGCTTGGCCTGTCCTGGGCCCGACCCAGCAGCGGACCCTGCAGCTCACAGGACCGCCGGCGCCGGGCAAGCACAGGGCCAGGCCCACGAGCCACTCGGAGGCCCAAGGCCAGTGCATTGGCTGGTCTGCCCTTCGCCACCAGCATTCTCAGCAGCCCCCCGCAGCAGCATCTCCAGGTTTCAGATGCACCCCCCTCACAAGCCGGGGAGGCCGGCCCTTGCTTGTGCCCCTGGCCCGAGAGTGGGCTCGGGGAGCTGGGCGGGCCTTCCTTGCACCCCTACACCTCCGTTTCTCCATCTGCAAGGGGTAGGCTGAGGACAGCCTCACCCTGAGACTCCAACTGAATGTGGTCTGGGAGGGGTGTCGCCGGGAGCACCCCATGTCCTTGTGGGCAATGGCCGCCATTTGGGGGAGAGCTCTAAGTCTTTTATGGCAAAAGCGAGAACCAAAGGGCATTTTTCTGGTGCGGAGGAATGCCTGGGGCTGAATTCGGACATCCTACCGGTTCATACCAGTGGGGATGTGCCTACTGAATAGTCCAGGTATCAGGGAACTCCAGCCCTGGGCCAAGTGGGAAAGCCCCTTTCAGTGGCCACGCCCCGAGCTTACCAACAGCCCCCGAGGCTGCGGAAGTGAGCACGTCTGAGATGCTGGGGCTCAGAGACTCGCTGAAGCGTCGTGGCCTCCACAGCAGCCCCGGGACGGGCAGGGCGCTCAGGTCGTAGCCTGGGCCTCCGGTCGAGAGGGTCAGGCGCGCGTCCAGCTCCCTAGCTCTGCTGCGGAGGCCCCACCCCTGAACCCTGGCTCTGAAACCCCTGCTGCGGCCAGAGACTGGTCCAGGTGGCGCCCCCTGGAGGGGATGCTAGTGAGGATGGCGGCCCAGGGACCATATACGCAGTATGCCAGGGGTGGGCATTCAGGTCAGAAACACGCGGGACTGCGGAAGCCGCAGCCTCCCCCACGGGCTGTCGTGATTTCGGGTCGTGATTTCGATCTTGAGCGCGTCTGGGTGAGCGATTTCTGCCCTCACCACGCCCATCTTGCAGAGGCGGCTGCGGCCTCTAAGGACACGGAGAGGCTCCAGCACCCAGCCTCAGAGGAAAAGTTGGGAGGCTTTGCAGGTGGCCGAGCGCCGGAAACTGCCCAGTTTGCTGCTGCCGCGGCCTGGCGGGGAAAGCGCGGCCCTTCAAGACATGCACCTTTCTGAGAACGCCCATCCCAAGCCCCAGGTTCTTCTAACGTCTCTTTCCACCAGTGGTTCAAAGACGCGGCTGTCTTGCTTCTTTCTATGCGCCATAAGGTCGATAGTGATAATGGCCATTTCCAGCGTGCTTCTGTTCACATCGGGTGCTGGCTACATCCTTGATGCTTCTGGACACCTTAAGCAAAGGTTGGTATTATTCCATCATCATCTCCCCGTTTTGCAGATGAAGAAACTGAGGCTAACGAACTGCGGACTCCCAAGCCCTACACCTGCCATGCTTGGTGCATCCTCCACTCCAGTGATGCACATCCATGCTGGGCTCCATGCCAAGGCGAGACAGATAATTTAACAGTTATTTTCAGTAAAGCAGGGGAGGCGGAGACACAGGTGTCTGGGGCACCCGTTGGCCTAGCCTGGGGTATATATAGGCTGGGGACGGAAGTTCTCCCATGTGGGAGTGTGCCAGGGGAAGCTAGGGGCGGGAAGAAGGAGGGAGTGTAGCATGTACCAGCGTTCGGTTGCCTGAGGAGCCAGCCAAGCTCATGGAGGGTGGCAGGGAGAGTCTGCAGGGGCAGGAGTGTGAGGCTTCCTGGCCAGCAGTGCAGGCTCTCAGGGCTGTGCACCCAGCACCTGGAAGTCCCAACCTAGGCCTCAAGGGGGGATTTATTACTTTGGGGGGATCACTGACTCTGATCCCATCACCTTCCTTCCTTCCCCGGGGGGATTATTGAACAATGATGCACATGCCCAGATCCCATCCAGAACAGCTGACTCTGCAAGTCTTGGGGTACAGCCTGGGCATCAGCATTTTAAAGGAGCGCTCCCATTTATTAGGTGTCCATTACGAATGAGTAGGGAATTAGGTTCACTAGTTCCCTCACCTTCCACTGACCTATGTGCACCTAGGCCCGAGTTAAGTCAGTCAGCTAATTCCCTGGGTTTCAAGACAGATAACCTAGTCATCACTCTCCATAAAGCAGTGACTGGCACTTGACTGAAACTGACCACTTAGAATCTTTCTGTTGCTCCTGGGGAGTCCCCAGCTCTGGTCTCTGTTGACAACAGGGGATGGGTCTGGGGGTAGCGATTAAAAGTGCGGCAGGTGGAAGCCGTGTGTGCAAAACTGGCACACAGCTCTGGCTACAGGTGCCTTTTATCTGGTGAGCTTTTGGACATTGTGAGAGATCTTCTGGGTTGGTCCATCCCAGCCACTCTTCAGCCTGAGGCTCTCCCAGTAAGCTCCTCTGTGGCTCCGCCAAGGTGTCTGGTTCCCATGGAAGCCAGCAGTTCCTGGGTTTATGGACGCGGGTTTGAGCGGGACTTCTTTCACTTGCTCTCAGCCTCCTGACTAATAAGGAGGCAGCAAGAGGGAAGAAAATGGTCCCTGCTGGTTCCAAGAATGGACGAAACCCAAGAAGCACGGGGGTCTGTGGCCAGTGGCTCTAACAGTGTGCTTTCATGAGTCCTTCTAGACCCACCCCCCACTGTGGAACAGCGTTTACTTCTGGCTCATCAGGAACTCAGCCGCTTCCACCAACAGCTCGGAGGGGGACTCAAGCCTTCCCGTTCCGCCCAGACTTCAAGGGCTACCCTCCTGTCCTCCGGCAGCTCAGATCTGATGGAGCAGGCCTTGCTACTTTCTCCGGAACTCCGAGGCGTTAGTAAGGCTGACCCACCACCTTCCTTCCTTCACTTTTCCACGCTGACACCTTCGAGAACAAAGCAGCCCAGTCCCTGGGGTGATTCTGTTGGAGTGATTACTCAGCTTACCCTCTAAAATATTTTTCTCGAGGAGAAGGTAGTAAAACCACCAGGTGTGGGTACAGCCGAGGGAGAATACTATTTTTGGCTGTGTATCCAACACCATTTCTGAAAGCATTTTACGTTTTCTCAACACACAGTCCAGCAGTCTTTAGCAGACTAACATTCCAAGATCCCAGAGTGTTGGGGGGTCTTTGCAAAGATATCTGCCTGTTTGTGGAACTTTATTAGGAACAGATTGGACTGAGTCCATTTTCTTATCGTTTGGATGATGCCCTCATAAAGGCATCAGCTGAGGCTGGCCCCTCCAAAAGCTTCATTTGCGTTTTTTTGCTCACTCAGAAGCTGCTGCAGTTAATCACCAGTTGCTGTTACCACGTCTGCAGCTTTCATTTCATCCACAGGCTGGGAGTCTTCAGAGAACCCCTTCTTCTGATGACCTGTGTGCTTTAAACTGAGGTCGGGAGCACCAGCAATCCTTGGGGATCCCCACAGTTTATAATTTTTCAACCAGAAAAGTACCTGTTTATCCTACTTTTTGTTTTCTGTCTCTAAGGACAGTTCCCATCTGTGGTCATTTCCTCCACATTTCTGGAGCAACTTACTATTGTAAATGACTGTTGGGGTGGAACTTTGTCAGATGGAATTTGGGGAGTCTAAACACAATTCATCCCTGGGTTTCTCCCTCCTCAGAGAATGCTGGTAAATTGGTCCCATCTCACATTCCCTGCTCAGAAAGTGTGTTTGGCTTTGACGAGTTAGCTGGGACTTTAAAGGGTAATACTACTTTTTAGTATTTTATTATTTTGTAGTAGTTACCTCATCAAGGTATTAAACAGGGCCTTCCAAAAGGGGGGCTCTCTGTGTGGGCAGGGGGCGCCCAGGAGCACAGGGCCGGTGGGGAAGGACAGCTGCACATTTTGGCCTCGGGGAGGTGCTGCCATCTTTCCTTCGGCTGCTCCCTTCTCTCCAGATGGCCCCAGGACAGCGCACACAGAACTTCCGGGACCTGGAAGTTTATTTTATTCCCACGACCGCCTGGGAGCGGGCCCCTGCCTCCTCTTCCCAAAGCATCAGGGGTCTGGTCTCATCTCCTGGGGCCGGTACCTCCTCTTCCTGCCGGTCTCAGAGCACCCTGCACTCCTGCCTGGGCCACCTCGCTGTTCCCTTGGCCACAGGCTTCCTTTCTGTGTGCGCGAGCAATTTCGTCTGCTGTGTTCCCACCCTCACCACATGGGACGCTTATTCTTAGTAACTAAAACACACAGACTTTATTCCAATATTTTAATGGTTTTTTGGAAGCGGTTTCCTGACGTTCCGATAGCTCTTGTTAGAAACGGGAGGCGCATCTCATACGTTCTTTGAATGGATTTAAAACACATCAGCAGATTTTATTTGCTCTTGGACATGTCTTTCAATGTGTGTGATCAGATAAGGTTTATTGTCCCACACAAGGCAGATTCTTTTTAGTGAATTCTGGGTTCAGAGCTGGGTTTTGGGGGGTTTGAGACAAGCAGCAGACAGCCCTGCCCCTCGGGCAGACCAGGTGAGTGATCAGATGTAGTGATTTCAGTACAGCCAGTTGAGTGCTCCCAGTGGGGTCCCTGGAGCACCCCCCACGGACTCCCCAACTGCAAATCAGCTCAGGACTTGCCAAGTTGGAGAGTCTTTTGCAGTTTGGGGTTTCTGTCACTAACTTCTCTAACAAATAGGTCCACTGAGTGCAAAGCATGACGTCACTAACACCATTCTACATCATAATCAGCCTCACACTGCTCAGAACAGGCTCTGTCAACACGGCCCCCCTTGCATGATGCCCCTGGGTTAGCTCTCAGGCCCACGAGTCCATTCCCAGGGCCTGGAGGACCCACTGGTTCTGTATGGAATACCCCCCACAGAACCTTCCAGAAGTACACGCCTGCTAGTAGACATGGCACTTTCATTATGCTGGGAAGACAGCAAAGGGATTTTTCGAAACAAAATGCTGGGAGGACAAATTTTCTGGGCTTTCCATTTCCTTCAATTTTCCTTCAAAATCGGGTTTATTTTTAAAAATTCAGTCATATAGGCATCCATGTTAAAAAAACAATTTCTTTTTCAGTGAAATGAAGTCCCTCTCCCTGGAGGCACCACGTGTTAAGTTTCAGGTGCATCCTTCCAGATGTTCCCAGCTGCAGATACGCACCTACAAAGTCGCCCTCCCTAGTTAGCAGGTTATGTGGCTACTGTTGCGTCAGTAACGGCTCTACCCCGACAGCTCCGTCAGGGACAGTCCCGCTCTGTCTTCCCTCTTGGCTAAACAGGCCCCTGTACCCTCCCATCCGGGCAGTCAGAGAACCAGTGAAAGGGGGTTGACACGTGTGGACAGAGAGAACCAAATACAAAACAGCCACACCCGCCTTCTTCCTGGGGTTCAGTTCCTGTTTAGAGAGTCTCCTCTGTCCCTCCTCATTCACTTCAGACACCGCCGCTGTTATCCCGCCTTGCACGGCAGAAGTAAGCAACCTCCCGGAGGCCACCCCACTGGCCTGGTGGCAGACTGGGGTTCGGGCGGGTCTAGGAGATTTCTGGCTGCGTGATGCCTGGCAAGCTCCTCACGCGCTCCCCTGGCGAGGAGGTGTCTGGCCTTCCCTGCCTGTGCAGGCGGCTCCATCCTACTCTTCACCCTGTGACCTCGACTGTGACCCCTGGCCACCTTGTTCTGAAGAGGCGCCAGGTCACATTACTGGCCGTGGCCGCCCGGTGGTTTTGGCTCTCAGCCCCTTCCGCCCCCTCCGGCCTTCTCACACGGCGCCTCCCGCATCGGAGTCTCACTGAGCTCTGGGAAAGCCACCTTGTTTCCTTCTCCCCTTCTCCGGGCTGCGGGCTAGTGCGGACCTGGACTTCCGGTCTGAACATCTCCCTCTCCTGCCCCCTTCCTGGGCATCCGTCTGGGCCAAGAGCGCACCTGGGCACACTGTTCAGGGCGGCAGAGGGAAGCCGCAGCGTTTGCGAATTGCTTGGGTGTCGGTGTTGAGACTGATGCTCGAGGCGTTGGGTGGCTATGGGGGAACAGAGGGACCTGGAATTCGGGGTGGCTCTACCTTTAGCTGTGTGGACCCGGCATGTCCTATCCTCTCTCTGGACCCGCAGCCCCTCAACTCAGGCCGAGCCAGGCTGCCCCGGGGCCCGGCTCCACTGTCTTCTGAGTTTAGGTCCCGGTGAGCCGGGGCTGCCCCGGGGCTGTGGCCACTCCTGCCTCTGAGGACAGGGCCTCCTCTAACAGCTCAATGCCACGACCCTGGGCCACCGCAGAGGTCACGCTCTGTGTCATTTGTGTCCGCAGGGCGTCTTCCCGGGGGCTCCCAGCGACCCAGCCACACCTGCGACCCCCGGATGAAAGAGCAGCCTCTCCGAGTCAAAGCGGCTCCCAGGCGTCCACAGCGGGGCGCTCCAGGTCCTGGGAGCGGGGAGCGGACCACCCAGCACTCACCTCTGGCCACTCCAGCGCGTTCTTGGGAGCAGAACCAGTTTGGAATCGTTTATCCACCACATGGCGACCGTTTGAACTGACAGTGAGTCTGTCTCCCCTCTCGACCAAGAAGGCTGGAGGATTTGGATTAATGAACAACTTGGTGCCAAGCGCAAATACCATAGACATTTAGCAATAGGAACAGATAACCAAGTTATCCATCAAATTCAAAACTGTTTAGAATGGCTAATGCAAAGCTGAAATGAAGATCCCGGCTGATGGGAGGCGGGGAAGAGAGCCAGTCTAGAGAGAACAAATGTGCGCCTCCTCACGCCTCCTCGATGGCGTCACACCAATGCGTGTTGACAGCTGAGGGGAGGCCTGCACCTTCAGGCCTGCACCTTCACGAGAGCGGCGGAAGCGCCTGCTGGCTCAGGCCATGCAGTCCGGGCTGTCTTTAGGCTCAGTCAGCTTATCTGTAAAGTGGGGACGTAATTTAGTTCCCTTGGAGGGCCGGTGGGAGGATGTGGGACGTCAACATAACAACAGAGCGCCTGGAACAGATGCTTAGCAGCCTAAGTGTTGAGGAGGGGTTGCAAGATTGGCTCGAGGTCACGAGTGAGCAGCAGGGCTTGTAACACAGCCTGATTCTGCTAAGCCTTTGTATGTGTGGGCCTTTGTATGTGTGGGAGTCCCCAGAAAGCCTCGAGAACTGAGATAACCTCGCCTTATTGGTTAGCTGCACTCAAGCTGTGTTGACCTCCTGGTAAGACGGAGTCTGCCCCGTAACCACAGACTAGTCCCGACTCCACACTGGGTGCAGCCACCTCCACTTACAGATGGGGAGACCGAGACTGGAGGAGCTTAAGTGACATGTCCAAGGTCACCGCAAGGATAAACAGCAGAGAGGCCCAAATTCAGGCCTGGCATTTTCCCCACCCAGCCACAGCTGCTTCTCATCTTTACCCTGTTCCTGTTAGTCAGATAATACACCCCGTATGTAGGGGGAGGGCGAAGGGGTCAAGAAACGGCAGTAGGTTTCAAGATGTCCTCCAGACACAAACAAAAACCATGAAAAGGCTTAAATGAAAAAAATTTCCTGAAGTTAGACTAGTTAGAGAAATCTTTCATTTTCTTTTGGGCACTAAATGGTATTTTACGTCACATTTTCCTGTTACAGCCGGCTGGACTTAATTGCCTCTGGATGACAGGTTAGCATCACACAAGAGGATGTTTCATCAAACCCACAGGGTCCACCTGCAGGCCCCAGTGCTGCCCACAGACCATTCAGAGCAGGTCTTAAATTCAAGGCCAGGTGGCCCCTGATGCTAAGAGCTCACTGGCCAGGGCGGCCTTGGGTGCCATCTTGGCTTGGATTTGCCGCAAAAGCTGTGACTCTTGGCCCAGGCTTGGGTGAGCTTGGCAGTGGGGGACAGGAGGAGCTCTCCCCTACCGAGCTCAAAGCCTGTCAGCTCTGCCAAGAGCAGCCGTTTATACGCATGAAGCAATCAGACCCTCGGAGTTTGGGGACCTCCTTTTCCCAGAATCTCTGCAGAGAAAACTAGAAGCAGGAGACAGCCTGGCAGCAGCAGGGAGGGCGGCCTCTGGCTTCTCCTAAGATCCTCGGCTACCTGGGGATGCGAAAGGAAAAGGGCCTGAGAGCATAAGGGAAGTTCCTCTTCTGAGATTTGAACATCCAAGTATTTTTTAGCTTCCTGGACTGATGGGATAACAGTGAAAATTAAAACTCCCATGAACTCCTTGCCCTGGAGCAAAACGACTTGTGAACTTACAGTGAGGGCTGCTTAGCAGGCTTGGACCTGTGAGGGAGCCAGCATGTCCCCAGCCTCATCTCGTTTGCAGGTGAGTCTGGCCTCTGGGAGAGATTTCCTGTTTCCGTTTTGCTTTGCCTTTCTTTAGAAATGGAAGCTGATCTGAGAAAATGCAATTGCATTTAAAAATCTGTTATCGATATTCTGCCTCTTTCCGTGAAGGAGGTTAAAGGCAAGTAGAAAGTATTATGTACGCCAAAACTTCCAAACAAATGACAGTCCTTACTCTTTTCGAGGTATCGGGTGGTTCTGAGGACACTGGATTCTATGGGTCTGTGGATGAAACGGACACTCCATGCGCCCTTCCACAGTCATGTCGGATTCACTGGGTAACGGGAGCACAGGGTGGGGTCGTGACTAAGGCTCACCGTCCACAGGAGAACTGAGCCGCAGAAGGCAGTACTCCCAGGTCCCGGGAGGCGCCAGGAGGGGCGGGGGAGCGCGAGGCAGAGTGCAGACAGGAGACTTGCGGCCCGGGACGCAGGCCTACGGTGGGGCGTAGGTGAGGGGTTTTCAGGTTCCCTCGTTAAGGCCAGACTGGTCACATCAAACCCCAAAAGTCAGTCCTCTGAGGGGGGTCTCTAAGGTCATCCGAGGGCACCCAAGGGAAGTCCTGAGGGGAGGGCTCATCACAAGGGGCTTTGGGGACCTGTAGCAGGAACTTATATTTTTTGACACCACGGGGTGCGTCAGGCTAAGGACCCTGCAGGCTTCGCGGCCATTCCCCAGGGACGCGGAGGCCGCAGCACCGAGCAGCAGCTAAAGTGCGCGGCTCAAGGGGCTTGTCTTATGAGGGCGACCTCTGACCCCTGGGGCTGGAAAGACACCCCGGAGCGAACTTCGAGGTCAGACCACGGCCCTGTCTCTGCCCTGGCAGGGGTTTTCTGCACAGGTCTCTGGGAGAAGCCAGCGCTTGGACAGGTGAAGGGTATTCCTGCGAGGGAATTGGCAGAGGATCAGACGTGAGGTTCCTTTAACCAACTAGACACCGGCTTTAAACAGTTTGGAGGGAAGAGGCACCACTACAGAGATCACTCGCTAACTGTGCCCAAGTGTTAGAGGAAAGGGAATTCTTTTTTTAAGAAAATATTTATTTACTTGTGAACACAAGCACTGGGGTACAGGCCAGAGTCGTGGGAGGTGAGAGGATTCACCAGAGACAGAGCGGGGAGCAGAGCAGGCAGATCCACTGGAACACACTGCTGAGGGGAGCAGCGGGGAGGCAGGAGAGGTCTGCTGCGCCCTGTGGGTCGCCTCCCCGCCCAGCAGCAGGGGTCGAACTCGGGCTGCAGTGGCTGCACTTTGCCTCCTAGTGTGGTGCTTAACCCACGGTGTGGTGCCACCAGGGAGGCCTGGAAAGGGAATACTAAAGAGAGTGTCTGAGTGGCTGAGTGGGCTTATTCACAGGATGGATACTTAGGGGCTGCCACGGGGACGTCTTTGTATGCCCCCCAGTCTTGTTTAAAGAAGTCAGGTGGAAGAGCACCCCTCCAAATTCTGAAACAGAAGGAAAATGGTTTGCCTGCACCCCCAAGAGGAAAGTGCGCTGAGACTCTAGCAACAATGTGCAAACTTGCTAGAACGTGGGCAGAACTCTGCTCTCCAGGACCGCAGGGGACCTGAGGGTCATCAGGGACCAGGACAGACTGTTGCTGTCAGGACAAACTGCTCAGAGACCTTGGGGCTGAGAGTCCCTGAAGACCAAAAAGTAAAACATAAGGAGAAACCACAGCTGGAGGCGAGGACGCCCCAGTGCCCTAAGGAGAAGTTAAGAGCTTTCGGGCATGTTGACTCCTCTGGGAAGTCTGCTTTACCCTGAGAGTATAGAACCTTCTGGAATTGGCCCTCCTGGACCAGAAAACTGACTGAAGCATTTGTTCTCAAGTTCTGGCTGATATCCAGGCACTGGCAGGGGAGCGAGGTGGGGGGTGGTTCTTCACCCCTGGACACTCTTCCTCCCAGGGAAGCTTTAAGTGAAGAATTGAAAAAAAAAAAAAAAAAACAAAAAAACAAACCTAGAAGTCAACCTAACCAGCAATTTTGTAATTACCCTCCACATAACTACCGTTTGCTCCACTTCTTTGCTATAGTAATCCAGATATGATAATTTTAAAAGTCAAGTAGGACATAGTGAACGTTCTGTTAGTCAATTAGCAGTGGCTTTAACTTTTCAAGTGTGCTGTGAAAGGTATTAGTATTTGTTTTGTCAATTATGATTTTGCTTTTTCCTCTTGCTCTTAAGACTCGCAAAGACTCACAATCAGTGACTCCAGCCCCTGGCCTCTAATGCTTCAGTATTTTCTACTCCTAGGTCAGCCCTGGCCAAGAAACTGGGCAGCCTCTCAAAGGTGTGCATGTGTCACCATGGAAACTGACCTCGGTGGCTGCAGGCCCACCTGGGTGTGGGGCCCTAGTTTTTCCCACTGCCCAGTCACTGCTCTCCTGTAGCCCCACTGCAAGGGGAAGAGACTGAGATAGAGCTGAGTTTCACTCTAGAAAAGAGCGAAGGTGTGCTTTATCCACACCCTGGAAGGAAACTCTTGCAGCAAAACGGAAGGAGCGCCAGGGGGCTGTGAAAAGTGAATTTAGTGGGAAGGATAAAGACATATTGGAGGATTCCAATATGCGTGAGGAAACGAAGCAGATACAAATGAAAAATAAACCGACGGACACAGTGAAAGCTGAATGAAAGCCTGGGCAAAGCAGGTGGGCAGGGAGCTAGGGTGTGTCATGGACGGGGGTGGCTGTTTGGTTTAAAAAGAGAGAAAGCAGCCTGTCACTTGGATAGCTGTACTGACACCAGACAGGTGGCCCCTCCCTTTTTAGGCTTGATTTATGGTCAGTTAAGTGCGTTGAATGAATAAACGTTGAATGTCATTTGAACGGCAAAGCTGAATTGTCCTGGAGAGTCCCGGGAACACCACAGCCATTTCTAAGTTAATTCAGTTGGCCTTCTGGATACCCTACAGTAGGTTCTAGAACAAAGACCTTTAAGGAGCTGCGCCTTTTCGTGTCACAGAACAGATTCACCCCAGCCTGCACTGGTTTCCGAGCATCTCTGGCTGTGTGTACTCAGTTTCACCTGGGAGTGTCTTGTCTGTTCACCTGGATCAGCCTTCCCGAGAGCGCTGATCATCCACCCTTCCTAAAGCACCCTGAGTTTCTGGACCACCCTTGGTTAAATCAAGTGTGGGGGAGGAGCTCATCCCAGAGCCGTGGTGGAGGGAGCAAAGCACAGAGTCTACAGAACCCCGGCTATGCCCCTCCCTTTCTGGACATCAGTTTCTTCTGCTGAGAAATGGGAAGAGGAGCATGTATCCTGCTTGCTTCCTGGAAACTTCCAGAGTCACTGTGCGCCTGGCTTGAAACACTCCTAGTTGTCAGCTGAGCATTCCTGTAGGGGGGTGGGTGGCTGGATGAAGGGCCTGTTAAGTAGCAGTGTCCCAAGCTCCGTGCTTGTTAGTGCGCTCCACGGAGGCAGCAGCGATGCTTGGGCCCTCGGTAAGGAGAGGAAGCGGAGCTTCCTTGGCAATGGTCAGAAGCCCCTCCCGATGCCCCCTCATGCCAGACCTTTAGTTACAAGTCTGATTATTAAATAAACACCTGCAACTGGTGATGCAGTTTTGGGGGGGAGGTGCCTCCCACCACTTTACCGGTCTGCGTGAGTGTAAGCACCTGTCACCAGGGAGATGACGACGGGGGGCAGAGCTATTGGAAAGGAGCTGGGACCCTCCTCACCACTCCACAGCCCAGACCTCCAGGGCCCGGCGATCTGGGTTCTCCAGGGAGACTCTTCCCAAGTGGGAGGGCTCTGCCGTTGCTATATGCTGCGTCCTTAAAGATGGCAGCAAACGCCAGCCACAGGGAGCATGCAGGGGGCTGGCGTGGGGTCCGCGCAGCCTTTGTCCCCGCGCTCGCCCGCTCGTCTACCCCTGCGGCGAACTGGAGGTCACCGCCCCTGTCAAGGGGGCTGGCTTGGCGCTGGCTGTGGGTCTGGGACAGCTGGAGCCTCTTCTCTGTGGCGCACAAATGTCATTTTGGAGACACTGCCCTGGGCTTGGGCAGGAGCCCCGTGCCCAGCTCTCCTTCAGCTGCCCTTGCGAGCACAGTCCATCTTTTCTAGGGGTCGTGGCTCAGGATTCGTCTGAAAACTCACTTGTCTGTCACGCCCGGGGGACAAGCAAGCCGCGGGCGAGAGGAAGGGGCGTGCACTCGCCGGCAGGTGACAGTCCCGTTGTTTCTGCCCTACAGCCAGGGCAGAAGGGCCAGGCCCCCGAGGTGACTGTGGCCGCTGTGCAAACGGGACTGCGTTTCCGCCTCGAGCTGGCGAGCTGGGCTGCGCGTTGGGCGCTGGGCTCGCGGGGCTGTGGATGCCGGAGACCTGCGCTTCCCGGGGCGGCGGGCCGGGTCCCCAACTCCAGAGCGGTGGGCTTGCGGGCCGGAGGGAGCGCGCAGCTCACCACCTCCGCTAGATGGCGCGCTCTCCCCGAATCCGCCGCCGACGCCGGTGGATAGAATAGCACGACCCAGCGCCTCCGAAACCGCGCGCAGGGCCAGCTCGCAGCGCCCGGGGAGATCTCGGTTTGGGAGGATGGATTCTAACGCCGAGCAAATCTAAAGCAATTATTTCCACAGGATGCAATCAAGAGTGGCGCCGAGCGTCCTCCCGTCGGCCTCCCCCCAAATGCACCTGTCCCCCTGCCCCGGCGTGTTCCCCGGAGTAAGCCGCGCGCGAGCCAGACACAGAGCGGTCGCCGTTCCCGATCCACTTCGAAACGTCGGGCCGCCGGGGAACCCTCTCCCCAGCAGCGGCCCGCAAGCCCCGCGCCTTCGTGCACTGCGCCGTGCGGGGTGGAGGCGCTCTCAGACCCGCGCCCGGACGGCGCGCTCCGCGTCCCCGGGGAGCCCGCTGAGGCCGCGGGGCGAGGCGGCCGATGGGGTTCGCGGCGGGACAGCCCGTGGCCGGCTCCGCACCAGGCTCAGCTGCCGACCGGAGGAGGCGGCCCCTCCCGGCTCACACGCCGCGGAAGACGGGCTCGCAGGGCCGGGCCAGCCACGCGCGCTGCCGCTGCCGGGGAGCACATTTTAGGAAGAAGAGCAAACAGCAAACCACAAAACTTCACCGCTGCCAAGAGCTAAAGCGCTCGAGAGGCTGCAAAGCTCCCGATCCGGGCAACGGCGGAGCCGGACGAGACGCGGGTCTGGGGGGACCCTAGCAGAGCCTCGGCCGGGCCAGGTCGGGCGCCTCGGGGCTGCCGGCGGCCGCCCGCGCTTACCTTGGCGGCTGCATGAGCCCCTGCGGCCCGCGGGGGGTGGCGCTGGCGGGGCTGCGGCGAAGTGGGGTGCCGGGACGCCTCGCTTGAGTCCGGACAAGGTGGGAGGGACTCGGCAGGCGCTGGTCCCCGCTGCCCAGGCCGGCTCAGCAGCGGCCCGGGGCGCGCCGCCTGCTCCCGGGCTGCATGCCCGCGAGCGCCCGGAGGAGCGGGCCCGGGAGCGATCGGCTGGTGCTTGCCTGGCCCAAGGCTCGGGCGGCGCAGCCCGCGCTCGGGAGACAACTGCAGAGTGGAGAGGCTCCGCCGGCCCCCGCCTCGCCCGGCCCCCGCCCGCGCCCGCGCGCGGCGTCTTGAGGTTCGTTTGCGCGCGGAGGGGAGGGGGCGGGCCCGGCGCCCAGGGCGCGGGCGGGGGGCGAGCGCGGGCGGGGCGGCGGGAGGGGCGGAGGGGGTGGTGCTGCGGAAGGGGGTGGCCCCGCCCCGCCCCACAGCCGCACCCTCCACCCTCCCGCATCAGCACCGCCGGCGCTTGCGGGGTGCGCGCTCCGGGAAACCGAGACTTGCGAAGCACTCGGGCTACGGGAGAGGGCGAGGTGCAAGTGCCACGACCCCGAGGCGCCTCCAACTTTCTTAATCTTCGGCTGGGGCGCCGCGGCCAGCGCGTTCTCCACCTCAGTGCGGGCATGGTCGAGGGGTTGTTCTGGAGGTTTCTGGAGTAGAGTGTGACCTCGCGGAGAGCAGCGACTGCGCTCTGCGGGTCCGCACCTTTGTTCTACGGAGATGATTTTTTTTTTATTTAAGAAGCTTCTTTAAAATCCGTGTGTATTAAAGCGGAATACACAAATGCATGCTTGAGTTCCATTTTACGTAGCTCAGGCACGTTCAGACTACAAAGGAGACCCTGTGTACCCCCTCCCCACGCAGCGCCCTCCCCTCCCCGGGATCTGGGTGTACTCCGCTGCGATTTTTGCCAGTCCTTGCGCTGCGCTTCTACCGCACACGCCCAGATCGCGAGCGGTTTCTCCCCGGCTTTGCCAAAGAATGTTTCACTCTGCAGTCACTGCACGCACAGAGGACCGCGGCCGCTTGGGCAGTGGCGAACCCCCCAGACTCCCAAGTCCGGGGAAGACCCTGGCGGTGAAGCGGCAGTCACCAGTGGGCGCGTGCAAATCTAAACCCGGCTGTGTGTATGGGGGTGTGTGTGGAGGGGTGGTGTTGTCGGTGAAGTCAGCTTGAACACACAGCTCACACCCAAATTAGCCTTGTACAGTTCGAGGGATCTGCCAGTGCTTTTCAGAAGACAGGGTTATGGCTTCCTCGGTCTCAGAGGAAACAAACTGTCCTGGATTTTGACATGAGAACTCTTTGGATTTGCAAAATGAAGAGGTATCATCCACGTTAAAACACGATCGTTATTTAGGCTTGTGGTCTTGAGGGATGTGGTTTTAACTCAATATTCTGTGTTTTCTTGGCCAAGCGTACTGAGAGAATCTATAGCTGGGATATAAATAAAATCCATGTGATTGAGCAGGAAGGAGTGGGATATTGGGACTGCTGGTTTCTAGAATTAGCTCTGACCTTGAGCAAGACACTTAGCTCTTCTGGGCTTCAGGGTCTGCATCTGCAGGTGGGGGAGCTGACCCCTGCTGGGAAGGGTGTGAGTGTGGTAGCCCGGATGTTTGGGGAGTGACAGATTTCATCCCTGTGCCTTTCTAGCTCAGCTGCTCAGCGTGCTCCCCAGGGACTAGCCGCCAGCCACTGGCGCTCGCCCTTCTGACAACGATCTCTCACTTTGTAACTGCGCTCTCCTGGGGCCACCTGAGGGTGGGCTTCTCCTAGCAGAGGAAGTGCACCAAGGGCAGGAGCCAGCACCTGCTGGGCCCCTACCCCATCTCCAGCTCTTAGTGCAGTAACAGCCAGGCTACAAAAGAGCCTCTGGCCGGCTATCACCAGATAACAGATTTCTTACTGAGCTTCCAAATTATTTGGCATTTCCAAAAGATCTATAAGTGGAAACATCTCATTTTAAAATGAAGCCTTTGGAAAGTACCCAGCAGGGTTTTCCCATCTTGGGGGATAAACAGTCCACTGTTTCGATGGGGCCAGACACTTCTCTGCTGAGCCGCAGGCCGTGGAGGAGACGGGCAGCTGTTTACCTTGATGGGCAGGGCTCCCGTGGAGAAGACCAGAGCGAATGCTGCTCACTCAGTGTGGCACAGTGGACACGGGCTCGGCCCCGCAGCGCACGTGGGCCTGGAGTAGAGGGAGGCTGTGGGGTGCGTCTAAGGTCAAGTGAACAAAGGTCCTGCTCGCCACCGACAACCTGGAAGCATTCCTGACATAAAGCTCCGGGGAACGCTTGTCCTTCTTTACTGCAAAGGGCCTGAATTCCTTAAAAATGTGAACAGGAAACAGGCCAACCTGGGTTCATGAGTTAAAAAAAAAGGCAGCTGTTAAGAAACAAGGGTCGCGCATGTCACACAGCGGGAGACGGGCGTCTAGATGCGTTTCTCTCCTGTCCAGCACGGAGTTGCCAAGGGAGAGGTTAAGATCTGACCTCACATTGGCCTCCGATGGCGCAGTGGGTTAAGCACCACACTAGGAGGTAAAGTGCAGCCACTGCAGCCCGAGTTCGACCCCTGCTGCTGGGCGGGGAGGCGACCCACATGGCGCAGCAGACCTCTCCTGCCTCCCCGCTGCTCCCCTCAGCAGTGTGTTCCAGTGGATCTGCCTGCTCTGCTCCCCGCTCTGTCTCTGGTGAGTCCTCCTTGGACTCTGGCCTGTACCCCAGCTGTTGTATGCGCAAGTAAATAAATCTTTAAAAAAAAAAAAAGATCTGACCTCACATCTATGCAGAAAACAGCAGAATTGGGGTTTTCCATTCTCACAGCCCCTCTTCTTGTTCTCGTGCGGAGGGGTACATGCCCACGAGGGACCCGTCCTGCCCCCCGAGGAGATGCCCCGCGAGGAAACCTCAGCTGACCATCAAGCAAGAGTGTCAGCGTGTGCTAGAGAAGAGGTAAGTGGCAGAGCAGGGTCCGGGGGCTGCCCGGTCGCCTCGTCAGCTGTAGGGTGCCACGAGGTCACGGGCGAGGACCCTGCAAGCCAAGCGGCACTGCAGGCAAGTTCATGAGCACGGGCTGACGAGACAGGAGGTGAGACCAGTGCGAACGTTCTGTCTGTCTTGCACGAAGTGACAGAGAGCACGTCCCAGCGTGCTGGCAAGTTCGCGCAGACAGAGGCCCAAGAGCTTTGCAGATGAGGGAGATGCAGAGTAGGGAAGGGTCGAGGTGGGTGCGAGCAGCCTGTTTTTTTTTTTAAGATTTATTTATTTAGGCATAAAAGAGCTGGGGTGCAGGCCAGAGGTGCAAGTGTCACCAGAGGCAGAGTGGGGAGCAGAAGAGGCAGATCGATTGAAACACACTGCTGAGGGGAGCAGCGGGGAGGCAGGAGAGGTCTGCGTCATGTGGGTCCCCTCCCTGGCTGGGGATTGAACTTGTGCTGCAGCCGCTGTTGAGGGTAAGTGCGTGCCTCCAAGACTAAGGAGACCCAGAAGGGGAGAGGATGGGTGATGGCAGCCCAAGAGGGAACCCCCAGTCCTAGTGGGGAAATTACCTGGTTTTCCATGTTGATCGTGCAGACGTGTGGTTAAGCTGGAAACCCAGTGTCTGTGGGGCACCATGAGAAAAGGTTGATTCATTGTTTCTCTCTAGCCTTTTCCCTCAGGCCAGCCATGCCTTGTCTAACGGAAAGGGCCGTGTCAAGGGCGCTTTCCATAAGCGAACTCTCAGCCTCAGAATAGAAAGCAGACCGCACGTCTGTGCATTGTTTCGTGAACCGGGAAGGTGGCGAGAAAGCAGACTTTCGGGAGGCTTTGGCTGTGCTCTGCTGGCTCTTGCGGCCGTGAGAATAGCTGGGGGTTTGGGCAGCCACAGCTGCAGAAGAACAGCTGGGCTGCGGTCGGCAAGCACGTCCACCCGCCCACAGCAGCGCCCACAGAGGCCTGTCCTGGCCGTGGAGACTCCGCGAGGCCAGTTGGCACCGGCTCTCCCTCGCGGGGACTTGGCTGGAGGGCAGGCTGCTGGCTTCTTTATCTCCAGGCGGGATCTGCTTGGGTTTTGTTCTACCCTTTCCTGAGTGCCGGCATTGCTAGAACAGTCTATCAGTGTGGATGCTTCCTCAGTGTTTCATGAACCTCTTTGAGGTGGGTGCGAACAGCCCCCTTTTTTTTAGATTTACTTATTTATGCACGCAAGAGCTGGGGTACAGGCCAGAGGTACAGGGGGTGAGAGGAGTCACCAGAGACAGAGCGGGGAGCAGAAGAGGCAGATCGACTGAAACACACTGCTGAGGGGAGCAGTGGGGAGCCAGGAGAGGTCTGTTGCACTACGTGGGTCCCCTCCCTGGCCGGGGATTGAAGTTGTGCTGCAGTGGCTGCGGATGCTTCCTAGTGCTGCACCTTGACCCCATGCACCACCAGGGAGGCACCGAGCAGTCCATGCTTTAAGAACTGAAGTTCAAGGATGAGCATGTGGTAGCGTTAGGGCTGGAACCCACACCCATCTGAGTCCTAGGCCATTTGTCGCCATTCTTTCCCCATCTCTCTTGCTAGGTTTGAGCCAGAAACACCTATATCTTTAGTCTGGGCTCCAAATTTGGACCCTTTGGGAAGGGATTCATTGTCCGGTTTAAACAGACTGACATCGCTCCACTAAGGTTTTCTCCAGGCTCCCTGACTGGCCCACCAACATGTTTGAAAAGCAAAAGGACTCATTAACTTATGAAAGCAGATCCCATGGCCCCTGGGTACAATGATCTCTCTGGAATAAACCCAATTTGATAACAAAAAAAAAAAAATCTATTCCTTTTCTAGAAGAATTAGTATTAGATTGCATGATTTTTAGATTGTGCTTTATCAGGTGTCAAACATTGACTGAGAAGAAGCAATACAACATGTAATTCAAAAACCTTTATAAATAAATAAAAGCATGTGAAAAATCTTTCACTTCATGCATGGAGGACTTGTTGATTTTGGTTTCTTTTTTTTTTTTTTAAAGATTTTATTTATACATACAAGAGCTGGGGTACAGGCCAGAGTTCAGGGAGGTAAGAGGACTCAGCAGAGACAGAGCGGACAGCAGAACAGGCAGACCGACTGAAACACACTGCTGAGCGGAGCAGTGCGAGAGGCAGGAGAGATCTGCCGTGCCATGTGGGTCCCCTCCCTGGCCAGCAGCAGGGATCGAACTCGTGCTGCAGTGGCTGCGGTTTGCTTCATAGTGTGTTGCTTAACCCGCTGCGCCACCAGGGAGGCCCTTGATTTTGGTTTCTAACCTAAACTGTATTTTAAACTGTTCCTGGGAAGGTACAGATTAGACAAATTCAACTCTGGATAAGAGTGGGAGACTCAAGGATCTACCCTTTGTCTGGAGGTACTGTTTGTGGGGATCAATTTTTTTTTTAAATAAGAGGCTCCTAGTATTTAAAAGTTATATCAATGGTGTTTCTAGGAGACCCTATAGAATAATATAACTTAAATATTAAAGCTTATGTTATTTTCATATAATAGTCCAGGGTGAGCTTTTCAGGCTGGTGGGAAACTCAGCTCCATGTTATCGTTCAGGGATTAAATTTCCTTCCAAGTCATTGTCGTTGCATCCTACAAAGCTTTGTTGTGATCTCAAGAATGAAGCTGGCAAACCTGGGTTGTAGCCTGTAGGAAAGAGAAAGAGTGTGGAGGAGCCATGGCTCCTGCTTACATCAATATTTCTTCTAGATTCCATGAGAGACAGTTGTATGTCATAGGGAGTCACCTAGCTGCAGGGGAGGCTGAGAAACTGGTGCCGATAAGCAGTTATCTTTCTATTTCTATGGACAAAGGGAGCTTAGGTTTTGGTGTTGGTACACAGCTGTCAGTTTTATGCATCTTGTTGATCAAACATGGCACAGAGGAAGAAGTGTTGGTTCTAAATTCTGAAGATCTGGCTTTGAACCCTTACACTGCCTCACCCCTCAGTTTTGCTTTGCTTCATCTGCTGTGCCCCTTTGAAGGTCGATGGGAGGACTGTAACAGCAGATGCTCAATTCAGAAATGAATTGAGGGAATTCAGCAGAAATGCTCAGTTCAAGAAATGAAAGCCAGCATGAGTCAGCTTTGAGGAAAGGAACGTTTGGTTTGTGATCCGGGTCATCCCATACAACCCAAAGGCAGGGAGCGTAGATTAACGTAGGCAGGAAGGGCTGGAATTGCAGTTAAAAGTATTAGAAGGGGTAGGAGGAAAGGGGGAAATTCTAGGTGCCGCCACCCATTGACAGTTACAAATAAATAAAATAAAAATAAATTCTAAATATAAATCCTGGCTGCCCATTCCTTTCCATCTCCACCTCCTACCCTCTCCACCCTGAAGCCTTGCTGGGACCACTGTAGCAGCCCCGGGGCTAGTGTTTCTGCTTCCATTTTTTCACATTGAAGCCAAGTGACGTTTAGAAACATGATTGAGGTTATGCTTCCTGTTTGAGAACTGCATCATCGTCCCACAGCATATAGAACAAAGCCCCAGCTCTTTACTCTGGCTTACCAAACCCCACAGGATCCAGCTCCTGCCCCATCTCCAGCCTCACTCTCTATCCTGTCCCTCTTTCATTTTGCAGCTCTATGTAAATATGCCCTCCTCAGCTCACTTCTGCCTCAGGGCCTTTGCACTGGCTATTTTGTAAGCATGAAAGGCTCTCATTACCTGCTGCTTTTTCAACAACAGAAAGATCTTTCTTCATCATGTCACCTATTTTAACTCTCTGCATAGTAGTTATACTAATATGATAGTTTTCCCAGTAAGCTAGTCACAGATTGTTATCTAATTCCAAGACCTCCATCACCCTAGTAAATGCAATCTTTATTAAGTGCAAGGACTCAGCTATCTTTATTTTTGATGTATTCCCCTTGCTTAATAATATTTGTTGAGTGAAATTTTAAGTAAACCAAAAAAATTTGCTTACCACTTGTAACCCTTTTCAAACTTAACTATAAATTTTGAATCCCTTTCCATTTCAGCAAATTCACAGCTCCCGTATCATTTAAACTTCCACTCTTTCACTACTTAGAAAAACCATAGCTGATTTACACAAATTCCTGTTTTTATCTATTTGGTGAACTTTCTCCTGTAGCGATATCTTTGCAGAGTCTTTGTTATTTCCGGGGATGCATTTGCACAGTTGGAACAATGGAGTCAAGAGATAAACTTGTTCCTCAGCTTTGATACATAGAGCAAAACTGACCTCCAGAAAAACTGCGGCTGTTTCTGCCTCCTGCAATGCATTGTGCCGTCGGTCTCCCCAGAACCGAGGAAATAGGGACTATTCTAATATTTTATTGTGCCAATTAGATGCACTAAAAAAACTATCTCCTATCAATTCGTGTCTTTCCAAAGCTACCAGCGATACAGTTTTGTTTATTGGCCATTTGTGTCTGCTTCTTTGGTCTTTCCCGAGAGCCCCTTCCTCTCCCTGGCCCCTCTCAGAGTAATGTGTCATCGCTCTGTGCCGCTCCTCGGCTGTCAGTTTCTTCTTTCATCCTTGGAGACTCTCTGTTCAGGTGGGAAAACATTTGCAGGAGCGAGGGAAATTGATTCTCACTGTGCACGCCCAGCTCCCGAGAGGCCCTGTCTGTCCTCACCATTAGAATATAAATTGGACCTTGGAGGCCTGGGAATCCGAGTCCAGAAGAAAAGTCAGCTGTGAGCAAGAGGAGGGCGTCATGCAGCCCTGGTCACGGGCGCACCCCCCTTTCAAAGGCTTCTGATCCTGTGCAATTGCTTTGGAGTGACACTTGGGGGGCGGGAGGGGGGTTTCTGGGCTGGCACAACACCAGGGTCAGCATCTTTATCAGAACGAAGGTGTCCATTTCTGCGACTGCCCGCTGTTCAGAACCGATCAGAACCGAAGCCTCCACTGGGTGGGTCCACCCGGCCCCAGAGCCTTGAGATTAGCTGGGGTCTAGAGATGTCTCCATGGGGTGTCTGGGTGACGGAGGCCTTCTGGTAAGAGATAAGCCGACAGCTACAGACGCCGGAGCAGTCGTCACAGCACTGGCCAAGTCTGCGCCAGACCCTCCGTCAACCCGACGGTGGCATCAGAGGTTTCACGGAACTGCCCCTGGGAACCCGCATTTAGGAGGGGGGGAACAACGGTTTGGTAAGAGAAAGGCCATTTTTGCCATCCGTCTTTTATGGTCAGCCCTTCCTTCTCCTAGGGGGAGATGGCTCCAGGAAGAGGTTTTATTCTTGTGGACATCGATGGCAAAGTTCGCAGCACGCACTTGGGGTTCTGAACCCCTCCTGTCTTTGCTGAGGGCTGTGTGGGTCCCCAACACAGACAAGGAGGGGACAGATATCCCACCGGTGGTCTGCTTTCCAGAAAGCGCAACAGTCATCTCTAGGGCATTCTTTGCGTCGAGGGTCCATCTGTGTGTGTGCATGTGTGTGCATGAGCTAAAACATTCTTTCTTAAAAGAAATGATGGTGATAATGGACAACAGTTGTTTTAAAACTATCCTTTCCTGACAAAATAAAAGCTTGCAAGTGCATAAAGGTTAGTGCGTCTTTTCCCCTTGTCTGGGAGCTCCCCAAATCTTAGCATTGCCGCTCTCCACAGCCCGGGATATTCTGTCTTAACAGAAAGCTTGGGACACTTCGCAGTGAGTTCCCCAAAACGACACCCAGTCACATCAGCTGTCGGAAAGGTCTTGTCTTACCCACAGTGGGAACTCAGCTCCTCTGGCAGCTCCCCAAGAAGGAGGCTGCACCCCAACTTCGGGCGGGTCTCCCTCGGGCCACCAGGTCGGCACCACTGCAGAGCAGATACCCCTCTGCCCGCGGGAGAAGCTGGCTTGGCACACACCGGTCGTCCATGGATCACGGAACTGAGAAGATTCTGGAAGGAAAACCGAGGATGGAAAGTAAGGACGGCAGGCCCTCAATGACGAGTCCTCCTGCCCTTGCTTCCTCCCTCTTCCTCAGGCTGGATTCATTTTAGGAATCTCTGGTCCTCCAGGGATATTTATTTAAGTGACCAGTTTATGCAGCGGAAGTTAACTTGCTTGTTTTTAAATAACCAGGCCTTAGACCTTGGAGTTTTAATTTTAGAAAACTCAAAAAATAAGGCAAAAGAATAAATACATAAGTTGGCTCCACTATTTTCTCTGTTGTTGGAAAATTGCATCTGGGAGCTCGTAGAGCCCAGAGCTGAAAAACCCACGTCATCAATTAAATGGACACAGAGCGAAGGTGGGCTTGGTCCTCCTTGCTAGTTCCCAGTGCCGGAGACTTCAGAGGTTTTATTAGGAGAGAAAGGACCAGTCTCATATTTCGGAGAGAACAATTCCCCCGATTTGCAGTAAGATCTTGGATTTGACCTGTGACTTCTGGGCCACAAAGGACCAGTGATTGCAATTTGGGTAATAGGACAAGCTAAGCTCGTTCTCCACCTCCCCCCAGCCCCACCAGGATAACCTACATTTCTTTGGAATTCGAATTAAGCAGCAACCTTATGAAATAGTAGAGGCAAGGCTGCAAGCCACAGTCATTGAGTTTCGGGGTGTGACCCCCGCCCTACCTCATGCCACTTCACTGGCTGAGGTGCTGCCTGTCCTCCTGGACCCCAACCTGGGATTTCTGCTCCTCTGGGGGACCGTGCTTGTTTTCAGCTGCACGTGTTGGGGTGGAATACAGGGGCTGTGAGCTGGGAGATTAGGAAGGCTTGGGACATGCATTTAAAATATCTAGAAGGGGGCCTCCCTGGTGGTGCAAGGGGTTAAGTCTCAGCTCTAGGAAGCATCTGCAGCCACTGCAGCAGGAGTTCGATCCCCAGCCAGGGAGCTGACCCACATGGCGCAGCAGACCTCTCCTGTATCCCTGCTGCTCCCCTCAGTAATGGACTTCAATGGACCCACCTGTTCTGCTCCCCACTCTGTCCCTGGTGAATCCTCTCAATCCCCACACCTCTGGCCTGCACCCCAGTTCTTCTGTGCATAAATAAATAAATCTTTAAAATAAAGTGCTAACATCCTATTCTCAATCAGGAGCTACCTTGTGCTCCCGCTGCTGCCATCACCCCCAAAGTCGTGAGGAGCAGACACGAGGCATCTGTCATGCGTCCTTCCTGGTTGGCCAAGCCTGGGTTTTTCTTCCAAGAGTTTACAGGTCACGAAAATGCCTTTCCATTAAGAATCTGTCCAGGTTTTGCCACGTGGCCTTGCCAAGGAACTGTAAAATACAATTTTGAAGACTGGGAAGAGGAGCCTGAACATAAAACGAGAGACAAAAAGCTTTTTCTTAGACACGTGTTTTCTTGGAACTTGGCAAGGTATGTTGGGACATTTCAATAACAGAAGTGAGAGGTTATAGACTCCTAATTTGGAAGTAGATGAAAGTGGAAACTTTGTTGTCATTTCTTTTATTAAGTAACTTGAGAGCAAATTTAGTAAATATAATGGATTATGAACAGAATAAATAATGAAATCAATAGAAATCATTCTGATGTTAAAAATGGTATTTTAAAAAGATATGTGAAAGGCAGAAATTCATTAAAAGAAAAACATTCCATTTCTAATAGAAGTGATGACTAAATCCTTGGATTTATTTATTTATTTTTTATAATCTAGTTAATTATAAGGAGTGACTCATGAACACTTTGGGAAAAGATTTCAGTTACTTGTTCATTTGTCCCAAATACTGACATCAAGAAGATAATTTAGGATTAGAACACTCTCCATAATGAGGAAATCAAGCTGGTGAATGAGCTTCATTTATTCAACAAATTCCAAAACCAGGAGATGAATCATTCTATAAGAAAAACTGAAATTCCCTGAAATCTCACAGCTCATATTTAAAACTTGACAGGCTTTCTCAGTTTTGACAACAATCTTAAAAATGTACATGACCAAATCATGAAAGAAAACGTGGAATAGAAAGATTTCTTTCTGTACCATTAAGAACAAGAATCAAGTCCGTTCCAACATCGGCAGAAGGATGATCCGTTTTCTCTGTAACAAAAATATCACGGTGGGGTGGGGGCCAGGGGGTAGGGGCAGGAAGCACGGTGGGGCGGGTGGCCGTTCAGCAGTAACAGAGGTGGTTACTTTTCTGGAAAGGACGCCATCTGTGTAGTTGATCAACTTCAAAATGTGCAATTTGTTGAGTAGCCTGTGCTCTAAGCAAATATCCCTTTTTCTTTCTAATTTTCTAGGCATCACTTTGAATTTGAAGGGTGTACCCCCACATGACATCAATGTTAGCCCCCCACCCACCAATTGGATCTATCCAGGCCCACCGGCCACTCAGCTCTTTCAGCTGTGCTATTCCCAAGCACCGTCTAAGATTCCCGTTTAACACCACCCCACCCAACACGTTAAAAAACAAAACCAGGGCCTCCCTAGTGGTGCAGGGTTAAGTCTCCCCACTGTCATTTTATTGCCACTGTAGCCTGAGTTCTAGCCCCAGCCAGGGAGCTGGCCCCACGGCACAGCAGACCTCTCCTGTGTCACCTGCTGCTCCCCTTCGCGGTGTATCTCAGTAAATCTGCCTGTTCTGCTCCCCATTCTGTCTCTGGTGACTCCTCTCACCCCCTGCATCTCTGGTCTACACCCCAGTTCTCCTATGCATAAATACTTAAAAGCAAAACAAACAAAGTGAAAAATGCTTTGTGAATGCGTTTCTCTTCCATGCCAGAAACTGCGTGGTATAACGAATATGTGCATAGGAGTGTGGCTGCCTTGGGTCTGGCAACTGGCCTGGTAGCTGTGGCCTCAGGTGACTGACGTCACAGCACAGTAGTCGAGAGCATCGTCGTGGAGTTCCGTGCTTTCCATGTATGCCCAGTGCCTCGAAGGAACTGGCAGCTGACCCCGACACCCAGCAAGGCGCCTGGCAGGAAGCCTGGAATGGCAGGTGCCCCATGCAGGTGGATTAATTTGTGGCCCTGTTGCAAAGAGGCTGGCAAGTGTGGCTCGGTAGGTGTGTTCTTTGGCCAATGCATTTATCTTTCTGAGCCTAGGCTTCTTTTCTACCCAAAAAGGTAGACTCCAAAAGGAGCTAATGTTCTGTAATTCTATTCCTTTGTGGAGCTAAAGCGAAATGTAATTTTGATCCTCACTAGCATGAGCGGTCCGTGTAGCTCAACAATAACTTTAGCTCTCTTGACAATTTCTGGATTTTTGCTCTTGACTCTGATTCATCAAATATTTTCTGTAGACAAGCAGGCTATAAATAGGAACACATCCCAGCTCTTTGTGATTGCAAGTTTATAGAGGCCTCGTTATTAGGAGCTGGCAGCTTTGAACATCCGTGTCTTCTCTGTGTTAGCAGTAGCCATAGTAATGTGTGATTGTGTGATTCTGGTGTGGGGAAGTGTGCAAGTGTGACAGTGAATTTTGTGTTGCCTTGGCGAGGTTCTGGTGCTCAGTTTGGTTGAACATGAATCTAGATGTTGCTGTAAAGGTACTTTTTGGGTGTGATTAACATTCACAGCCACTTGACAGTAAGTAAAGCATATTGGCCACTGGGGTGGTGGTGGGCCTTGTCCAATCAGTTGAAGGCCTGAGGAAGTTCTGCCTCAAGACTGAAACTCTGCCTCAGTTTTCAGCCTGTGGAAATCATTGCCAGTGATATTGGTTGCCTGTTCCTGCAATCGCGTGAGCCAATTTCTTATATGCATATAAGATATGCATATATGCATATAAGAAGTATCTTATATGCATATATGTTGACTGGAGAATAATGATGAAGATAGCGTGCAAACTGGCTGATGCAAAACACGAGTATGCACTCACTCACTCATTCACTCATTCATTCATTCATTCATTTCTTGATCTAGCCAGCGACGATTTATGGAGGTAAACATGCATATTGCACTGTGAAGGCCCTGGAACATCACGGGGGTGAAGGACTTAGACCACATTCCCCCTAGGCTGTCCGGTAGAATCCTAATAGCTACCTCAGGAGCTCAGAGACACTAGTTTTGCTTGGACCAAGGGCCCTTTTCTGGGAACCCCAGAGTTCAAGTCTGGCTAGAAGACGAGACCTTTAGGAGGACTTCCCAACAGATGTGGGCCGTCTCTCTCCTGGATGCTAATGGTACCGGCCTAGTCCTGTGGTTTAAGACTTTTCATCTCTAAAATGCTGTGATGGGGCCAAAGCCCTCGGGACGCCTTGGCCAGGGGCACTGTGGAAAGAGGCGCGAACGCACGGGCCAGGGCAGAGAGCTCTGGGTTTACCTCCTGGCTCTGGCTGTTGCTGCGTGACCGTGAACAGATCATGTCATCTTCTTACTCTCATTTTCTAACTTGTAAAGTGGAGCGAGAATCTTTTCTGGAAGGAGAGACCATCAGCAAGAACAGGCATATAAGATGCCTTCAGTCACATGGGGGCGAACGTCTGTGAGTGTTTCTAGATCTTTTCTTTCTTTTTTTTTTTTTTTAAATTTTCTTTATCTTTATTTTTTTTTTACTTTCTTTTTTTTTTTTTCTAGATCTTTTCTTCATCTTCTTCTCAGCCGTCCTTCACTTAAATCCAGGAAGAAGTCCATCCACCATGTTAAAACCGAAGCGTTGGTGGTGCACACACTGCAGATCTTTCCAGAAGTGAGGACACGGCCAGCTCCGACAACAGCTGCATCTCACACTTTGGGAGCCCACCCCCACTGGAGCCTGCGTTGTCTCGGGGTCTCTCCTCTCACTGCCCATCCCTTGGTGTTGGGTGTCACCCTAAGTTCCCCAGGAGAGCTGCCACAACTTGGGGGTCACAGCATGCAGCGCATGAGCCAAAGAGCAAGGAGGCTGGAGTCGGAGAGATGGGCTCGCGGGCTGCTGCAGGAGGCGAGCCTGGGTCAGCTTCCCCGCTGACCCGGGCGGCACAGGAAGCTCAGATCCCCTTGGTTAGGCTGTGGAGCTGGCGCTACAAATGGAAGCTGGTTCTATTCTCCCCGTGGGGTGGGGTCTCCCAGGGACCCATCTGATCACAGGGGAACTGCAGAGAGCACTCGCTGCTGGGACTGGCACCGTTTCCTCAGGGACCTGGCTCCTTTTATGTCACGCCTGGTCTAGTATTAGCATCTGCTGGGCATCCTGTTTTAAAATGCAGGTTACCAGGCCCCGCGCCAGAGCTCTGCCACAGAATCTCACAAGACTGAAGGATATGTCTTTTATTATTAAAGTCGCTCATTTGAATGGATATTTGTAAGTCTTGTTTACAGCAGAGTTTGGGGAGAGGAGGAGAGCTAGTGTTTCCTGGAGGATGATAAAAAACTTCTGGCTTAAATGCGAAGGTGCTTAAACTGTTACAGGGCAGGGAGAGGAGCACCCCAGAACCCCCAAACTTGCCCTCTTTGAATGGGTTTTGCCATTTGCCGCATTAAAGATAAACATATAGGATTTTTAATGGAAAGGAACTTTAATACAATTAGGGTACAATACAGAAAGGAAAGAATATAGTTACTAAGTCAAGCATCCAAAGTTACCCATCTCCTTGAGGGTAAAAGTCCAGCTAAACAGGATTGGCCCAAAGCAAGGCCCAAAAACCTGCCACACATCTAAAGGACCTTTCAGTAGAGACCCATAGAAAAGGGTCAGAAAGAGTCAGACAAATCTGGGAGGAAAAGAGCAAAATCAAAATCAAGATGAAAGCTGCCACTGTTGACCTCCCCACGGGCCCTCACCCGCATCTGTTCCAACAGGTCCAAGACCAAGAAGCAAGCGCAGTTTCTTCACATGTCCCTCTGCTCCACGTGCCTCCTCCACGCCTCCTCACTGCTCTCCATCCTGCTTCCTTCTTCCTCCCTGCCTTCTGTCTTCTTCTCTCCTCTCTCTAACATCTTCTTAATTCCTGCTCAGCTCCACCCACTTAGGGCAGAACCAGGATTTTGGAATTCCCCCTCTCCTGGGACCACCTGTTACAAAACCACCAAACTTAAACATGATGAGAGTGGGTGTAGGCAACTGTATTGTGTTCTAATCATCAAATTTGCTAAGAGACTCGTGATTAGTAAGTCCAACCGCTGAGAAGAAGGAGGCTACGTCAGGCGGGGAGTGTGTATGTTCGCACTGAAGTGACACTAACACATCACTATAAGTAGACGTCTCAAAATAGTCCATTGTACCCCAAGTATTCACAACGTTATACGTCAAATATATTTGAATAAAAATATATATTAAAAGTGGCTAACATGGTTAAGTTTATGTGTATTTGAACCACAATTGAAAAAAACAAAAGCAGCACAGAATTTCAAGCACAAAACAAGGCGAGCCCATTCTGTTGTTGTTTTGGAGTCAGTGGGTTTGGACAGTAGGGTCCTGGGGTTCACTCTGGGAAAGGGTGCACCAGAGCTCCCCTTTCCGGAGTGAGTTTCCCAGGCTAGTTTCTCCACAAGACAGAGACATTAGTTATGTTTAAAGAGCAGGGACAGAAGACTAGCGGACACTTGCATAGACACAAGCAGGCAGGAAGAGCTGCCCCTTTGCGGGGCTGCCTTCGGCTTCATCATCTTCTTCCAGTAGGAGGGGCTCATCTCGGGGATGGCTGGTTTGTTGCTGGTTTTGATAATTATGTAGAGTCAAAGGGAGGGGAGATTCTGCATCGACCTTCCAGGTCCGCACCTTCACCTTCAGAGCTGTGCTCCTGACAGTCTCTACAGCGTCTGGCACCTGCCTGGGTCTTGCGCCTCGAGCGTTCCTCTAGCTGGTTGGTGGCTCCGTCAATCCCTGTACCCCTGTGAGCCAGGTTTCTGGTCTTGCGGCGCCTCCTTCCCAGTTCTTCTATCCTCACCCTCCATCATTTCCAAGAGCTTGTTCTCTGCTCTTGCCCCGTTAATGCTGCAGCCTTCTCTGGGCTCTAGCTCAAGGCATGCGTTTAGGCAAGGGTGAATTTCCAAGGGGACGCTCCCAGTGTGCCTGAAGATCTAGACGGAGTGGGCACTGGGGGGCAGGAAGTGGGGCTAGAATTGCCGGTGGGGGGATTGCCCAGAGAAGGGAGCAGGCAAAAGATTGATTTCCCTGGGAGTGGCTCTTAGGTTGGGTGGGGATAGCTCTTGAGACGGGTATTTGCATAGAGAAGACCTCTCTCCTTAGCTCTTTTTGGTGGAGAAGGTAGAGTTCACCCTGCAGACCGTTGTCTGCTGAGCTCCCCAGAGTCTACCCTACGGGACCTTCCTTTTTGGCTCTCCCCACTCACCCCCAAGTCCTCGATCTTGGCTGAGCTACTTAAGGCGGTGTCTGAAGGCACCGGGTGATTACTCTGTTTTGTCTCTCCTATTTATCAGAAGGTAGACCTGTTATTATTAGACTTTAGTCTTCTTCTTTTATCAGTCTCTCTGATGCTTGTTTGAGGCTTGCAGTCTAGAAGAAGCCGGAGGAGTACGGGGTAACTCCCAAGGTTTTGCACCTCCCTTCCTGCCACCCCACCTTCTCCACCCCGGCTATTACCTCTGAGGGTCGGGACCCCAGTGCTGGGAAGGGGAGTCCCTCACCAGGCAGGTTTCCGGACCGCCCTGCCCAGTTGGTAGACTCGGCCTGGCCTCTCTCCACTGAGCTTCCATCATCAGCAGCTGGGGCGCCGCCCCGGGCCCTGCCCGGGCCCCTGTTTGCCCCTCTTGGAAGCCAGCCCCAAGCCTTCCTCTTGGGGGGTCAAGTCGTGGTCTCGGAGTGGGAAGGTCAAGAAGGTGAAGAGGGGCCGGTTCCCAGGGCCTGGGCCCGAGCCACGGTTTCCTACGGGCTTGGCTTTTCCCAACTGGAGATGCAGCCTGAGTCGCGAGCGCACGGCTCTGAATAATTCATCCCGTCTTGAGCGGTCTCCTGCTTGCACTTCTCGGGCTGCTTTTGCTGTCTTTCTGTCTTCTTCATTCAGAAGTGGTGTTAATAATTGACGAGTGGTTGGCGGTGGCCGAGACCGCTGGGCACAGGGAGACGCGGCCCCTCCTTCCTGCCATCGATACCGTGGCTGGAGCCCTGGGCTCGGCTTTGTTGGCCCTGGTCCTCCTGAAGCAGAAGCGAGAGCCAGTCTGAGTGGGGGTTTCTCAGGCGCCCCAGGGCAAGGGGAGGTGTCAGGTTTTTTGTCCCACCCAAGGGAGGGTGCAGCGGAACAGGCAGGAAAAGAAGCTGGAGAGGAGACTGGAGAAGGGAGGAAGCAGGATGCAGAGCAGCAAGGAGGAGACCTGCAGGAGGCATGTGGAGCGGAGGCATGTGAAGAAGCTGCGCCTGCTTCTTGGCCCTGGACTGGCTGGAACAGACGTGGTGAGACCCGCGGGAGGTGACAGTGGCAGATTTTGTCTTGATTTGATTTTGCTCTTTTCCTCCCAGACTTGTCTGCCCCTCTCTGCCCCTCTCCTATGGTCCCCACCAGGAGGTGCCTTACACGTGGGGCAAACTCTCAGGCCTCAGGGGCCCTGCTTTGGGCCAGCCCTGTTCGACTGGACATTGCCCACGAGGGGATGGGTAACTCTGGGGGCTTGACTGGAAACTGTATTCTTCCCCTTTCCCATACACATTAACTGCATCAACTTCCTTTCCTTTGATGGTCTTCCACACTAAGATAGATTTCGTCTTAACGCGGCGGATGGCAGAACCCTAAAACGAGCAGGTTTGGGGGATCAGGTCTCCTTCCACTCCCTTCCCAGTTTGGCCTGCGTCAGGCACAGGTGCTCTGTAAGAGCAAGGACACCCGGAAGGACACCCGGGAGTGGAAAACGCAACGTCACTTTGTCCCCGAGCCCGACTGCAGGAGGCGGCCAGAGAGGCGGTGTGAGTGGCCTGGGCAGTCGTGGAGAAGCAGACGCTCCTGGAGCGCCGGCAGCCCTGGCTCACAGGCGCGGGGGACTCCGGGAAAACGGGAGCCGGTGTCCTCACCAGCCGTCGGGCCTCCCGCGGACACGCGTGGGCAGGTCAGGCTGAAGAAAATCGGGTGTGGCGAGCTCAGAGGGTGCCCGTCGGCAAGATTTCTGAGACACGAGGAAACGATCCCTGGGGCTGACCTGAGATAAGGGCGGGAGGGCCACTTCTGTGAGTCTGTGTTTCAGAGTCCTAAAGACACGTGCACCTGCGTGATTTTCTGGAAAAATCAGGAAAGAGGTAAATACGTGGGCACCAAAGTGAGTGCAGACACAAGAGGCTTGCCATGAACAGAAAGAAGACAGAAACGCTTGAGAGTGGACTGTTTTTCTGATACGTAAGTTTATTAGATCAATCTAAGATGGAAAATGTAGTTACATTGGCTGCACCCTATAAAAGGACTCTATTTGTAGGTCAAAAATGGTAGAATATTGATGATTTCACATGCCGTCACCCTGGGTTTCTCAAACTTGGCAGCATTTTCTTTTTTGAAGACGCATTTATTTATGCATGCAAGAGCTGCAGTACAGGCCAGAGGTGTGGGAGGTGAGAGGAGTCACCAGAGATGGAGCAGGGAGCAGAACACGCAGATGGACCGAAACACACTGCTGAGGGCAGCAGCGGGCGAGGCAGGAGCGGTCTGCTGCACCATGTGGGTCCCTTCCCTGGCAGGCGGCAGGGATCGAACTCGTGCTGCGGTGGTTGTGGTCTGCTTCATGGTGTGTTGCTCAACCCACTGCGCCACAAGGGAGGCCCCAGCACTTGGCAGCATTTTCACAGCTCCTGGTGCTCTGGATCCCACCTACTCTCATTCCTGACTCCCACCGACGTTATGGCGGGCGGCCCCTGCCCAGTCATGACAATTTGAGATGCTTTCCGTGCTTCTAGTAGGAAAGGCAACATCATTTGTGGGGCCCTTAGGAAGCAAATGTTCTTACGAGTTCAAGACAGTGATGGCAGAGCAGTAAACCAGATGTGGGGCCGCACCCACCTGAGACCAGCGCCGTGTCCACCTGCCGGGGCACACGCCCTTCACTGGCCTTGGTCTCCAGACCACTGGTTTAATCTAATCCATTTAGATCTGCCTAGACGCATGCTGAGAATCAGGTGCATCAGCTGTGTTCGTTTCTTTTTAAGAGTAAAATTGAATGAAGTCTTAAAAAAATGCTGCAGCAGAACATGAAATACCAGAAAGTATGGAATCTGGCCCGCCACCGGTTTTTGTAGATAAAGTTTTATTGGAACATAGTCACGCTCATTTGTTTACAAACTGACTGGGACTGTTTTCATGCGCAGGAAGTGGAATTGGGGAATTGCAACAGAGACCAGATGGCTCCCCCCAACCTAAAATATTTAATATTTGGCCTTCTGGGGAAGAAGTTGGCCCTCTTCTAGATAATCGCATCCTGCAGCGGTGCTGCTGGAACGGGTGGCTAGAAGTTCCTGGGTACGTGGCTCTGTAGCCGCGATTGCTCTACAAGCTCTTCTGGACCGAGGCAAGAGAGAACTACTCTGGTTTATTTAAGTAGAGAAGAATTTGTAGGCAGGATTTTGGGGGTGCTCACAGAATGAGTGGGTAGTGGCTTCAGTCGTGTGCACGAGGTGAGATGCTCTGGTTTCTCTGCTGATCCACTTCCTTGCTCACGAGAGCCCACAGGGTGTGTGGGAGGCAGTGACAATACCTTGGGAGCTGTTTGAGTGGTAAAAAAGTTGCAGGCTGAGCAAAGGTAGGGTGGACATTAGTTTAAATTTTGTTCAGATACGTCCATTTCATTCCTAATATTCTTTTGCATTTCATCTATTTCTTTTCATTAAAAAAATGTGTCACTTGGGAGAATTGTTTGGTGAAAGCAGCGGCAAGGAGAGGGTCTGATGGAAACCCCGTTCGTTTTGCATGAGTAATAATGGCGCCCGCCAGGCCTCCCGCCTGCTCCCCCTCGGTGGTAGGACTGGCAAATTAAACACACTGTCAAACGTTCACCCCTTGCCACATCTCAGTTGCTTTGCATAATTCCCGTCATGGGCTCTGGGATGAGCTATTTCCTAATTAATTATTAAATTCCCATCTGTACAGTGAGAGCAGGAGAAAGAAATTCCAGCAGGCCCCAAGAAAACCAAGCACCGCCTTCAGGAGACGGCTCCAGCTTTCCCAGGCACGGTCCTTCCAGCCCAGGGCCCCTGCCCGTGCAGCTCCCCCAGGACAGAGCGCAGTTTTGGCCGGTGACCGAAGCTGTTCCGACCTTCCTGTAACCCAGGATTCCACAGGCCCGCCGGCCCACACCACCCGCAGCTCTGCCCCCGAGGCATCGCCCGTGGCTTTATAAGGACATCTCAGCCCATCCTAGGCTTGGTTGACAGACGGCCCCCGAGTCCATCACTGTTCCCCTATTGCTTCATCTTCGGGTGCGCGTTTCCACGTGGCAGGAGAGCAGTGTTAGTCTCGTCCTTCGCCGGGGCTGGGCAGCCGGGTCCCTCCGTGCAGCCCTGTGAATTGCGGGGAGGCAGGGGGGTCCTGGGTGGGTGGGGACACAGGGTCCCCATGGCAGGTGACCCCGATGCAGGTGGGGTGCGAGGGACTGAGCCCTGGGTGGACTTGGGGCCCCCGAAAGGGGACTCATTCACCCAGACAGCGGTCCCAAGACGTTTCGGCGTCCCCAGGCTGTGCTTGGGGCAGCGTCTGGTAGTCTGTATTCAACACCAGCTCGCTCTTCAGGCTCGACCTCAGAAATGTGGGTGAGATTTGCTCCCCAACGGCCGATCCGGAGGCTTCTGGGGTGGGGGGGTCTTGCAAGCCAGAGACTCTCTAGCTTCCCTGGCTCGTAGATCACCTGGGATTTTGTTCCTGTGCAGATTCCGACTGAGTGAGGCTGGGGTTGGGCCACATTCCTGGGGAACTCCCAGTGCAGCTGCTGGTCCAGGGACCACCCGTGGAGGGGGAGAGGCTGGAGCTAGATCCTACTTGGCCAGAGGGAGGAAGCCAGGCTTGCAAATGAAGGGGAAGGGCTGATGGAAGCTCACGCACACTTATTTTTCTAGCTTTTTAATTAAAGGCACGATTAGCAGGGATGAAAGCAAAGTCAGCGTGACACTGTCCTGCTGAGTGTGGTGTTTTTTTACGTCAGCTCAGCTGGGTTGGGTTGAGATGTGGCCCAGAGCTGCTCTTTGGTCAGGGCACCGTCAGGATTCTGCTTTTCCTACCAGCGGATGCCACTTCTAGCAAGTTTCAGAATCTCTCAGAGCCTCTTTCTCCAGCTGCACCTGGAGGTGGTGCTGCCACCCCTGAAGGTTGTCCGGGCGCTGTTCCCGCTGGGGCTACAGTTCTTGCTCTGCTGATGGAGATCTTGTTCCCTCCTTGGCCTTCTCTTTGCCTGTAGTGCAGGAAGGTGGAGCGAGGGAGGCGGGATGGCACGCACGAATCTGAGGTGGAGGGGCAGCGAGGCCACGCGGGAAGTGCAGCTCACACCCCCTTTACCCAGCCTGCGGCCACCGAGCCTTTGGCTGCTCAACAACCAATGTGCCTGCAAAGCAGGCAGGGAGGCGACACGGGTGGGAACTGTGGGAGGTCTTTGTTCTCCCATTTCACACGTGTGAAATCTTCCCTCTGGTGCAAAGGCATGTGAGTTTCCATGGGGTGCTCGCAGAAGAATCTCACAGATCCTCTGAGAAAGCAGTGGAATGCCTGATGGAGGGGAAATAAATGCCAAGTCAGACACACTGGAGAAGTCGTGTCCTCCTGGGAGGCTGGCTGATGTGTGCGGCCCGCTGGCCAAGCAGACTCACAGGCTGTTCTGCCGTGAGCTGTGAGAATAAGGGCTGCAGAAGAGAGCTGGGAGGTCGGTTGGGGCAGGTGCCTCATTGCCGAGGGCTGTTGTTTTGTGTCTGAAGTCCCAGAAACTCTAACCCTCCTACAGAAGTAGGACTAAGGGCCTCCCTGGTGGCACGAGGGGTTAAGTGGCAGCACTGTGAAGATCTCTGCAGCCACTGCAGCGCGAGTTCGATCCCCAGCCAGGGAGCTGACCCACACGGTGCAGCAGACCTCTCCTGTCTCCCTGCTGCTCCCTCAGCAGTGGATTTCTGCTCCTTACTCTGCCTGTGGTGAATCCTCTCACCCCCCACATCTCTGGCCTGCACCCCAGGTCTTGTATGCGTAAATACATTTAAAAAATTTATAAAAAAAAAAGAACTACAACTCAAACGACAGGGACCGCGTGCTAGGAACTAGCCCCGTTTTCTAGACAGCAGGAAGGCGCCTGTGAGTGGGCGGGGCTGGGTTAGACGGATCTGCGAGGGTGGGTTGATCCAGGACCTGGGGCTGACCTGCACCGAGGCCGCACATTGCTGGCTGGAGACCATGCTCGGCTTGCAGGTGCGTTCCTCTTTGTCCCTCCGTGCTTTTAAAAAATGGGTTAGCAGCCAACATTGAAATATTGGTGATTTTATGTTTAAGTCTACATTTCCAACTACAAAAATACCACTAGCAATTCCTCCACCGCTGAATAAAGGCTGGGTCTCGTGGGATACCTGCCAGCTGTGTCGCCGTCACACCCACCCGTCCAGCCATTCGCCATCCCTGCCCGGTCTCTGCAGGCTGTAACTTTGTGGTGCGTTGTCTTTTTCAGTCTTCTCATCACAACTTTTCTGCCGTGCCATCTTTGTCTGAGGGTAGGGAGGTTATATTCTGGATTTTACCTCCCCAGTAGCTTCATTCTCGGGCCTCCCTGGTGGCACAGCATGTTGAGCATCCTTTGCATAGCAGCGTGAGTTCGATCCCTGGCCAGGGAGGGAACCCATATGGTGCAGCAGACCTCTCCTGCCTTGCCCGCTGCTCCCCTCAGCAGTGTGTTTCAGTCAATCTGCCTGTTCTGCTCCCCACTGTCTCTGGTGACTCCTCTCACCTCCCATGACTCTGGCCTGTACCCCAGTTCTTGTATGCATAAGTAAATACAGCTTTTTTAATAATAATAATGTTTTGTTGAAGTAGCATTGCATTATAGCCTCAGACAACGTGAGAGCCCAGGGCAGAGACTTGGACACAGAAATACGGTTTATATAAACTATGGAATACTCCTCTGCTATAACAAAATCGATGAAGTCTTGCCATTTCCAACATCCTTCCCTAAAAGGGGATGATGCTTAGGGAAGTCTACCAGAGGAGAAAAACAAGCACCATTTACTTTCACTTATATGTGGACCATAGAGAAACCTAACAAACATAAGTGCTAAATAAAACAAAAATAAACCTTTCTATGTAAAGCCAATTGGTGGTCCCTGGGGGTCAATCAAGTAAAAGGGATTACTGTCGGATGAAGGCGGGGTGTTTGCACGTGCTGGTTTTCAGTGATGCACACCCGAAACTGATGTGAGGCTGTACTGCAGTGCTACTTCAACAAAACATTATTGTTATTAAAAAAGTTGTATTTATTTATGCATACAAGAACTGGGGTACAGGCCAGAGGTGCGGGGGTGAGAGGAGTCACCAGAGACAGAGTGGGGAGCAGAACAGGACTGAAATCCACTGCTGAGGGGAGCAGCGGGTGCAGCGGAAGAGGTCTGCAGTGCCATGTGGGTCACCCCCCCAAACCCCCCCTTCCCCCTCCCCGGCCAGCAGCCAGAATTGAACTCGTGTTGCAGTGGCTGCAGTTTGCTTCATAGTGCGTTGCTTACCCGCTGCGCCACCAGGGAGGCCCTCAACAAAAACCAAAAATAAGGAAGGTCTGGATGTACGTGTCGGTGTTGACACTCAGCCTGTGCTAGGACTATGGACAACTCTTGCTCTCCCCAAATCTTAGCTTTTTAATTTGTCAGCGGCAGCTCTCAGGCCTGAGGCGTAATGGGCAGTGGGGAGTCTGTGGTGAGCGCGCCACGGTGTGGAGAACCCCAGGGGGCAGGAATGGGCTGTTTCCAGACAGGTGAGGGAGGTAGAAGGGAGGCAGACAGTTGCATAAAATCCCAAGTTCTACTGCAGAGATTCAGGGGCGGGGAACAGGGCCTGGGTGGTGGCGCCAGATTCTTGATGCGGTCTCAAGGAGGGAGGCAGTCAGACGGGCTTCAGGGAGGAGGTGGTCAGCTGGGTCTCCAAGGAGCTTTGGCTTTGCCAAGATGACCCAGTCATAGAATACTTCTAAAATTAAAGGCACAGTCATTTAAGAGGACTTCAGGGAAGTGATTCCGGTGGCCTAGAGAGCCCCACTGGCTGTGGGGGAAAGAGGGGTGGGGCCCAGAGCCTCCTGGCCACCCCTCAAACGTCCTGGTGGGAGCTGAGCAGCCGAAGGGGGAGGTGAGCAACCTTCCAAGCCACAGCTGACGTGTCCTCAGCCGAACCGCCTTCGTTCCCGGGCGAAAGGAAAGTGAGCGCCGGGCAGACGGGCTCTGCGTGGGCAGTGCTGGGTGAGCGTTAGTGTCAGAGTCGATGGAGGTAGAAGCAGGGTTTGGCCCTTTGCGTCTGGACCATCAGTGACTACGCGCTGATGACCGGAGAGAGCGATGGAATCTGATGGTTCCATTGGGTCCTTTCTGGGAACAGGACGGCATTTTTCCAAAACTGGAAGTCGTGTGTACTGGGGAGTATCTCTTGGCCCTGCATCCTTAGCTTCTCCCAGGGCACCCCCAACCCCTTCTCTGCCCACAGCACACCCTGGTTTCCCTGCCTTGACTAAATTAGAGTTTCTGCCACACTGAGTTCTGTTAGGGTTGAAGATGCATTTGGCGGCTCCGGAGAAGCCCAGCTTGCTTCTCCTCACTGCACTGCATTTGGCAACCGTCTTCTGCAGGAGGAATGTGGAGAATTTCCCTTTTCATCGTGTCAGATCATCTGGTTTGGGCTGGCCCTTCCCCAAGAGCCCAGTGGACACAGCTGGAGCGGGGCGGGGCCCAGGCGGGTGGCTGAGCTGGGAGCTGTGGACTTCCCTGGGCTTGCAGGCCACCGTGGAGGAGGGCAGCAGAGGTCAGTGCGGCCCCTGGGGCGGGGCGGGGTGCAGGGAGGGCTTTGCCCCCTCCCTGGATCCCAGCATTATCCTGAGATAACAGTTTGTGCCCCCACACGGCACCCCACCATTGGCTAGGAGAGTGCCTGGCTAAAGACGACGTTTCTGCATGGGAGGGGACAGGTTTCAGGGTCCTGGGGTTCTTATGCTGTTCGGGGTCCTCCTTGAGAAGATAGAATCACGAATCCAAAATTCATCACCGGGCTAAGCAGGGGCCCTGCCAAGGCGGGCCTGGGGCCTGCGCTGTGTTGGTGTCAGGGGGCGGTGTCCTTGCAGCATGTGCTCGGACAGGCGGAAGGGGCAGACCTGAGGCTGGGAGGACATCTTGGGCTGAACTTTGGTGCCTGCTGTTGCTGGGCCACCCGGTGGCCAGGAGACCTGGCAGGTGGGAGAGGGAGAGCACGAGGTCCACAGGCCTGGGGCATGGAGAGGCACTGGCCCCACGAGCACACGGGACTGTCAGGGGGTCCAGGCCAAGGCGGCGGTCCAGGTCAACCCAAAGCCAAGCTGCATCACAGGACAGGATGCAGGGGCCCGCGGAGCTCCGAGAACCGGGTGGGGGGACAGGCCGGTTCTGGGTGGGCTGGGAGGGCTTCCGCACGCTGCTGGCCAGTGCACTAAGTAGCCCGCAGGCAAATCCATGAGATGCCTAAGGACTGAGGCTGGGAGGGTTGAGACAGGCATGTCTTTGTTTGCTGGAGTTTGGACATTCCTGTAGAGGCCAAGGCGTTGTTCAGAGCCTCCGGATTCGGATTCAATACAGGTCCGATGCCCTCTACTCGCCCGGGTCTGGGTCGTCACTTCCAGTGCAGATTCGGGCGTCTAGGAGAAAGACCCAACACCTCAGGAAGCAGGTGGTTTCTGCCTGCGCTGGCCGCCCCCCAGCTGTGGGCCTCCCACAGCTTCACCCACGAGAGTCTTCTTGGGCGGGTCTTTGAAAAGTTGTCATGATCCAAGTTATTGATACAAGTAGTCTTTGTATTATCGTTTTAACACAATTCTTAGACATCTGAGTAAGTGGATACAGATTAGTGAGACAGACTGCTTAAATGCTAGGTCTCAGCCTGTCAGTAAGACATCGCATCATTCTCGGGTCCCGATGGAACCCTCCCCCAAATGACCACACTCTAGCCCTGTTTCCAGTGCCAAGGCTCACACAGACCCCAGCCCTGCAGCTGCCCGTGGCATCGCCGCTGAACTCACTTACCGACCTACACCATCAGTAGCCGCAGTTCTTGGAAACTTAATGTCCCGCGAAGACATTAAGGCGCAGGCGATAACTGTCACGTGATACTAATGATGTAAAACTGAAGACACAATGGCATTGTTTACATGGTGAGTATCGGCTAGCTCGAGAGTATACAGAGCCAGAAGGGAGGACTTAGCCAACGTGGGAGAGCATTTCAGAGGTTAATGATACCAGAAGCCTCGCGCTTAAAAAATAAAAAGACCTGCAAACGTGGCTGGCGTAGCGATGTCAAATCTGAGCTGTGTCCAGAGAGCAGCTACATCCTTTCCTTCATATTCGTCATGCTGGAGGTCATCAGAGCTGCGAAGACTCAGCTAGTGTCAGGAAATGTGAAGTTTCGTCCCAGTGGGGTTTCTCAAGAGCACTCGATGAGCTCAGTAGGTGGAAGTGTGACAGGGCAACCCTGATATAAAATGGGTGGCCTGATTGTGGGTCCTCGCCCACGCACCTCAAAGGGACTTTTAATAAGACTCAACTGCAGGCACACACAAAAAGTTTTTTTTCTCCAAGTCTATGACATGCCTATTTATTTATTATCATTAAATTTATTTATACATATTTGACATTGATGGTAGTCCTCATGCAGTTCCCACTACCACTTCATCAGTGCACGGTCACCGCACTTCCTTGCACAGACAAAGGTAATGAAGGGTTTATTTACAATCGGAGGGGAAATGAAGAAGTGAAAAACTCAAGGAGAGGGAGATCAGTTCGCTAACGCGTCCTGCCAGTTCGCTGAGTGGGCTCCCTACAGCTGCTAGGAGCTGGCGAGAAACCAAAGGATCCCCGAGGCCCACGTGTCTGGTTTTGTTACAGGGCAGGAAGAGGGGCACCCCAGAACCCCCAAACCTGCCCTCTCTAAATAGTTCCTGCCATCCGCCGCATCAAGACCCAACACATAAGAGCTTTCATGGAAAGGAACTTTAATACAATTAGTGAACAATACAGAAAAGAGAAAGAGTATAGTCTCCAAATCCAGCATCCAAAGTTACCCATCCCCTCACGGGTAGAAGTCCAGCCAAACAGGGTTGGCCCAAAGCAAGGCCGAAAGTTGGCCACAAATCTAAAGCATAGAAAAGGGTCAGACAAAGACAAGTCTGGGAGGAAAAGCGCAAAATCAAAATCAAGACAAAAGCTGCCACTGTCACCTCCCGCGGGTCTCACCACGTCTGTTCCAGCCAGTCCAGGGCCAAGAAGCAGGCGCAGCTTCTTCACATGCCTCCGCTCCACATGCCTCCTGCAGGTCTCCTCCTTGCTGCTCTGCATCCTGCTTCCTCCCTTCTCCAGTCTCCTCTCCAGCTTCTTCCTGCTCAGCTCTGCCCACCTTTGGGTGGGGCAGGGAACCTGGAATTCCCCCTTTTCCTGGGGACCCCCTTGTTACAGTTTTTACCAAACCTGGCTGCTTCACTCTGCCCTCAGCCCCAGCAGCCCTCCCTCCAGTGATGCCCTTGTAGGATTTGTGATTCCTGGCGTCTTGGGTCTGCCGGTCTGGGTGGGGGCGGTGTCTGTGCTTGACGGGTTCATTCAGGGCCTCCTTTTCCCCAACAGAAGTTCCTGGGGCAGGGACTGGGGACAGGGCGGCTTCCCTCCTCCCTTCTTGTCCTGGTCCCGTGTGGTCTGTCCCCTGTGGGGTGCGGCTGCAGGCCAGGCTGACTTCTGGGGTTGAACAGCCGCAGCGCAGTCCGCTCCCTCTGGTCAGTCCCCCACCCTCTGGAGGCCCCCCGGCCACTGGGGACTTGAGCGAAGCCCTGGGAAACTGGGCGCCGGCCCTTGCACTCAACGGGACAGCAAGCCAGACTGGGGCCCGCAGGTGAGCCTGGCCTGGGGCCAGAGAGGGGCTGTCGCTGGCCTCCAAGCCCCAGTTCTCGCTGCTTTACTCCTCACTGCCCGCCAGCTCCCCCTGCGCTGTGGACGCTCCTACCTTTTAGGCTAATTAGCAAGCCCAGTACACAGTGATTGCATGGCTTGCTTTCCGCGGCAGTGTGCAAGCGTCGTCTCAAGATGCTTTCCAAGAAGCAAGCTCTCATCTTCATCAGCCCCACACCCGGCGCCGCTGTAGCTCATTACGGGGAAGTTCGCCTAAGAAAACGCTGCCTTGGCTGGCGCTCCTCCTGCGGGCACGTGGGAGCCACGGTCCCGACGGGGTGCTGTGCCCCGAATGCCACGCACACCCCACACCCCACACACCGCACACACAGCGCGCATGCCACACGCACAGCAACCCCAGAGTGCCGCGCACACCTCGCCTCTTGCACGCACACAGCCCGCGCAGCGTATGCACACACCACACACGCACGGCGCACGCACACCCGCTGACCCTCCGCACACACCGGCACGGGGACCGCCTGGGAGGGGCCGGCGAGTTAGCTGACCCCGCGGCCACCGTAGCGCACCCCGCCGGCTCACAGCGTCACCCGCTTTCCACGGACACGATGTCACCTGGCAAGTCTATCTCCACAGTGCCGCGGACCAGTTTCCATTTTGGAAACAGAAGCTTCTTGAGCGCGAATGCACTGAACAGCTCTGCAGCCACCCGCCCCAGGGTCCCCGTCTGCGGGGTCCACCCCCCAGGAGGTCCTGGCTCCAGAGGTCACCTGCCCTTCGCTGCTCAGGGGCACTGGCCGGGCCAGGCGGCGGGCACTCGCGCACACTGTGAAGGCGGAGCCGAGGGGCAGGCGCGAGGCAGGGCCTGGAGTTTCGCAGGGTGAGCGCCGAGATGCCAGCGGGGCCAGGGGCCGCCTCTTAGTGAGCATGGACAGCACCTTCCTTTCGTCGGTGGCCCAGCCCGCTTCAACAGTTTAGGGCGCTGGTGACAGGGTAACGTGGCCGATGGCGGTCAATAAGCCAGAGGTCTGGAATCCCAGCTAACTGCACCCGTCCTTCCTCCTGCGAGGACAGCGCCTCTCCCTTAGCCCTTGTGGCTCGGCCCATGCCCAGCGCGGGCTCACAAAACCCCGCTGGACAGTCCTCCAGGCGGCCTCACTGGGCTTGGGAGGGCACCAGGGGGCAGGAGCGACTCTCAGCCTTCACCGAATGCATACCCAGTGCCCATCGACAGAGGAGTAGATGGAGAAGACTTGGTGCAGGTACACAACGGAATACTACGCAGTTATGAAGAAGCTGAACTGCCATTGGCTGCACCACGGAGGGAACTAGAGGATATCATGCTTAATGAAATAAATATACAGAGAAACGGAAATAAAGGGGTGAGTAAATAAAACAAAACCAGCTTGCAGAGTATAGGACCAGTTCGTAGTTTCCAGAGGGGAGGGGGGCAAGGGTGGGTGCACACAGGAAAGGGGGCACTGGTATGCAGGAGAGAGCTGGGCCTTTCGAGGTGAATTTCATGTCCTATTGACACTTGCTGTGTTTTCACGATGCTCTCTGAAACTGCTGAGTAGTGGTACAGTGCTACGTCAATAGAAAACAATTACAAAAAAGGGAGCCGTCGGGGAGGAGGCATCTTTCTCCGTGGATAGTCACTTTTATTATGGAGAAAGAGGAGACGGACCCACGTTGGGGTCACCTGCCACCCACAGTTTCTGTCCACACAGAAGGAGCCAAAAAGCGCTCACCTCCCGCTGACGTGGACGTGGAACAGACACGATCTGGTGTATACACATCACTGACGACTCCCCACCGTGTGCGTGTCAAGCGCTTACAATTTGGTTATTCAGCCGAGAGCTAAACAGTAATTATAGTTCATTTTTATAGGCTTTGAGATTTATTTTTGGGTCCCAGCTACATGGCATTGTTTGGATTTGACTCTTGCAGCCCAGTGTTGTTTCACCTTTCTGCTCTCGACACTCAGCCTGCGGGGCTGTATGTGGGCCTGTCCCCCCATACCTGTGTGTTACACATCATAGTTCTCGCCCTGCAGTTTCTCTTCTCCACTTAGAGCTCTTTCCATGCGTGCACTCACACTTACCCCACCAGTTTCCATTTCTACAGATGTCCTGTTGATTGACAGAGACCTCCACAGCACAGCGCGAGGCACGAACAGGAGGTTCCCGTCTCCCCACCCCAGCTGCAGGGCCACCCACTCACGCCAGCCAGCCCAGCCTGCCTGAGGCGGGCGTGGAGTCAAAATCACGGAATGTGGAGACCAAGGAAACAGGCAGACATGGGCCGCTCCCCTGGCCAGCCGCAGGAAGGCTTCGGGGAGCGCAGAGGCTGCAGGGGAGCAGAGTCGGGAGAGAAGAGGGTATGACATCTGCTTTCGTGACCCCGAGATCCTGAAGCTCAGCAGGGAGCTCTCAAAGCGAGCGCAAGCACCCGGCTGTGCTGGGGGTGGGATATGTGTGTGTGTGTGTGTGTGGGGGGGGTTGTCCTCATGTGCTGGAAGCCTTGGCACGTGGCCAGCGCCCGGCCCACCCTTGAGGCTGGTTGAGTCTCCTCCTGACACCCCCCTTTTCTACGCCCTCCCTTCCCCAGCTCTTCTGCTATTTCAACCCGGAGGGTGGGGGCGCTGGAAGTGCCCCTCGCCGCCCGCGGGCACAGCTACTCGAAGCCTGGCGCTGAAGCTGCCGAGCACCATCACTTTGGTTTCCCGACCTTCCTGTGCGGTAAGTGGGATTAGCCCCATTTGCTGACGAAGAAACTGGGGCTCAAGGGGTAACCCCGAGGGTGCCGTTGCCTCTGCTTTGCCGCCCCCTCTGATCTTGGTGTGGGACCTGTCGGGAGTCGACGGAGCTCCCAGGCCTCCGGAACCTGACTAGCTGGGTTCTTAGGGGTGAGGGTTTGAGGGTGCACATGCCCCCCAAACTCGGCTGCTTAGAGGAGGCGCTTGTGCTGAGATTTGGTGAGAAGCCTTCCAGAGACCGCGGAGACCGACGCTCTCAGGAGACCCGGAGAGTCAGGGTGTGGGCCGTGAACCTCATTTCCTGGGTGGTTCCAGTGCACCCCGCGGCCCCAGCTGGGAGCAAACTCTTTTTGTCCTGAACGCTGCGAAGTGAAGACCACTCTTAGCAGATTGGAACGCTCGGGAGACAAACGCCCTCACTCCGCACCCGCTCCTGCGGGCCTCTCGATGCCTCTGCCGCGTCGCTCACAGCTGCCCCTAGTGCCAGGGTCCTCCGTGAACGGCCGTGAGGGGCTCTGATGATGACGCCGGCAGGCCGGCCTGACCTGCACGCTAGCTTTATGGTGCCATCAAAGGGAACACCGACAACAGCCCGGAGACCATCCCCGCACAGTTAATGTTCTCCTGACATTCCTTGCCCATCAGGAACCCACATCACAAGCGCTTGCAGAACCAGCGGCCTGTTGCCACTTTGTGTAAGTGCCAGGCTTTATGGGAGCTGATTGGGTTTGCAGTTAACCAAAGTGCACAGTACTCACGTCCACCCCGTTGATTCGTGGGCAGAGAGTGCTCTTGAGAGTTATAGGAGGGATGGGAGCTTCGAGGCACAGCCAGCTGCTGTCTCTGGCTTCTGAATGCCGTGGCTGGTGGGCTAAGATGCTACTGGGGCTTTGCTGCTCGTTTCTGCCTACTGCAGCCAGTGCCTGCTGAGGGCAGCGTGAGGACATGCGGCTTTGCCTCCGAAGTGCTCACAGCCCCGCAGCCGGCAGGGTGCGAGAACGGGGGTTCTGAGACGCGTGTTGTAGAGCCCAGGAGCTCACAGAACCCAGGAGCACAGTTACTCACAAGCAGGGACGGACGGGCGGGCGCAGCAAAATAGGACTTGAGTGCACAAGGAGAAGTTCAAGAAAAAATGAGGGGATTGTGGAGGGGCAACGCAGCAGGCAGGGTGGGCTGGAGACAAGGCGAGACTTGTTGGGGACCCCTAGAATGTGGAGGGGCTGAGGCTGGGCAGGTAGTGAGGGCAGGAGGAAGTGTTGTCTTAAACATCTTTTGTTTTAGTTGTAGTTGTGTGCTGTGTGTTATCAGTCAGGGTTCCACCCGAGAAACAAGAGAAGCATGCGCGTGCACAGACATGTATATGTGCACACACAGGCCTGTGTGCACGTGTAACATCACGCTCTATTACAGAGTGTAGCTACAATGTGTATATGTACTCACGGCACACAATGCAACACAAACATAGCATATGTGCACATGCACACCTGATATATGCAATCACGTGTCTATATGACCGTGGGGGTTAGGCACCCCCGCCCCACCATGGTTGAGAATCTGTGCGTAACTTCGGACTCCCTAAAAGCTTCAACAGAAGTAATCTTAGCTGGTCTACTAGTGTCCCCCAGTCCTCAACCTGCGAGGGGGTTCTTATCCGAGGAAGTGGCTCCTCCAGGTCATGTCTGGGCTAGAGAAACCCCTTGGGGTCTCTGGCCCTCAGCTCCATCCAGGAGGTGAAAGACCCAGCCGGGTTTCAGAAGCTCACTGTTGCCTTCTTGGTGCCCCTGAAGAGTGTCCCGGCCCTTTGCGAGGCCAGGAACGACGTACGATTTGCTTCTCTGTCCAGTCCGGCTCCCCCACCTGCCCTCGCTGTCCTAGTTATAGATTTTAGCTGTTGGCAGGTCTCTGTGCTGGGTCTCTGGGGAGGCGTGCACCCCGCTATGCCTGTGAGTCATCTGGGAACCGGGCTGGAGGGGGTGGACACAGCTGGCCAGCCAGTCTTTTCTTTGGGAGTAGGAGGGGAGATTGATTTTGAGAGCCAGGCCTCGAGGTAGGCGCTGCTTTTGTGATGCAGGGAGGGGAGAAGACACCCCACTGAGGCCCCAAAGGGCTAAAACCAGTTTTTTTAAACTCAGAAATTGTCGAGAAGTCTAGCGAAGACTAGAAATAGTGGTTTCAGTTATAAGTTGCCTTAGCAAAGGTCTCTTTAAAACACACACACACACACACACACACAGAGCACCCGTCATGTATTGGGTATTGGGAGAAAGCGTCTGTAAGGATCCTGGACCGTGTGCTTTCTGGACAGCAGAGGCCACCAAAACGGGACGTTCCCTGGCTCCGGTGGGAGGCATTGGGAGGAGGTGAGCAGAGGCGGGATGGAGGATGCGCTGGGGTTCAGGGCTAAATCATCCACGCAGGCACTGTCTGATAAGTGTAAATAATTCCAGCGTGACCGCCCATCTGCTCGTAGGCCTTGGGAAACGCTTCCCAAAGGTTTTACCTGCTCACTGTCGAGGCTTGAATTAAATGGCATTCCCGAACCGGTGTGCTGAAGTCGATTTTCCTCACTGCGAGAAGCTGCTGGAGAAGTCCTTCCGCTCCACCCAGGTTCGGCCCCCAGTTCTGTTTGGATCATCCATTTGGTTTGAATCATAACTCAGTGTTGGGCCTGAGCTGCGAAGATCCCACCGTCCTCCTGACTTCTGGGCCTTGTTCCCAAACTCTTCTTTCTGGGATTTATGCTGATTCTATTTTTTCACGTCAGGAGCCTCAGATTTTAAAATGAGTCTTTGACACTCGGTATCAAGGTCTGGAGCGCCCAGGGAGATCACCCTCCCACTTTAGCATGTCTCAGCTAGTCCGAGTCAGCAAGCAGACCCCAAACCTCCAGTCGGGGGAAGAGCGATTGCAGTGTGTGGACCTAAGTCCAGGGTTACAGATAGATCTAGCCAAAGTGGCCAGGTCAAAACACTGTTTGCAGAAAGCATTGTCAACATGTGTTTGTGTTTACTGGGAGGTGCCAAGTGGTAAATCTTTGTCCGCAATTACGTAGAGTCCCTGATGACAAGAGAAAACTTTATGACGTGCTCTTCAGTTCTCTTGCTTGTATGGTTGAGCCCCATTTTGAAGAGTCATAATCGTGTGTACATGTTTCTCTTCTGCTGTCTTGTATTGAACCCCATAGAACAGGGTCTGTGTTTTAGGTCAATCCTTCCTTAACCTCTAGGCTGGTGAATGAGGAATAGCTGATACTGACAGATGGTTGTTGAATGGCTGAGTGAGTGTATGATAGTTAATTTTTGTGTCAGCTTGACTCGGTTAAGGAATACCCAGATTACTGGTAAAATATTATTTCTGGGTGTGGCCATAGGGTGTTTCCAAACTAATTACCATTAGAAACTAATGAACGAGAGAAGAGGATCACCCGCCCTGGTGTGGGGGGGATCGGCCCAGCTGTTTAGGGCCAGAGTAGAACCAAGTGGTCCGTCTCCTCCTCTCCTTAGCTCTTGGGGCTCCTGGCTCTCTGACCTTTGGACTTGAATGCTGATTTACATCCTGAGGTTCTCTGGTCTCTGGACTTTGGACTTGAACTGAATCCCATCACGGGCCCTCCTTGAGTCTCCCGCTTACAGATGCAGGTTGTGGGATTTCTCAGTTTTCATAGCGGCAAGAGCAAATTCCTGTAATAACTCTCCATTGATCTAGCTGTCAATCTATCAATTGTCATATTTCTTAAATAGCTGTATTGTTGAGGTGTAATTCATAGACCATCACCTAAAGATTTTCCCTGTAATGTGCATAAGTAGTGACTTTCAGTATTTTCACAATCATTCTGGATTTTTAAAGAAAAGGAACAGAGTGTTTCAACTTGATTCTGGAGACAAAAATAATCAGTTTAGGAACATTTATAAATGCGGTAAAACATACATGACATTTATCATCTTAACCATTTCTAAATGTACGGAGAGACGGTTGTAAAGTGCCGTTATGTACCCCAAGGGTGCAAAGTGCTGTTATGTACCCCAAGGGTGCAGACTGGTTGGGAAAACAAACGAGTGGGAAACAGCCCCAAAGCAGCGGTTCTCCAAGAGTCTGAGCCAAAGGCCAGCTTGCGCATGTCCTGTCCTTGGGCCAGAAGTGGTCTCCGAGTGCAGGTCCTGTGTGAGTCTAGTGATGCCCAAACCGGCTTCACCTCATCCTGGAGTCCCTCCACCCGCCTCAAACACCTCGGCAGTTTCAACTGCTCTACAAATTCCTAGAAGCTCAGTTTCAATTTGCCGGCCAGTGAAAGCAGGTCTCAGACCAGCACTGGTGAATGCATCGCATTATAAGCAACACTACCTCAGGGAGTTACGAAACTTCTAGAAATGTCTTCTTCCGGTTAACTTTCTTACACACAGACGCTTTTCTCCTAGAGCTGTGCCGAGAGACTTAGTCAGCTCCTGGTGGCCCTGGAGCTTCCCAGCACCGCCACACTGCCTCTGGAGCCGAGAGCAGCCCTGCCGCGGCAGCCTGGGACTGGAGCTGGCGCGCAGCCACGGCCCCTTCTTGTCTGCAGGGCCGGGCCCTCCTGCTCCGCGCATGTGGGCTCAGCTCCGGTGTCCTGATCTCTGAGGCTTCTCATGGATTCTCAGACACCCGGCGGCAGGCTCGGGGAGCGGGTGGGGGAGGGAGAAAAGCAGGACTGGGAGCTTCTAGGTCCTCAGGGATAGTCACCAAGGGGGCAGTGGGGAGGTGAGGAGAGTTCCTGAAGGCAAAGTCATAATCACGGCAGAGGGCTGGAAAACCTTTATTGAGATGTACTGTCAAACCACATAGTTGTTAAACAGCCATAACTATGTCTTAAACGATCAGCTCAGCTGGTCTCTATTTAACATAATAGCTGCCTATTAAACCTAAATTAAGTACAGAGTTAAATGTCTCTAGAATACAAAAACCCCAAAAGGACTGCCAAACCCGAATGAAACCTCTGGCTGGCAGAGCTACAGGGGTGTCCGCCGTCAGGGCGTGCTGTGGTCTGACTAAAACAGGAGCCCAGCCCCTGCCCGGCGCTTGGTGCCGGCACAGTGTTGTTTCCCAGGGCTGGGTGGGGTGGAGCGGAGGCTTTGCAGTACACTGCAGTCCTGATGGTGTATCTTTTCTCGCTTGTTTCAGAGATACTCTCAAATACTGCAGAAACTCCAGGAAGTGCTGTGAGGCTCCTGTGAGGCTGCGTGGCCTTAAATGCGCCAGAATGATTATAAGCGCTCTAGCTTTTTCTTCTTTACTCCCACTTCCCTGCTGTTCTCATCCCATGCTTGACCATCGTAAGGCATTCCAGCCCCCCAGCTTCCTTCCAAACTGTCCTCTACCCTGCCAATATTCACTCATTCATTCTTCACTCATCCCCCCACCCACTCACATGGGTGGATGGATCCACCCATAAATCCAAATCCATCCATCCATCCATCCATCCATCCACCATTCATCTACCCACCCATCCACCCACCCACCCTCCCACCCACCCACCCATCCATCCATCCATCCATCCATCCATCCATCCATCCATCCATCCATCCATCCATCCAAGAAATACTCTGTGCTAAACACTCAGGTAGGGAGCAAAACCAAACCCCTGGGGCTCATGTTTTGGTGGGAGAAGCAGCCATTGATAAGAAGATTCTGTCTAAAAGGCAATCAGACCTCTGCCTCTTCTAATTCTCTCTCCCCTATCTCCTAGCCTCCGGGATACAAGGTCCTGTTTCTCTCCATCCTATTTCCTGACTCTTTCGTCTTCCTCCCGCTGTGATTGCTATTTTGGCTTTGAACATCACCTGATTTCTCCTCAACTGGAGGAGATTGACCAAGTCAAATAAGGCTCATGTCCAGAGCAGGGCGTGGGCCCACTGGCCCTGGCTGCATTTTCTCTTGCGCGGTGGGTTGGAGCACATCTCCTGCTACCTGCTGAAATGCTTCCCAGGAACGTGGGCATTGCTGTTCCATTGGGAAGACCGGAATGATAAGGACAGGGAAGTGATGACCAGCGTCCCAGACGGTCAGTTCTGCTTTCCACATTTAACAGAGAATTCATTTGCTTTATGTAATTGACTGGATACATGTTTTCTTTGTTCATTCATTTATGCTTTTGTCTGGGAAGATCTGTGTGGGAAACTAATTTTTGCTTTATTGAGAAGACAGTGTAATCCATAATGAGAAATTTTCCACCTTCATGCTTGGGTGGAGACGAGGGCAAGCGTCTCGATGATGGCGGACTCAGCCCACCCCGCCGGGCCCTGCTCTGGCCAGAGGGCCCTTGGCGCGGCTGTCCTGGCTCCCAGCTCAGCTGTCTGTGATGAAATTCTGCGAGTTTCGTAGCACTTTGTTAGAAATGCTAGATCCAACGTGCATTTTTTCATCCTTCGTGTTGTTTAATTCAGCTGGAGGTCAAAACAGAGTCTCAGTGCTGAGGCCACTTGGCTTGGGCTTCTAGTTATACCTCCTACTAGCTGTGAATTTTGGGGCCACCTACCTTTTCTTTGCTGTGGCTTCCCCAGTGTAAATTGTGGGGCCATAATGTCACCTCCCTGAGAGCTGGTGTCCTTGTGTGGGTGGAGGGGGATGGTGTGTCTCAAGGCTCTGGGCGCCAGGTCTGGTCCTGTCAGCTGCTCGACCTTGTCAACGACTGTCTCCCCATTTTCCTCCTCCCTGCTCCTTCTCCTTGTCCCTCTTTGCTGTTGGCCGCTACCTGCCCCTCAGACACAGGTCTTCCCAGGGGTTCTGTTCTTAACCTGTTGGTTTTCTCCTTCTACTCCACACTTATACTGGGGGTGGCTTCACCTGATTTTGCAGTGTCAACTCCCTTCTTCATTTGACCCCCAAATCTGGGCCCCTGACCCCGCCCAGAGCTCAGATCACTCCCTGCAAAGCTCAGATCACTTTGTAAAGACCTGTGGGTGTTCTCATGTGGATGTCTCAGGGAAGCCCCTATATCTGGACTCATTTTTCCGTCCCACCCCTTCACCCCAACGCCGTCAATTCAGCCTTCCCTTGCTTTGGGGTTCAGTTTTACTCCTTTGACGATCTAGCCATTGCTCTCAGCGCCCGTCGACGTCTCCCTTACTTACGACACACTTGATGGTTTGTACTCAATCAAATGATAAACTCTTGGTCTTAAAACTTCCAAATGGAAAAAAATTGCTCTTCGCTTTGCCTCTGACCCTGTGTTTCCCACCCCAGGAACCTCCCCAGCCAAGCCCACTGGCGTCCCACAGCCAGCTCCGTTTGGATTCAGCAGACCCCACAGGTTAAGGGTCAGGCGCACAGGACTGCCCCACTGCAGGCACCAGTCGTCAAGAGTGGGCCCCGGGCTACCCACAACTTTATCTGACTTGGCCGCAAATCAGTTTCTCAAGACCCCAGATGTGATGGTTTGCTAGAACTGTTCACAGAACCCAGGGAGACCGTCTTCTTGCTGGTTACTAGTTTACTATAAAGGGGTGACAGCTAGAGAAGCCAAGCAACAGATGCCTAGAGCATGGCGTGGGGGTGGGGAGTGGAGCTGCCTGGGCTTCTCGGGACATCCCCCACCCCCCTTCAGCCCCGAGCACCTCCAAAACCCTTCAATTAGCTTTTTAAATGTGGACGCTTTGTCATGGATTATGAGCTCACTGGCCACTGCTGATTAGCTCAAACTCCAGGCCTTTCTCTCTCCTGGGAGCAAGGGGCAGGGCTGAAAGTTCCAACCCTCTAGTCACCCAACTGGTTGCCCTGGCAACCAAGACCCTGCCCCCCACTTTCAGGAATCACCTCATTAGCATAAACTCAGGTTTGGTTGAAAGGGGTTTATCGTGAATAACCAAAGTCCTTTTGCTCCTATCACCCAGAGATTCCCAGGGTTTTAGGTGCTCTGTCCAGAAACGGGATGAAAACCAAACAGACATTTGTTTTTATTTCATCACAGTGTCCCCTTTCCTCTGCATGCCAAGTGAGATAAAGCTCCGGGCCCTGGCTGGGCCGGCCCCGCTCTGGCTGCTCTGCCTCCTCCCCAGGCCTTAGTTCACACTGCTTGGACGGGCACAAGTGGAATCAGCACCAGGGAGAGAAGTGCCTTTCCCCAGAGCAAGGCTTTCTGCCAAAGCAGAGCTTCAAAAGAGCTCCCGACCTACACGGGGCAGGATACCACTGGCCGGCAGAAGTCAGGTGAATTTTGAAAATGGACAGAGGAGGAGACAGTCTCAGCCCAGCTCAGAGATCTGTGCTCACACACCCGGGAAGTGAGCGGGCTTAATGCCGACGCGGGGGTCGGGGGCTCGAAGAGTCTGCATTGCAATGTGCACGTGATTCTTCTTTATGAATGTCAGCTTATTCATGTTCCAGCACTGAGCACTTTGGAGCTTTGTGGGGACGTTTCTGATTGTCCCGGGGTGGGGGCAGGTTCTGCTTGACACTCAGCGGAGGGGAGCAGGGCCGCCAGGGTCCTGAGGTAGGCATCTGGGTTCATCCTTCCAAGGAGGTAAAAACCTGCCTGCAACCTGACTCTTGCACACACAGCCTGAACCATTGCTTCACGCGTTTAACATACACTGAAATTTCTAGAAAGATAAACGCCATGCAAGTGGAACAAGGCGGAACAAGGCACACTTGGTAGTAATGCCATTCCCAGGATTTGGGGGTGCTAGTGAACCCTTTCGAGCTTCCATACTTGGAGGCGCTGGCTTCTCGATGGCTCTGTTGCTGAGGTGCTTATTTAGCCCAAACTTCAAGATGTCGACTAGAAAGAATAAGTGTGGGTTATACAAAAAGTACTGGTATTTCGTATTTGCGTATTGAAATTAATTTTATTTTATTATAAATTATTTATATAATAGGCACATTTATTTCTAAAATTATGTACTTTGTAAGGTTACACAGCTATAATTCTACTGGAGAACAGCAAAGGGGATATTGCAAAATATTTGCCAGAAAAGTGGGATGTTGGGTTGAATAGGATTAGGAAACTCTCTGAGATAAATAATTTTCATTTCTCATATTTTAGGCAAAGGAAATGACATCAAATAAAGCAAAAAGCCAGCCAGAGCGGTAACCAAAGAGATTGTGTGTGTCCTCGATGTTAGCAACCCCCGCCCCTGCTCCTCCACCTCTGGCCCCACCCCCTGCTCATCCACCCTGTTCAAACAAATGCCAATTACATAGCCCTCTATCTTCATCTCCCCTGGGAGTTGAGTCCACCCTCAGAACCTTCCTTGGCAACTGTTGCTAGGAAGATGCTGCTGCTTGAACTGACCTTCCAGAGACTTGCGATCACAGCTGGCTGTTTCCTGGCTGCTGAGAGGAGATCAAATTTGCCCAGCGAGAGTGGTGGCGAAGCATGCAAACAGCACAGCGCAGGAACCGCAGGCTGCTAGAATGCTCGGTCAGACACACGCCTGGATGGTCACATCCCTCATCCTAGAGGCCTGCGAGGAAACAAGCACCGCCAAAGTCTGTCCACTGCACCTCGTTGGAGCAGTGATGGGCCCCGGGAGGGGCGTGCTAACTTGGGCCTCTCAGCTTCTAGAACTTTGCCAACAGCTTCCATGAATCCCACGCAGGCTGTGACCAGGTTTCCTGGCTTCCACTTGTCTTGGGCATCCTTAGATCCAGCTGAAGGGTGATAGGGATGATGATAATGATAACTAAGCTGCCGTGTGTGGACGCTTGCTTTGTTCCTGGCACTGTCCTAAGCGGTCACGTGAATTACCTCATTTGATCCTCACAGTCGCCCTGTGAGGGAGCCATCACATCTATTCTGTAGCACTGGCGAAGAGATTGGCCCCAAGCTGGTTTGTAGGCCCTGCAGGAACGCCTCCATTGCTCTCCATATTTTATTCATTGCTTTTGATCATTTGCTTCTGGTCAGACACATCCAGGTAGCAGTAAATGCAATGAGATTCATCCACCCACTCATCCATCCATCCATCCACCCACCATCTATCAACCCACCATCTATCCATTCATCCAACCACCCACCATCCAACCACCCACCATCCATCCATCCATCCATCCATCCATCCATCTATCCATTCATCCAACCACCCACCATCCATCCATCCACCATCCATCCATCCATCCATCCATCCATCCATCCATCCATCCACCATCCATTCATCCAACCATCTGCCATCCATCCACTCACTCACTCATTCATTCTTCATCAGATGTGACCCAAGACTGTGCTTCCAAACTCACAGGGAACTTGGGTAGGACCCACACTGCTCCCCAGGGAGCGAGGGTCTTGCACCACCATCACCAGCATCTCTAGTAACACCACCATCATCACCTCCCCCCCCCCACCATCACCACTTCCAATACCTTATATCACCCCCCATCTTATCAGCACAAACAGCATCCTCGTCCCCTCCACAGTGGGGATCATTATTCCTGTTTCACAGTGGAGGACGCTGAGGCTCAGAGAAGTAAGTCTGCACGAGATGACACAGAGAGGCCATGCAGCCCAGCCTGTGTGTCCACCCAGTAGGCAGAGGGCAGCGGCTCAGGTAGCGGCCCCCATGGGCCCAGGCATGTGCTGGAGGTCTGCTTTCTCTGCACCGGGCCACACTCGGGCCGTGACCAGTCCGGCAGACTGTTCTTCCTTCCTCTGCCTGACGTCCTTTCACACACGCTGGGTTGCCTGGTTTTCCTGGCCAGAGCAAAATAAAAATGTTTTATGTCCCCTCTTTTCTGAGCTTTGGGTCTGTTTGCACACAGATCTGGAAGCAGATGGTGCTGATAGAAACCCCAGATGATACAGAAACTTGAAAGCTCTGGGAAAACACCCATGTCGTATAAATTTCTCTGAGCAGGAAAGGGGCGAAGAGAGAGAGAGAGAGAGAGAGAGAGAGAGAGAGAGAGAGAGAGAGAGAGAGGGAGAGAGAGAGCTCCTGATGACCATTCCTGTGCCCTTGAGTCTTGTGCCAGGAACTCCCTGGGTCAGTACTTTCTGTTCCTTGCAGCCGAAAGAAAATGATAAAAACTGTAAAGTGATTAGCTGAATGTCTGGCACCTTGTAAATGCTCAAAGTATATTCCTGTGTGATAAACAGCACCTCCTCCCTCAGCCCAAGCTGCCGCACTGGCTACCCCCGAGTGCCCAGGTCTGGAGTGGGGTGGGGAAGAGACACCCAGCACCTTCCCTGCACTTTCTCCCTGGTGAGTGGGGTCGGCCCTCCCCTGCGGCCTTCTGTGGACCCCCCACCCTGCCCAGCCGTGTGAGCTGAGTCCCAGTCACTCTTCCCATGGCTGGAGAGGAGGCTGTTGCTCTGAAGGCTGCTGAGGCTCAGAGGGTGAGCAACTTCCTCAGGTCACCAGCCAGTCGGGAGCCGAGCTAGGCTTTGCGCTGAAGGACTTGAATTCCCAAAGTGGGCTCCGGAAGGACTCTCTTTGGCGTGTATTACAGCAGGAGAGACGCCTGGGAATTTGCACTGGGTGGGGGTCTGTGTGGGGGAGGGACGAGAAGGGGGTGGGGATACTTACACCCCATGTGTCAGCAGCAAAATGTGTCTTCTGCCCGCCACGCGGAAGGAAGCTGTCCAGCTCTCTTGCAGCAGAAGCAGGTGGGGAATCCTGCTGGCCCCAAGCCTTTCAATCCTCGCAGAAGACTGTGCCGGTCTGGGGGAAAACTAGATTTTTATTTACAGGCTGATCTAGTCCTTGTGAAAAAGACGATCTCGTTGCCGACCCCAAAGGTAACAATGTCATTTCGTTAAGAAACAGAAATCCGAGGTGGAAGAGGTTGGGCGGAATGACCTGGGTCTGCCCCATGTGAGCACAAGTCACTCAGGTCCCTGATCGCGGTTGGGCCCAAAGGCGCGCCAGGCCCGGCGACTCTGCTGTCCCTACCTCCTTCAGCAGAGTCCACCCTCTCTCCGAGGAGGAAAGTCCGGGCAGCGCAGGATCGGAACCCTGCACTCCCCGGGCTCAGAACCACGCCGCGGTTCCGGACCTCGAGGTGAAAATAGTGGCCGGCGTGAGCTGGCACCGGAGGCAGCAGCCGTGAAGGTGCGCACAGTTTCCTCCGACCGCACCGGAGCCGGCCCTCCCCCCCTCGGGACCCGTGCCACAGGCATCTGCCTGTCCAGCGGAGACCAGACGGGCCGCATACCTGTGGGCTGGGGCCTCCCTCACACCCAAGCGGTGCCTTTTGCAGACGGGACGGAGGAAACATGCGAAGACAGGAGGGAGAAAAACTAACGGACACAGGGCGGGCATCCGGGAGGCAGGGTCGGAACCAGGGAGCGGACACGGGTCTCAGCCGCGGGGGTCAGGCGGGAACACAGAAGCTGGGCCTGACTTGCGGGAAGGAGCCTGCCCGGGCAGGGGAGAGCCGGACGCGTGCAGTGGCTTGCGCGGGAGCCGGGCCCTGGAGCTGAAAGGAAGGATGAGCTCCTTTCGGAGGGGCCTGGCCGAGTCTCCAGCCAGAGCTTGCGCCACGCCCGAGACCCCGGTGTGGGCAGCGGTGGCCCAGAAGAGAGTCACGGGCCTTGCACGCGCGGCGCAGTGAAGGCCTCAGACCCACTCTGTGCGCGGCTCTGTGGTTAAAAACATCGCACTGGCTGCTGGCGTCTTGAGCTGCTTGTCTGCAGGAGGAGATGGTTCCCGGGGGCTTCTTTCACCTGGGCGCCCCACCGCTGCCCAAGCAGCGGGCGCTCGGTCAAGGGCAGCGCTAGGGGCTGTGGAGGGGCAACTTTGAGGCAGGCTGGCCTGGTGCCTTGCTGGCTCAGCCCCGCAGCCTCGGGTCGTTCCTCCAGGTGTGCCGAGCTGCGCTTACAGGCGAAGGCGTGGTCGTGAGGAGCAGCCACCTGCCTTCCGGGTCCAGCGACATGTGGCTTTGGGCGCCGCCAGAGGCCCTGCCTAGGTCGGACCTGGAACCCGCGCTGCGGCCCAGAGGTGCGGCCACTTGCTGCGCGCCTGCGTTAATTGTCCATCACCCGGTGCCCGGGAGGCTGGGTTCCTTTGCCAGGCCCCACAAAGGAGGGAATAAGGGGTCGGGTGCCTGGGCGGCCGCCTGCCTGTGGCTGTCCCCTGGGTGAGGTTGTCACCCCCACATAGGAAGCGCGGTTGAGCCGGAAGATGGTGATGGTGGTTATGGTGGTGGGGAGTGGGGTGGTGGCGGTGGAGGGAACGGTGATGATGATGGGAACGCGGGTGCTGGTGAGGACGCTGGCACAGAACGCCCGACTTTTGCAAAGTTTAAGTTATGCCCTTTTTGCTTTTACAAAGTGCCTGAACACCAGGGCCTGCGGTGGCCGTGCGCAATGAACTGGTGATGGGACTCCAAAGGGACTACACCAGAGAAGCAAGCAAACGGCGTAAGAAAAATAGATTAAAAAAAAATAAAGATAAAAAAAGAGCCTGTCCGGTCGCTGTGCGCGCCAAGCGAAGGACACCCCACAGGAGCGTCTGCTTGCACGACGGCGGAAAGCGAGCCGGGCTGGTGCGCTTGGCGGCTGCGCTCCGAGCCCGCCCGGGCGGCGGGGCCTTCCTGGGCCGCGTCCCCGCGGGTGTGCACGTCGCTCTCCCGCCGTGGCTCGAGGCAGCGGCGGCGGTCACGTTGCGTGTCACGGGGAGGACTCAGTAGGTGGCTTTCTGGGGCCGGGCAGGGCCGCGCAGAAATGCTTCGTGTTCACACGCGGTGCGGCTGCCTCTGGACGCCACTGCGGGGCGGACGCGCTGCGCCGCTGTCAGCGGGCCGGGGATCGCCTAGGGACAGCGGCTCTTCTAGTCTAGTTTCTTTTCTCTTGTGCAGTTCACAATGAAGAATTATCAAGGGTGGTCGATAAGGAGATACAGGAAAAACTTCAGGATAAGTTATAATAAGTATATAAAGGCTATATTAAAAATAGTCTTAATAAAGTTGTCTGTGTACTATATGCACATATACCTATATATGCATCATGCCTAGGGAGGCTTTTGGTAGGAAAAAGAAAAGAACTAAATGGGGAGAGAACTGTGTAAGTTGAAAGGTGCTGTGTTTCTGATCAGCCTTCTGGGGCTGTGGAGAGTGCCCGGCCATGGCTGTGGCTGGGCAGGGAATGCCAGTCCAGCCCTTTGAACTTGTGGCCAGTCCAGCCCTGGGGAGTGCTGGGCCCAGCTCCCTAACATGACCCGGTGGGGAGTGGTCATGAGAATCTGTGCCTTGGAATCAGATTTGACCACCACCTACTGTATTAAATGACCCAGGGCTCCCTAACTCTCTACAAGACTCCAGCTCTGCAATGGCGAACTTGCAAACTTTGCTGATGATCCCCCTTGTAAGGCCTGTTACAAAGGGTGTCCTTCGCTTGGCGCGCACAGCGACCGGACAGGCTCTTTTTTATCTTTTAATTAATCTATTTTTCTTACGCTGTTTGCTTGCTTTTCTGGTGTAGTCCCTTGGGAGTCCCATCACCAGTGCTGCATGTAAAACATTGAACACATCAAGCCTTGGTGAGTGCTACTAGCAAAAATGATGGTGGTGACGTGATCACCCACGCAAATTATTTCCTCTGGCTGTATCTGGTTATACACACATACAGGCATGGCTGAATGTGCATGAAAAGCCAAAAAATATGCACACATGCATGTGCACATGTGTGTAATAAACACACACGTTATCTTTTCATGCACATGCAGCCATGTCCTGGCTTATATAAGTGCGTCGTTTCCCATGTCTGGGCTCAGGGACACCATCGGCTGCTTGGCATGTGGGTAATATTTTATAGTCTGGAAACTGGCAAACCTACACATCAAGGTTTTTCCTCTTTGAAGAGACAATCCACTTCTTACACTGAGAATACGCACCTCGCATCTCCAGGGGTTCTGGATACCTAGACACACTGCATGTACCCGGTGATCCCCCACAGCCTGTCCGTGTCTTTGGTGTGGGCGGCACCTTTGGTTGGCAGGGGTCAGTGGGATGCAGGAGGAGTTGGGGAAAGTACAGCAGAGGAGGTTGCAGAAATGGACCAATGGCTGAGAAATGAAAAGTTAGTTCAGGGAAACTGGTAGACCAGCAGCCCCATTGGGAGGGATGGCTCGAGTTTGGATGGGCAAAAGGGGTTGGTGAGAGGAAGGAAGGAACCTAGAATAAAAAAATCCAAACACAAAATGAATGAAGCTTATGGTAAAAGGGAGTGCCGCATGACTTCAGAGCTCTGCTGGTGGTGCCTTTTTGAGTTCCATTCTTTTAGATGAGTTGCATTTGTCTAAAATGTTGCTAAGAAAAACAACAAAAATGGAATCAACCTAATTATAGGTAAAGTCAATGGGATACATTCATTTTGCAGAATATTTTGAGATCATAAAAATGATGGAACAGTACAGTCAGAACAGTGATAAAAAGTGTGAAAACTAGAATGATGTTATTTGTAGTATTAAAGGGAAAAGGCAGTTGGAGATGGTGTGTATAACCACACCATACAGAAACGTCTGGAAGGATAGCCATTAAACCACTGAAGGAACTTATTTTGGGCAGGGTGACTTTTCCTTCTCCATTTTGCATACCGACTTTTCTATTTACAATACTTTTTAATTAAAAAATGAAAACATTTAAAATATTTTACCCACTTTGCCCTCTCTCCATCACTACAAATTTTTAGGTTCATGTCCTCCTTAAAATGATTATTAAAAAAAGATCAGGGGTTAACAAAGGATTTTCTCTTCCTTGCAAATTTATCATCTTACACTGATGTAACAAACCACAGCGTTAACTCTTGAACACTACGAAGTCGGCGTGGAGTTGGGACTGCCCTGAAGAATTGTGGCGTCTGCCTGGGCACTGGGGAGCTGGCACGGGTGCTATTGACTCTGAGAGCAGCTGGAAAAGCTGGAAGTTTCCGCCGGAATGACAAGGGCATTCCAAGCATTCTGGTCTCCAGGACGCAGGCCTGGTGAGCTGAGGCCTCTGTTCTCAGGGCTGTGTCTGGTGAATGGCAGGTGTGTGGAGTCGGCCAGCTTTCCTGGGGCGAATCCTGACTCACAGGTGGAAGATGCATTTCTGCCCCGGGGAGGCAGTTAGCGGGAGGCAGAATGGTGAGCTGAGATTTCCAAAGTGTGGGAGAGTTCTGAGTGACCAGGCACAAGCAGGACCAGGCTCTGTGCCTCGGTCCTTCTCACAGCACAGTGAAAGAATCAGGCATTTCCTCCGTAGCCATCTTCTTGAGCGGCAGAATGGTGTAGCAGTGAAGGGCCTGGGCCTGGGGCTGGGTGAAGGGCTTAGCTTCTAGCACGGCATGTTTGGTACTCACCCCCTCCATGCCTCAGTTTACCAGTTTACTGTGAAATGGACACAAGGTCATTGTGAGCTTAAGGAGGACATAGGGGTGAGGCTTAGTTAAAGCAGCATGGGTGGGAAGGAGCAGCTGTGAAAATGTCTGGCGTATCATAATCCTGGGTTCTTCCTTCTCCCCCTGCACCTCATCTTTGCTCTTCTCCCTCCCTGTTTATCTCACCTTCCCCACTTTATAGGTTCCATAATCAATGGCTTAAGCTCTGCATTCTGAATGAAAACTGAGCTTTCGTCTTTCAGGATAAGACCTTCCCTTGTGATACCAGCACATGTTCCTCCTTTACACCATTTTCTAAGTAAGTGCGTAAGTGCATTACTCAGTTCCTGAGCGAGCGCTGATTCATGTTCCTCACACCTTCTATAAGCACCTGCTAGATGTGAGAGTGAGTGTGTACTCATGTGTCCGTCTCCTGGCGTTACCACCCCAGTCTGAGAGGCCAGGGGACCTGCCGGCATCCAGCAGGTGCTCCTTGCTGCCGCTGGCGTCAGGGTGAGGGTGGATGGCGTCATGTACTTCTTTGTGATGCCAGTGACCTTCCTGCACTGCCTGTGGGTCAAGCCATATTGTCTCCCTTCCAGAGTCCCACCCTGGGAGGGAGCTTCCGCAGCTGGCCAGTGGTGATTGCTGCAGCTGTTCTGTATCGCAAGAGGGATTTGCATCATTTTTATGCCACTTATGAAACATGGGAACAGCCTTGCCTGTTGGAGCTCTGTGTTGGCTATAAGGCTGTTAACTGAGAGGAAGACAATGGTGTCCTTTGTGTAGGTGGTGGGTGGGTGCGGCCCGCAACGGTGTGTGTGTGTGTGTGTGTGTGTGAGGCTCACACTGGCAAAACATGAGCACAGGCATGGGACACAGCAGTTACATGTGGTTCATCCAGGCTCAGGTGACTTTAGTGATACTGCCCATGCTTGGGGGGAGCGGGGGTGGAGAACTGTGGAGAAGGCATTCATCTTCCTTCTCTGGGACATTTCTTCCAGGAGCAGCGGAGATCTGCCCACACTCAGGTTCTCGAAGTCCCGATCCTACGCTAGAACGGTTTTTAGCAAAGAATTTCCACTTTTTCTCCAAGCAGGCAAGTCTCCCCACACCGGGACCTTCCACTGGCTGCTGTGCAGGAAGTCATGCAAAAGTCACCTCAGTGTTGTGCCTTCATAAAATATAAAAATCAAGAAGTGTTTTATATTTTAATCAGCGATTAGAATAAATTTGTAAGCAAGATATGCAGAGTTGTGTCTGCCTCAAGGTCATGTTCTCAGAGGGTCGGAGACCACATGCATTTCAAATTTTGACGCACTCAGTCAAAATGCCTCCCCAAAGCTGCACCGATTTCCACTCCCACACCCAGGGGTCAAGGGTCCTCATTTTCTCATACTTTGGCAACACGGTCTTTAAGTTTCTTTAAGTTATTTGAAGGATTAAAAATATCTCACCACTTAAGAGAAAATTCCCCCTTGACTAGTGAGGTTGATTGTCTTTTCACGTGTTTCTCATCCATTTGTGCTTATTTTTTTGAATACTCTTGTTCATAGTCTGTAATCCTTTCCTGGGTGAGGGGTTAAGCAGGTGCATTTCAATGTGCCCTTTTATTACCTTGTTGCTACTTTGACTATTTCTGAGTTATTTTCTTACTGGTTGCCTTGGGCTTCCCATTCATGGCTTATGTCGTAGCTCGCTAGTGAGGATGAACACAGTTTGGTGGACATATGTCTAAAACTTCTGCTCTATGATATCTTCGTCCCCTCCTTTTTGCCATTATTACCATAATTTCCAAACTGCACGTGATCATCAACACAGCACATTTATAATCATTTTAGAGAAACTTACATGCTTTCATAATTTGGAAACATGTTACCTGTTTTTATAAACTTTTTATTTCCTGTTATAATTTTATATCCTGTTATAATTTAGAAAAACATTAATAATTAATTTTATGCAGCTGTCCTTTACAGCAGATAGGAGAAAAAAGGACTTGCAAAGAAAAGATAAATTTATACTGTGTTTTATATTTACCTCTTTAGTTATTTCCTATGTATTGAATTACTGTTCAGGGTCTTTTATCTCTGAGGACTCATGTCTTTTAGGGCATGTCAGCTGGTGAAAAATTCTGTTTTAAGATATCTGGGGGTGTCTTAATTTATCTTATATTTTCACAGGTCATCCTGAAATTCTCCATGGTTTACTATAATTCCAACTTGCGTGTTTTCACCAGGCCCCCCAGGGCCCTGGTTCCTTCCATGTTGTGGCTCTGCATTCTTCACGGCTTTGCCTTTTTATGTCAGCTACGACCGTGGGTAGAACAGCAGAGCCCCACCGGGTTGGATCTGTGCCCTCTGCCCACCTTCACTTCGTTCACACGAGTCGCGTGGCCCCTCCCGATGCACAGACCTGGCAGAGCAGACTCGTTGCAGACCCAGCAGGAAAGGAGAGGATCTGGGGGAGGACTGGTGTAGAGTCAGAGAAAAGTGGTCAGGCTTTTCCGCCCTCCCGCCGTGGGTGTGATGAGGGACACCTGCGGCCCTGCACGTGTGTCTGAGTGGGCGTGCGCAAGCAGGTGCACCTGGGCTCAGACACGGGTGTGTAAGGGCGGTGTCACGAGGACCCAGCAGCCGAGCATAGCGGAGTGAGAACATAGGGCAGCGGCAGTAGAAGCAGAGACAGAGGCCAGAGAGCCCAGAGAGTGAAGATGCGCCGAGGGCATCTTCCTGGCCCCGCCCCCCACCCCCTGCCTGCTGGTACCTGGTGGCCTCTGATAATAAAAGCATGAAAAGCCACCGAGGGCTCCAGGACGCCTTCCTTTACCCGTCTGCCCAGATCATCGAGGCCACCACAACTGGCCGCTGTCTCTTCTGGCAGTGAACTGAGGCTTTGGCTCTTCCCCTCTAGGTGATGACAGACTCCCGCGGCAGAGAGGGTCAGTGTTATCTTTTTATCTTTCATTTTTAAAGGATGATTTTGTGAGATAGACAAGTCTTAGCCGACAGGTTGTTTGCTTTTAGCATTTTGGACATGCCATTCCTCTTATTTGTGAATCGTTATTTCTGAAATCCCACATTTCAGTTTCTTAATTAATTTTTCATTTCCCCCCAGTATTTTCAAATAGTTCTTTAGTGAGAGTCTCCATGTAAACATTCTGAGTTTTAATGACTAAAATGTTGTTATTTTCTGGTTATTGTCTTTGTTGGATATAGAAATTCTGGGCTCAAAATATGACACTGGTGTGCTTGTCTCCCCAAATCCACTGTTGTTGCAGAGTTTTATGCTAGGACTTTTTTTGTTTTTAGATTTCTTTCTATCTTAAGTATACTTACCCCAGTACTCAGCTTGCAGCAAGGACTAGAATACACCCTGCATGTCAGCCACTTAGCTCAGTCCCCCTTCTGAAAGAGACACTATTTTAAGTTACATAGAATTTACTCCCGGTTCTCAGACTTTTAATCTGACTGCCCCTGCCTTTCTTCCAGTGAACGTTTTTCTCTTAGCCCATTTTCTTTCTTTACCCCTCCCCATGGACAGAAATAGGGCCTTAGATGCTTCAAACTTTTAAACTTTTCTATCATATTTAAACATCTGCCTTTTCCCTGTGTACTAGGAGACTTTATTTTGATTCCATCGGTCCCATGACTGCTTTTCTGTAGGTGCCTGTGGGTCTCATTTGCTGTCTAATTTTCAGGACCTTCTTGCGGATTCTAGTCTATGGATGATGTACCTTTCTATTTTCTAGATTTTGTGAGTTTTTGTAAGAACAGTATCCACCACAAAAACAAAACTATTTTTTCAAATAATAATTTTAAGAGATAGCAGGCAAGAGTGGCAACAATTAATTTCTTAATCATCGTTTTGATTATATCATCTCTTGCCCCCCTCCCCCCAGGATAGTTTTAAGATGACTTTGTTTTTTTTTTTTTTTGTAGGTTCATGTTCTCTATAGAAATTCTAGAAGATTAAAAGAAATACAGGTAAGACAATAAACATGGCCTTAAAGCCTCCAGCCTTCTAGAGAAAATATTAACGGATATTTCCTTTTTAAAATGCATATGAAAAAATGGAACCCCTCTGTACATCTGTTCTGGTGACATAATGTGTTGAAGTTACATGTGCTGTGAACATATTTACATATTATTAATCTTTGAAACATTGTTTCTTAGTAAAGGTATGATTTTATATGCATATTCCAAGATGCATTGACTCAAACTCCTCATTGTTGAAAGCTTCTTTTCAGTGAAGTGATATGATTCTTTATAGGTAAATACACAAACTCTCATTCTATTTTTGCATATGTGAGAAGTTTTGCATAGACTTTCCCCCGTATAATTCCAAAATGGTGTCCAGAGAGAGTCTCGTGAAATCATGACCTCCCCCCCCATCCCCAGAACAAGGTTTGTGTTATAATGTAGGAATTTGGGAGGTGGAGATGGAGAAGCAGCACAGCTTCACTGAATACAGTTTCCCAGCGCAGCCTTTCTCCAGCTCATCTGGGCTGCTGTTTAAATCGCGTGTTCTTGGACCTGTCCTTGGAAATACTGATTCACTAGGGCTAGTGTAGGGCCCAGATGATTACGGTGATTAACTGGGTTTAGCAAACAGAATCTAGAGGCTGAAGACTGGCAAGGGGAGCAGGCGGGGTACATAGGGAGGGTCCCAGGTGTTTCCCAGTAGGGGAGGTTGTGACGGTGAGAACAGAAAAAGGGCATTTGAAGGCAGGCCTGACCCCTTTAGAATGTCTTGTGATGTGACGAGCAAAGATACAAGCTTTTAGTGGGGACTTTAAATATGGGGGCTTGGGCAGTTGTGGCGTCATCAGTCGTCTGGGGGAGTGAAGATAGCCCAGGTTTCAAGACCTGGGTTCCAGTTGACTCTGTATCAATCGTCCTGGGGGTGGAGATAGTCCAGGCACTGGGGCCTGCACGCCCTTGGCTTTGCTGATGTGCGCTGCCCGGGGCTGGGCCTTCTCAGCGCTTGTGTAGCACGAAGGACTTGATCCGCATCGGACGTCGTTCAAGTGTGGGATCCCAAAGCCACAGTGGTGGGGGGCTGAGCAAGTGGAGGTGCGAGCTTTGCCCCAACCCACCCTGGCCTAGGGCTCCGAACTAGGTGCTTTATATGGGGGTTCTGTTTATGGTTTTGTCTGGAAAAAGGTTTTCTGCTGCTAAGAAGCTTGAGAGTCTCCAGAGGAGATCACCGTTCGTCTAAAGATCCATATTTTCTTGTAAACGAAGGTCGGGGGAGGAGGGACACCCAGAACTGGGGTTGACTGAATCAGAATCACCATCTGGAATGGACCTTTTAGACCTCATTTTAATCTGAGGGCTGACCCTTTGGGTGTAGCTCCTCGTTTCCACCTTGGACTCAGTGTCTCGCTTGAGTCAACGCACTGCAGCCTCCAAGGAGCGCTCTGGCTGCCTTCACACAGATTCCTGTATTAGACTGGCTGGGGCTGGTCCCTCCCGTCCAGACCCGCGGAGCGCAGAGACGTCACGGAGGCGCGTCTGTTAAACTTTGGTCATGTCTTGCTGTTCTAAAGATTTCCAACAATAGGGTACGTTTGACCTTCTTTCAGCCTCCTTTTAAGCAGGGAATTTAAGGTGTTCTGCTGAGCAAACACAGCTTTGGCTAACTTGCTGCTTTGATTTCTGCAAGGGGCAGAAAAGGGAGGAGATGAGCCAGGGCCCTGGAGGAATTAACTGTGAAAACCTGGCTGGGCTTTGTTGGCCAGGGACGCTGGGGTGGAGTGTTGGGTGTCTGGGGAGCAGATGTGAGCCTAACTTGATCTCCTGCAGCTGCAGGCAGAGGTTTGCCAGAGGTGAGTGCAAGTCCTGCAGTGGCTGAGTCTCTTCTCTGTGTGGCCCACCCAGTCTCTGCTCCACCAGAGCTGGAGTCAGTGCAGGGACCTGCTATTGCATTCCGGCAACTGCGTGGCAGGTTGGATAGAGCAAAGGTTGTTCTTAAGAAGCCCCCTGATGGGTTCAATTTCTGGGTTATTCTGTTCATTTCTTTTTTTTAAAAAAAGATTTATTTATTTATGCATACAAGCACTGGGGTACAGGCCAGAGGTGTGGGGGTGGTGAGAGGATTCACCATAGAGAGCGGGGAGCAGAACAGGCAGATCAACCGAAGTACACTGCTGAGGGGAGCAGTGGACACAGCAGGAGAGGTCTGCCGCACCATGTGGGTCCCCTCCCTGGCCGGCAGCAGGGATCGAACTCATGCTGCAGTGGCTGTGGTTTGCTTCATAGTGCATTGCTCAACCCACTGCGCCACCAGGGAGGCCCTGTTCTGTTCATTTCTAAGCATCCCAGAGAATTGATGGAGGGACAGAAGCAGTCTTCCTGAATCACCCTTTACTGCTTTGTGACCTCAGTTCAAATGACGGGCAGGATGAGGTGGGGCTGGGTCAGAAAAACGAGTTGCTTCCTCCACTGTATCCTGAGAGATGCTCCAAAAGGGCCATGATCATATAGGTCTGGGAAATTCTGCATGTTGTTTCCCCTGGAGATTCACACCCGCTTGCGTGTGACTCTGAAATACAAAAGGTCTTGCGGTCAAGATTGTGCTTAGGTTTTATTGACCTGAAAACGTCTCAAAACTTAGCTGGCCAGGGACTCATAATCTTTTTCTGGTGGGGAAGGGACCCCAATTAATATCAACGACTGGCCTTTTGGCTTGGGAAATAGCGGGTTCTGCTTGGTGGCCACAGCGCAGGGCCTGCCGAAGCTGCTCCCTTGGTGACGTCAGCAACCTGGTTAGTTCCTGAGAACTCACTGCCTGGCATTATTCTGGACTGAGTAGCTCTGCTATTGAGTTCATCTGGAGAAGGCTGGTTGAGTGGAACACCACACTAGAGGAAAACACTGAAGGACTCGGACCAAGGTTACCCCCAAACCCCCAGCTTCATGCTTTCTCGTTACAGGAGGTGTCAGAACAGACCGAAGTGCCAGATGTGGTATTGTCTTGGCTGCAGTGAATGTCCCAGGAATTGACCCATTAAGTGATCAGATCTACACAGAACTTATCTAGGAAGTCTTCTAGCTTATTTCGCTGAGCATGATCCCTTCCAGTTCTGTGCACATTGCTGCAAATGATAAGATTTTATCTTTTGAAAAGTAGTGTGTACTACCATCGTGTATATATACTACATCTTCTTACGAGTATTTGAAAAAAATTCCAGATGATTCTAATGTACAACACCAGTTAGACACTCTGGAAGATGAATTAGGGGCTAACTCATTGCAATATGATGCTCCCTCTTGGCCGAGCAATTTATGAAACATTGGATGGAAGGTTCTGCTGTTCTTTCTTAAATTCCTTTCTTAGAACTCCAGACTTTTCAAATGTAGAGTTTTAGTGTTCTTACCAAGCGTGAAACTCTCTCAGTAGGTTTTGGGAAGCTTTATTACTTTTGAGAATTGATAGTGAGCCACTTGTTCAGCATTAAGTTGGTGTGTTCTTGTGGCTCTTTCCAAGAACATGCTGTTACTATGTTATTTAAACATGTTTAGAGAAGCTTCTAGAACTGTTAATGCTTATACTTATTCATGAGCTGTGTGATCCTAGAGAGCGCTCGCATGCCAGAATCACCTGCTCAGCTGCCTCTTGCCCACATGCATTGGCATGACAGCTCTCACCCGTCATGACTCACCGCTGACCAGTGTGATTGGTGTCAGCAACCAGCGTCTGAGCTCACTTTGGTTACGTCATTGTGGCCGAGCTACTCTGGGTGAACTTCGTGGAGTTCGTTTGGTGCCCTGCATGAGTTTGCCAGCTGGTGGTTTCCATACCTGTCTTAGTGGCATAGCTGGGCATTTATATTACTTGCTCTTATTTTTCGAACCGATGATATGTACTCATTTAACTTATTCACTCAACGAAACTCAATGGTGCAGCTACCAGACTCCAGGCACTATGCTAAATCCGATTGGCAATCAGGCTTCGTCTTGCATGCCAGCCCTAATTGTTGATTTCACTGCGTTGAAAGCATTTTGAATTCCTGCCTAGGCTCAGGGGGAAGAAAGTCATGATCAATTAGTCATGTCTGTCATAGACAGAGGAGGAGAGCACAGGGCCCTGGTCCCCCGTGCAAACTATTTATCACCCTGTGCTAGAAACAGGGGATGTAAAGGTGATTACTACTCTCTAAAAGAGCAGTCAAAAATGTTAAGTTTTATAGAAACTTAGACTTGTTTTATAGAAAGTTCTATAGAAACACAGCTTTAGCCTGAGAGAGTTGGTGGCAGTGAGAAATCAGGGGTATATGAAGAATTTGTGACAAAGGTGGTATTTCAAGGGGATCAGGAAAGAATTGTAGGAATTCAGCAGAAAATTAAGGAGAACGTTCCTTTTGTGTATGTTTTCATAGTTTAATATGTTTAATATCTCAACGTGAATGGGTCACAAGAACAAAAAGCAGCCTATGGACTGGAAGAAGATATTTGCACATCGCACATCAGAGGCTGATTTCCCAAGTACATAAAGTCCTTACACAATCCAGAACAAAAAACAAAGAACTCAATCAAAAAAAGTGTGCAAAAGGCCTAAATGAACATTTCCGTAAAGAAGACATTAGGTGGCTCATGAGAACATTGTTGATCATCACTTACTATAAAGGAGATGCAGATCTCAACCACACTGAGCTGTCACCCCACACCCTGTGAAACTGGCCCTTAGCAAAGCGTGGAAATGACAAGTGTTGGGGAGGCTGTGGAGAAACAGGAGCCCTCATCCATTCTTGGTGGGAATATAATTTGTTGCAGTCATAGAAGATGGGATGCAGATACCATAAAAAAATAAAGCTAGAAACCCCCATGTGATCCAGCGATACCTCTGCCAGGCATTTATCCAAAGAATATGTGGGAGTAATATGAAAAGACCATTTCTTAACAGCACTATTTACAACAGCCATGTCCTATAACAACCAAGTCCCCAGCATAGATAACTGGATAAAGAAACGGTGGAGTCACAATTTCCCAATGGAATACTATCTCATGATTTAAAAAGATGAAATAGTATCTTTGGGGATAAAGAGGCTAGACCTTGAGATGATGATGCTAAGTGAAATAAGCCAGAAAGTGAAAGACAGATGGCAGATGGTTTCACGTATCTGTGGAGCAGAAATCACCAAAACCCCCAGACTGGCAAAGCACACCAAAAACAGCTCTTCGACTCGGTGAAATACATACTGGTTAGCAGAGGGAACAGCGGGGAGGGAAGAAGGGGTAGGACATCGGCCCTGGAGGTGGAGGGTGAGTGAAGCAGGTACCTATGGAGGGGTTAAGTGTAACCCCAAAGTTATGTGGCTCTGTAGTGACTGACAAACTAATACAAAACCCAAGTGAAAGGATTGGTTAGCACTGGCAGTAAAGTTAGACGCACACCGCACCTAATGGAAGGCTACAGTCTGATATCTCTGAGGAGTTCATAGCATCTTGCGGTTCTCACCCCCTTTCGTCTTCCTTTTGGGTTCAGTTCATTTTTTTTCTAAAGTAGTGAGGTTATCTATCCATCTATTGCCTGTCAGCTGCTCAGTTGGTTGACTGCGTGCCCATCTGTCTACCTACCTCGTACCTCCACATATATGGGGAATGCTGAGGAGTTGCGAACCCTGCTTGGCACGAAGTGGCCAGTACAAATTTGCCGAATTAATGGATCACATTCATTTTCATGTTCAGAAGAAGCAACCACGATCATACCACATACCCACGTCCACATGCTGCCGCACACCACGTGACTTCTAAACGGAAGTTTGGCCTCTCCGTGCTGGAGCTGGAGTCCAAGGTCGGGGTGCGTGCAGCATGGTGGGGTGCTAGTGGTGACGTTTTCCAGGTTATAGAGAACTGGGGCACTTTAAAGAAAGTCTCCTTCAGGTGTTCGCCTTTTTTCTTTCTCTCTTTTTGGAGGTGACATTAGTTTACAGCACTGCTTAGCTTCTAGGGGTGTATTTTCTCACCCCAGTAACTACCCAGCTCTCACCGTCGAATGTCTAGTGACCGTCTACCACCCATGAAGTGACCCCTCGGCCCCTTCCCTGTCCCCTCCACCCTCTGGTGACCTCCATTCTGTTGTCAGATGGATGTCTTCTCGCTGTGACCTCAACTAGCGGGAGGGGGCTGGGGGTTTCTGTGGCCTTGTTTGTAAAGGTCCTGACCCCATTTATGAGGGCTCCATCCCTGTGACCCTTCACCCCCTCACCTCCTAATACAGTTACAGTGGATGTGAGGACCCAGCGTATGAACGAACGTGTTTGGGGCAACACACACATTGAGGTCGTGGTGCTTCCTGAGGGCACCCACTGCCCAATTCAGTAGTTTGAAGGGGGGTTTGGAGCCCAAATGCCCTGAATGCTGTAGCCCCTCCAGAAGCAGGTTCAAGCCTCTCAGAACAGATGCCAAGGATTCGGAGCCCCCCTCTCCTGAGGGAGGAGACATTTCTACCTCCTGTGGGTGTCCTGACAGGCCGTGGGGATCAGGGTGAGGGGAGAGCAGTGGGCCTGGTCAGTGTTTGGGGCCAGCTTGGGGTCAACAGGGTGCAGGGCCAGCTGACCCCCCGAGTGCCAACATGGTTACGCATCCCGGGGACTCGCTGCTTGACCCGGAATAGCGCTGTTCTTGGGGGCCAGCTGTCGTCAGCCCACTGGAGAACAGCAAAACCATTCCGCTGGCACCTGAAAATACTGAGGGAGGGACAACTGGCTGTGGCTAGAGCCTGGGCCCGGAGCCTGGTTTGGGAAGAGCTGAGTAGGTTAAGGCTTGGCCCATCGGCAGAGCCTCTTGCCACATCACAAAGCCCAAAGTTCGTTTAAACAAACAGGCACTTTTCTGAATGTATTGCCTTTTAGCTATTCTATATTATAATTAAGAACATTTGTAAATAATTTATAGGAAGAATAATAATAATGCCGAGACCTGCATAGAGAATATCCCAATATGGCGATGCTGTTCTAAGCCACTGAGTGAATCCGTAACTTGAATAGCTCCTTTGGGGTGGGTAATATTATTGTTGCCATTTACAGATAAGAAAACTGGACCTTAGGAGTGAGGAATTTGGGTGATTCAGTCTGAAGGAGGAATTTGATACGTGGATTGGTCTAGAACTGGCCTTTGACTTCATCCCTCCTCTTTGGCCAGTGTGACTTGAGATTGTTTCCCTAGCTGTTCACAGCTGTCCTCTTTCAACATCTCCAAGAGAAATCTTGGCTGCTGTGCCTTTCAGGAAAAACTCTTGGTGGGGACTCTGTGGAACATATGCCTTGTGCTCAGTGGAGCTTAATGCTTTGCTTTAAGTTGTGTAGAGAGGACACTCTGTTATGTGGGCCAGGAGGAGAGGCAGGTGTTGGTGGCATGGCTTGTGGATGGGCTCAGATCTGTTGATAGGCTTCATCTTTATTTGAGCCCATCAGTTCCTCCTCTTTCACGCTGGGTGCCCAGCAAGGTGGAAGATTTGTGGTCTTCAGGACTGAGCCACTGGGGGTTTAGTTCTAGCGCATCAGAGCCTTCATATGACAACCATGTAGGTGCATTCGTTTCTGACTTGCATTCTGATTTCAGAGGTTCTTGGGAGGGACGGGAGGACACAGAGGGATGGATCTCATCTTGAGCGCCTCTATGTCCCCACCCAATTTATATCTCCTTGGTTCTCGGTATTTTTTATTTGTGATAAATCCGACTTGTTGTTTCTGGTAACTACCTCAAATCCCACACGGAAGGGGCTGGCACGCATTAGTAGATAAATACCAGAGATACACACACAAAGTGCTGACAAAAGTGTCACTGACACAAAAGTGTCAGCACAAAAGTGCTGACAGTGGTTCCTTAATTTGAAACATATGCCTGCCATACCACCATCCATTTTCTGGCAGGTGAAGGGAGGGAGGAAGGGGCAGACGAATACTTTGCAATTGCTCTTGATGGCAGTAAGTCAAAGTCCCCGAGGAAGCCACCTTCTCAGTGTCTCAGTGTAAATTAGACCTAAAACAAGATGGCGCCACTGAGGGAGCGCACGGTATCCCATTTGGAGCTCCTCTTAGCCGGCTACCACCCCGCCTTGTTCTGGTGTGTAGACAGAGCCCTTGGATGACAGTGGCTTCAGCTGGTTCACCCTGTAATCTTTTAGATTCCATTTTGTTTAGAGGGTGCTGGCTGAGGAATCCCAGAGTAAAGTTCATTCTCTGCATTGGCCTCTCCTTCTTCAGCCTTTCCCCTCATTGGGACTCATCAGCAGACCCCACAAGAATGCGGCCTTGTTGAGGACAATGCGGTCGTGGAGGGACTGAGCAGAGAGCGATGGGCTGTTTTCCTCAGGTCCAGCTGCAAAATACACCACAGGGCACACAGTGTACGTTTCTTCCTGAAACTGCATCTGTAAGTGTGTAATGGAGAGATGCTTCCCCAAAGTTTGTACCTGGAACCCTCTTCTGGGACCACATACCTCTGACCTCTCCTCCTGTAGTACTTACAAGGAAAAACTCATGTTGTCATTTTTTGTTATGTATTAAAAAAAAACAAAGGTAAGAATTTTTAGACACATTTTCCCACCTTATAAGTGATGCATGTTGTTTAATTATGAGAAAGGCATGGTTTGTTAATGATGCAATCACAAATGACCTAGTCATACTTGGTTGAGAAACACACTTTTAAAACCAATGGAAATAATTGGGCATTAGCATTGAAAAGAGGCAAAACCTGTTTTTGTGATCTTATGTTTAGAATTCCTGAATTTTTACTTAAAAGGTTACTGTCTACTTGGTGAGAGTTTTAGGTTTTATTTCAAGGTGTTGACATAAAAGTGGAGACTAGGCCATTTGCCATGATTTCGCCAAGGTACCCTAGTGCAGGGGTGGAAAGCTTCATCCACAGTGAAGGAGAAAACCAGATTGGATACAGTTCTCATGGTCGTTTTCTCACTTTTTTGGCAGCGAATCACACCAAGATCTGAACTCTGGGTGTGCCCACCTGCTCCCTCCCTGACACTGAAAGCACACAGAGAGGCTTGCACACAGTTCTGTTTGTTTTAAAGAGAAAACATGTTTATTTCCTTGGTTGGTTAAAAAAATGCTGTTGGCACCTTTCAGGATGTGAGCCCAGGTGAAGGGTGAATGGTTGAATGGCAGCCAGGAGAGGAGCGTGTGGAGGATCCTGGGAAGTTCTGATAGCCCAGGTGGCATATTCTTGCATTTGATTGCCAGAATCCAGTCATGTGACCACAGCACACTGCAAGGGCAGCTGGGAAATAAAATCCAGCACGTGCTGGGGAGGTGGAGGAGACAGAGTTTGGCCACACGCAGCTATGTCTGCCATCATGATGAACTCTTCATGCCATTACATGAATTTCAAGTGAGGACCCAGACCTGAATGAGGTGGAAAAGTCTGGTCCTTGGCCTCAGAGACGTCACGGTCTAGCTGGGGGAGCCTGCTGGTGAAAGGTGGTTTGGAGGTGCCTCTTATGCCAGCTTCCCCCACCCCCCAGTGGGGAACAGCAGCAGCCACAGAGCGCTCTGTTCACGGGCTGAGCAGTCCAAGTTCTCCTCGGGGAGGTTTTTCTCCAAAGCAGGGGCCACAAAACCGCACCTCAAGTCTCTCTCTGTTAGAAGTTATGTACATAAGGAAACCTCGCCTTCCCCGGGGGGCTGTTTGTGACTGTGAACTTCCAGGTGGCATGTGTGGGAAGCAGCTCGGCCAGACTCTGACCCCCGGCAACCTCCAGTCGCAGGAATAACAGTCTCCAAGGTTGTTTTCAGCATTTATCCCAAGAATTGGGAAATCAGAGTGCACTGGAATGAGCTCTTTGGAAAAAGTACATAAAAAATATAAGCATGTGGGAAGCGTATGTGGGGTAATAGGGTTTGAGAACAGAAGGGAAGCTTAGGTTTTCTGGTCCTACCTACATGTTCAGAATACACCTATGCGGACTGGACATTTATCGAGCAATTACTACGTAATCTCACGTGCACAACATTTCCCCTCTTTCATCCTCACAGCGGCCCTGTGAGTGCATGTGGTTACTCCCATTTTTACAGATTAGGATGTAAAACTTAGGGAGGTAAAACGATTTACTCAAGGTCATTGGGGCGAGGATGGGAACTTTGATGTTTAACCTCAAAATATCTGGGTGCAGAAATACAGGGAGTAAGTTTGGAAAAATCTAGCAGGAGACAGCTCCATCTAATTCACTGCCCCTTTGAACACTGCCATCTCAGCTTCGCCTCCCACTGTCCCATTTTTATTTCATTTTTAGCTCCCGTATGCATTCGGAGAGGGCAAATAAGCATTAGCAGCGTCCTCCCGACGTTGGCTCTGGTGGCTCATGCCTCTGAGCAGGTGCTTGGTCTTGCAGATGTGGTCGAGTGTGCACATCTGGGAGGCATTAGTTGGTGGGCAGAGCAAGCTATTACACAGCCCTAATGAAATTTGGGTCTGCTGCATTTTAATAAACCATCCAAGGAGCAAGATTCCTGGCATTTTGTTGGCAGTAAGGGGCTGGAAGAAATAGAAAAAAATTCTATCATCATGATGGATTAGATTATTTTCATCTTGTAGAAAGTTACACGTAGCTGAAAGGTTGGACAAGATAGCTCTTGATTAAATGAAAGTTGTTTGATTAGTACATAAATTATGTAGTGGAGCAGCAGAAAAACCTGTGTGTGCTTTTATTAGCTCAGTCCCCATAATGATTTATCTCAGACTGAGAGACTTTTTACCTTGAAGGTGTGACAGCAGCTACGTGGTCGAAACCTTTCCCTGCAGGAAAATACTCCGGGTGCAAGTGGAATTTCGGTCATGGGCAGTGACTGCCTCTTTCTTTCTTTCTTTCTTTCTTTCTTTCTTTCTTTCTTTCTTTCTTTCTTTCTTTCTTTCTTTCTTTCTTTCTTTCTTTCTTTCTTTCTTTCT